>OZ012736.1:345857969-346250469 GCA_963859935.3 Lathyrus sativus
TTGCTGCACCAACTCTGGTCCCAACACAACACTCTCACCCGACTCATACCAACACAAAGGAATCCTACACCTCCTACCATAAAGAGCTTCAAACGGTGCCATCCTGATACTAGAATGGTAACTATTGTTGTACGTGAACTCAATCAATGGCAAATGAGTATCCCACGTACCACCTTTCTCTAAAACACAAGCCCGCAACAAATCCTCTAAAGTCTGAATAGTCCTCTCCAACTGACCATCCGTCTGCGGATGATAAGCCGAACTCAGCTTCAACTCGGTACCCAAAGCTTCCTGCAAACTCTTCCAAAATACTGTAGTGAACCTCGGATCTCTATCCGACACAATACTCAACGACACACCATGCAGCTTCACAATTACCCGAATATAGATCTCTTCCAACTTCTCCAATGGAAAACTGATACTAATCGGCACAAAATATGCAGATTTCGTAAGCCGATCCACAATCACCCAAATTGCATCAAATCCTTTGTGAGTGCTGTGTTGGCATGGGACAGTAGGTCCGGATTGATGTATATGAATGAATATTTTATATGTTTCTTCCTATTTATTCATGTACGTTATTACCGTGATGATTTGATCGTGATTTCTCACCCCTTGACTTTTGTTGTGGTATGTGCTTCTTCGGAAGTACAGATAATCCAGGTATGTAGCTAGCTTGGATTGTGGCGAGTCGTAGGAATGCTCTGATACGTAACAACGAGGCTTTTTGGGAGTTTATTGCTTATTGATGATTTTGTGTGCCCCTGTGGCGTATCATATTTTGTTGAACCCGTTGTGGTGGATGTATTTTGTATATTTTGGCGGTGGCCGTACATGATGATTATGACATTTATGTATATGATGTGAATCTATGTATATAATTCTGCTGTTTAATTATCAAAAATCATTAATGAAGATGTTTTCTTGATGTGTATTTCCTGTGACATCCCATTGTGTATGTGAATACTTTGATATTCGTTTATTTTATTGCAATTATTTGTGTTTTGGGGAACGGGGTGTTACAAGTTGGTATCAGAGCAGGTCGGTCCGTCCGGCCAGTGTTGTAGTTGAGTTTGTCTGTAGGATAGATCTTGTTGTTTTCTGTTAACCTGTTGTTGTTTTTGTTGAGCAGTATGGCAGGAAGGAATTATGTGGTGTTGGTTGAGGCTATGCAAGCGATGGCGCAGGTGGTTGCTAATCAGAACCATGCTGCGGGTGCGCAGTTCAGAGACTTGGCGAAGTTTCAGAGTAACAAGCCACCAATGTTTCAAGGAGGGATTTTGGATCCTGAAGCGGCGCAGAAGTGGCTGAAGGCGATTGAGAAGATCTTCTGAATGATGGGTTGCAGTGATGAGCAGATGATGAGGTTCGGTACTCACATGCTAGAGGGTGAAGCGGAGGTTTGGTGGGACAATAGTCGCCAAAAGTTGGAGACTGCTGGAACTCCAATTACTTGGGATGTTGTCCGCACTGGTTTTCTGGAGAAGTATTTTCCGGAGGATATCAGAAGTGCTAAAGAGATAGAATTTTTGGAGTTGAAGCAGGGCAATATGACCGTGGCGGAGTATGCCGCTAAGTTTGAGGAACTAATGTAGTATTGTCCCCATTACAATACTGATGGAGCGATGACCTCTAAATGTTTGAAGTTTGAGAATGGGCTACGTCCGGAAGTGAAGATAGGAATAGCTTGTCAAAAGATCAGGGATTATCCTGAGCTGATAAGAAGAAGCAGGATTTATGACAATGACAAAAAGGCGAGGATTGCGCATTACAAAGCTGCTAATGACCGTAAGGGTAAGCAAAGGTTTGGTGGTACTCCTTACAGTGTTCCGACTAATAAAGGAAAGTTCAAGGGTGTTGGTGATAAGAAGCCTAGAGAAGGAAGATTGTTTGCTGGTGGAAAGTGTTTTTGGTGCGGTGACACGGGTCATCATGCCATTGCGTGTCCTTAGGAGGTGAAAAAGTGTTTCAAGTGTGGTAAGCCAGACCACGTGATGGCTGATTGTCGGGTCGTGATGCCTACCTGTTACAACTGTGGTGAGAAGGGCCACATCAGTACTCATTGTGAGAAGTCGAAGTCGTCTCAGGTGGCTCAGACCAGTGGCAAGGTGTTTGCAGTGGTGGGAACCCAAGCTACTAGTGAGGATCGTTCTATCCAAGGTACTTGTTTCATCAATAATGTTCCCTTGTCTGCTATGATTGACACGGGTGCGACCCACTCGTTTATCTCTGTTGATTGTGTGTAGAGGTTATGTTTGGTGCCGACTGCTCTTGAGCGGAGGATGACTATTGAGACTCTCTCTATTGGTTCAGTGACTACTTCTTTGGTGTGTTTAAAGTGTCCACTGACTATTTTTGGCCGAGACTTCGGTTTGGATTTGATTTGTTTGCCACTTGGTGGTTTGGATGTTATACTGGGTATGAACTGGTTGGAGTTCAACCGGGTATACATCGATTGTTTTCAGAAGGTGTTATTGTTTTTGACTCCAGAAGAGGAAGCATTGGCGGATTCCTTGTCTAGTAAGGAATTGAGAACTTTGTTGGAAGATGAAGCTAAGGTGTTTGCTTTATTTGCATCATTGTCGGTTGACAGCAAGGCGTTGTTGGATGAGTTGGCTGTGGTGAATGAATTTCCAGAGGTGTTCCCGGATGATATTTCAGAGTTGCCTCCGAAGAGAGAAGTTGAGTTCAACATTGATCTTATCCCTGGTACGAGGCCTATTTCTATGGCGCCGTACAGGATGTCGGTAATGGAATTGGCCGAGTTGAAATCTCAGATTGGAGAGTTGTTGGATAGAAAGTTTATCAGGCCAAGTGTGTCGCCGTGGGGAGCTCCAGTGTTATTGGTCAAGAAGAAGGACGATATTATGCGTTTGTGCATCGGTTACCGACAGTTGAATAAAGTGACCATCAAGAACAAATATCCTCTTCCAAAGATTGATGATTTGATGGATCAGTTGGTGGGAGCTCATGTGTTCAGTAAGATTGACTTGAGGTTGGGTTATCATCAGATCAGAGTGAAGGAAGGTGATATTCAGAAAACGGCGTTTAGGACTCGATATGGACATTACGAGTATGCAGTAATGCCTTTCAGAGTGTCTAATGCGTCGGGCGTGTTCATGGAGTATATGAACCGTATCTTCCATTCTTATTTGGATCATTTTATTATCGTGTTCATTGATGATATACTGATATATTCCAAGTCTGAGGAAGAGCATGCAGAACATCTGAGGATTGCTTTGCAAGTGTTGAAGGATAACAAGTTGTTTGCTAAGTTATCGAAGTGTGAGTTCTGGTTGAAGACGGTGAGCTTCTTAGGGCATGTTATTTCTGGATATGGTGTTTCGGTAGATCCATCTAAGGTGAGTGCGGTGTTACAGTGGGAACCACCGAAGACGGTAACAGAGGTTAGAAGCTTTTTGGGTTTGGCTGGTTACTACCGAAGATTTATTGAAGGTTTTTCCAGATTGTCGTTGCCATTGACTCAGTTGACGAGGAAGTATCAAGTGTTTGTGTGGGATGCTGCATGTGAATAGAGTTTCGAAGAGCTGAAAAAGAGATTGACGTCACTGCCGGTGTTGGTGTTACCGAATCCGAGTGCGCCTTTTGTGGTGTATTGTGATGCGTCTAATATGGGATTAGGCGGAGTTCTTATGCTAAATGGGAAAGTGGTAGCTTATGCTTCACCGCAATTGAGGGTGCATGATGTTGCACCCCAAAATTTGCCCAACCTTTTCTAACCTAGGTTTATGTTTCAATTGCATAGTCATTTGCATTGTCATCATGTACATAGTGTATTCATCTGCATTGCATAGCATGAGCAAGTTATCTTAACAGGGGATCAAGGTGCTATTCCTATCTCAAGAGGTATATCCAAGGGTTTCATTCATATTCAAGTCTACTCAGGTCATCAGGGAAGAATTTGAGCTTTGAAGAGCTGCCAGGTTGATCAGTGAATTCTCTCCTATCTTGAAGCTAGTAGGGGATCATCAGAGGAAATGTGAGCTATGAGCCAAGAGCATGAGGTGTGTATGGATGATATGAAGAGTCTAGAGAATCATCTTTGAGGAGAACCAAGTCATTTGAATGATTGCAAGAGCCTCAGTTGAAGTCAGTCAACTAGGGTCAGCACTGGGTCAATTCTAGGTCAAAGAAGTGTTTTGAAGGGTATCAAGGATCATTTGAAGAATGGGGGATTCATTATTTGCTATAGGGATATGGATATGATGTTGTGATAAAGAAAAATCAAGAGGAGTCAAGGAGAACTGGAGTTACTAAATTAGGGTTTCAATGTAAAATCCCATGATTTAGGTAAAACTTCAAAGCAGTGTAACTCAAGATGCAAGCTTCATATGAATTCTTGGTCCACATGAAACTTGTAGAGTATCTTTATAGCTTTAATTTGAGGGGTGGAAGTCATCAAGATGATTTGCAGAGCTTAAGTTATGGCTCTTGCAAGTTATAGGTCATCTGAGGGCACTGAAATTTGTCTGTGAAAATTGTCTGTATTCCAAGCAACCTTTTACTTTCAAGGGTACTTCAAATGGATTTCTGGACAACATTAGAACTGTTCCTTATTGTCTTAGCTTTCTAGAATGGTATGGTATGCCTTCATATGATTTGTGGAACTCTACTTATGGTCTTGGCAAGCTAAGGGTATTTTGGTCATTTGAGGATTACAGGTCATTTCAAGCCTATGCCTAAAACTCATACAAGGACGCTTCAAATGAAAAACTTCACAACATCAAAGTTGTTCAAAATGACATTTTAAGCCTAGAAAGGAGGTCATGGCATGTTGGAAAAGCTTGTAGCAAGAATTGACAAAAGTTGGTGAAAATGACTTAAAAAATGGCATATAACTTGAAAAAGTTCAAAGTGAAAATTGGTTTGAGAGATCTACAAATCCAATGTGGGTCATACAATATACCAAATTGATTCCCAACAACATTTTAAAGACATTGGTTCAGCCACTTTTTTGAGTTAGGGTTTAAAAATTGGACTTGCTTTGTATTTTTGTTACTTGCATAATAAGGCAAGTATAGAAAACTTGGCACAAGATGAATTTTCAAGGCAAGGAGCTTACATACACTTCCCATATCTCATGTAAGGAGATTTTGACATAAGTTTGGAAAGGTGCAAGCATGAGATAAGAGATATTCAAAGTATCATGGCATGAGAAGTTCATGAAATTTCCACAACTTTCTAGAATCCTCCAAGATTATTCTAGAAACCTCTAAGTTTGTTAATCATCATCTATATATTGGATTGAGATCATTAAGAGTAAAGGTTGGTGATGGTTGATGTTGAATCCATTTTTCAAATCATATTGAATTTTTTCTCCATTTTTCCCACACTTTCACATTTTGGAATTTTTTTTCAATCTTCTTTTTTCTCTCACTTTCCATACTTTTTCTCTTCACCATTTTTCCATTTTCCCCACATTTTTTCTTCCTTCCATTTTTTTTTCTTTCACATTTTGCCACCCTTTGAATATTCAAATTTCATATCTTTCTTTCTCTCCATTTTTTTCCATTCTATTATCACAATTAATTCCATACCATTCACATACCATTTTCCTCAATTTTTTGACAAACTTTTGGTGCAAGAAAAGTGTATTACATGTTCATTAAAGAAGCTCCATAAGTCATTTTTCGGAGGTATAAAGAATTCAACATAACTCATGATTTATGAGTCTTTCTTGCATTATTGTTGTTGCATTACATTGCTCTCATCTCCTACATGGATTCTAGTACAAAAAGATGGGTTTTATGACAATTTTTGGTTCTTGAGTTTTTCTTGAGGTGCCACGTTTTGGGAGTTAGAGGGAGTTTCAAGAAAATCTAAGACCATATTTGGATTCCTTGATTTTTTTCCTTCAAGTTTGACCCAAATTTTGTGCGAAACGGATAATTATTGATGGAGTTATGGTGCTTCAAAGTAGCAAAAAACTCATGTTCATGGGGCTGCGGGTTACTATTCACAAAGTTGAAAAATTTGATTTGGAGAAGAAGGTGTTAACACCGTCGGATGCATTTCCAAGTCAAGGTTTCTTCCATTCATCCAACGCCTCTCACTGCGCCACGTAATCGGCCACATAAGCCTCATGCCACTTTTATTTATTCATGTTATTTTCTTTTATTTTCCTATTGCCATGTTTCTTTTATTTTTTCTGTTTTATATGCTGACTTCTAAATACCATAAAAAATAGGAAAATTAGTCTTTTTGATCCCCATTTTTTTGTGCTGAATCTTTAAGATGTCTAGGATTTAATAAAACTGGAATTATAATTTTACCATTTTTTGACATTTTCTTTGGATTTTTTACATTTGGGTCGTCATAAAAAGGCCAATGCTGGTGCTATCATTTTGTTGAATTTCTTTGACCTATCAAAACACAATTTAAATGTCAATCCTTTTGCAGGGATCTCATAAACACGTTGAGGTATTGTGATATCTTTTTGTGGGAATTTTATTGTACCATTTTAATTGGTTTTGGATGCTTTCTTTAAGATGCTCCACTTTAATCTTTTCTTTGGTATACATGAGATATCTTGCAATGTTTTCATCTTGTTTGACCATTTATCTTTGGATATTTTTGTGGTATCTCTCACCCCTGGTTTGTGGCTTGATGTAGGGAATTGGAGATTTTTATTTGAATTTTTTAGCACCTTTTGCTATTTTTCTTATGTTTTGTATTCGAACTTGTAATTTGGACTTCCGAACGGACTTTATTTTTGTTAAGGCTCCAACGGCCGCTTTGTGTTTGCGTGATGAACGCCGTGGCTTATATTTCTTATTGTAGATAGGTTAGAGGTATTGGAAGACCCTTAGGTGGCTGTTATTTGTATGTGTAGCTTGCCCGATTATCGACTTGTTTGCATGATAGCACGTTGCGATTCCAAATAGTGGATTACGCGTTTCATTCGGAGTTTTCACTCGATTCTTTGCATATGATCACTTGATATTTTCTTATTCCATCCATGAATGGGCTTGAGGTTGAGATGAACCTTCCTCCCTCCTTTGCATTGCATTTACCATTGCTATATTCATGTTCACTTGTATGCGGTTATTACTTGTATTTCCGTTTCTTCCTTTCGTTTCCTTTCCTGTAGGACTTCCATTCTTCCTTGTTCAAGGGAGGATGTGATAGACATTAGGAGTTAACCCATGCATGATAACATTAGGGTAGATTTTATTCCCTTTTAACCCTAGGATTTGTAGAGTGTCATCTCTTCTTCCTTCAAAACAACAGAAAAACATTAATAAAGGTTATAACAGAGATTAATTCATTTCTTCCGTCAAAAGATTTGAACAGACATCAACCTTTTTGCAATAAGAAAACCCTTGTTTAAGGTGAGATTTTTCATAAAAAACACTTGAACAGCTTGTGTCGGGCGTAGCCCGAACTACGTTTGCTCTGATCTTCCATGCCGTATGGAAGTACGTAGGCATAGGATGCGATATCCTAGCGAGCAACCTTCACCCACCTTCCCCCGTAGTTAGGCGAACTACGTTGACTCTGATTTCTCGTTCCAGACGGGAATACGTAGGCATAAAGTGCGATGCTTTGCCGAGTCAAATTTTCTTTTCTTTTCAGACCTCATCCTTTAGTTTAGATAGAAGTGTAATCCGTACAAACCAAGCAAGCGTGGATCCCATCGAGTACGATGGACGTGAGGGGTGCCTAATACCTTCCCCTTGCGTAACCGACTCCCGAACCTAGGTTTTGGTTGCGATGACCATACCTTTCCCTTTTTCGCAAGGTTTACTTCGAGCGTTTCCTTTCCCTCCGTTGGGATAAATAACGCACGGTGGCGACTCTTCTGTTCAGCCGGCGCCGATTTTCGCAGTAGCGACACATGAGTGGAATTATCCTACCCATGACCTTGAATTGGCTACGGTGGTTTTTGTGTTGAAGATCTGGAGACACTATTTATATGGTTCAAGATTTGAGGTGTTCAGCGATCACAAGAGTTTGAAGTATCTGTTTGATCAGAAAGAGTTGAATATGAGGAAGAGAAGATGGTTGGAATTCTTGAAAGATTATGATTTCAGTTTGAGTTATCACCCGGGGAAAGCGAATGTGGTTGCAGATGCCTTGAGCAGGAAGACAATTCATATGTCAGCTTTGATGGTGAAAGAAATGGAGCTTATTGAGCAGTTCCGAGATTTGAGCATGGTTTGTGAGTTTACTACAGATGGTGTAATGTTGGGAAAATTGCAAGTGAAGAATGATTTCTTGGATATGATCAGAGAACATCAGAAGATGGATGTGAAACTTGTGGATTTGATGCAAGGAGCCGGAAATGACTCCGGTGGTGATTTCAAGTTGGATGATGTGGGTGTGTTGAGGTTTCGGGGAAGAATTTGTGTTCCGGATAATGGTGAGTTGAAGAGGTCAATTTTAGACGAAGGACATCGTAGTAGTCTGAGTGTTCATCCAGGAGCTACGAAGATGTATCAGGACTTGAAAAAGCTGTTTTGGTGGTCGGGTATGAAAAAGGATATTGCCCGTTATGTTTATGCTTGTTTGATATGTCAAAAATCGAAAGTGGAGCATCAGAGACCTTTTGGGATGATGCAACCGTTAGAGATTCCGGTTTGGAAGTGGGATTGTATCGCCATGGATTTTGTTACGGGATTGCCAAATACGGCGAGAGGATTTGATGCGATTTGGGTGATTGTGGATCGGCTTACAAAATCTGCACATTTTGTGCAGATTTGTATCAGTTTTCCGTTGGAGAAGCTGGCAGAGATCTATATTTGGGTAATTGTGAAGCTACATGGTGTGCCGTTGAGTATTGTGTCGGATAGAGATCCGAGGTTCACTTCATTATTTTGGAAGAGTTTGCAGGAAGCTTTGGGTACCGAGTTGAAGCTGAGTTCGGCTTATCATCCACAGACGGATGGTCAGTCGGAGAGGACTATTCAGACTTTAGAGGATTTGTTGCGGGCTTGTGTTTTAGAGAAAGGTGGTACGTGGGATACTCATTTGCCATTGATTGAGTTCACGTACAAAAATAGTTACCATTCTAGTATCGGGATGGCACCGTTTGAAGCTCTTTATGGTAGGAGGTGTAGGACTCCTCAGTGTTGGTATGAGTCGGGTGAGAGTGTTGTGTTGGGACCAGAGTTGGTGCAGCAGACTACTGAGACAGTGCAGATGATCCGTGAGAAGATGAAAGCATCTCAGGATCGACAGAAGAGTTATTATGACAACCGAAGGAAAGAATTGGAAATCAGTGAAGGTGACCATGTATTTTTTACGGTTAATCCAGTGACTGGTGTAGGACGTGCATTGAAATCCAAGAAGTTGGATCCGAAGTTTATCGGGCCGTATCAGATTTTGCAGAGGATTGGTGATGTGGCTTATAGGGTGGTGTTGTCGCCAGAGCTTTCGAACTTGCATGACGTGTTCCATGTGTCGCAACTTCGGAAGTATGTACGCGATCCGTCACATGTGATTCAGAGGGATGAAGTCCAAGTTAGAGAGAATCTAACTGTGGAGACGTTGCCATTAAGGATCGAGGATCGCAAGATGAAGCGACTCAGAGGGAAAGAGATACCTTTGGTGATAGTGGCTTGGGGAGGTGCTGCAGGAGGCAGTGTGACCTGGGAATTGGAAAGCAGGATACGTGAAGCGTATCCAGAATTGTTTTCATCAGGTATTTTCGAGGACGAAAATAATTAAAGTGGGGGAGATTTGTAACGCCCATTTTGATTATTTCGTTTTCCTGTGTTGTTTTGTTTTTCGCCGTGTTTCATAGGGGTGTTTAATCGATGATTTTGGACCTTAAGTTAATAATATAATTATAAATGATAATAATAATTTAGCGAATAATAGTGATATTAGTAATATTCATATTATTATTATTATTATTATTATTATTATTATTATTATTAATATTATTGTTAATAAGATTTGGATTAATAAGAAAATAATTGGAGTTAATGGTATTAGTTGAAGAATAGAAGAAATGAAACAAAAACACGCTTGGAGGAAGAGGAAGAGCAAGAACACGGTGAAAGTGAGAAGTAGGAGGATCACAGTCAAGAGAAGAGGAATTGGAGCAAGAAGAAGCTGAAGATCATCTTTGGAGCAAGAACATCATCATCAGATCAGATTATTGAGGTAAGGGAGGGGGGGGGGGGGATAATCGGGTCAATTCGGTAATTGCATGAATACTAGGTAGAAGAGGATTTCCCTAACCCCATTAGGTTTTGATGGTGATATGGTATGAGTATTTGATTCTGATGTTTGCTGATAGTGTGTTGATTCTGTTGCATGCGACGAAGTATGATTGTTTGGTGATTTTGGGAATTTCGGTAGTTGCAGTGTTTATGCCGGAACTTGTTTAACTGAGTAGAATTAAGGTTATGTCGGGTTAAATTGAGATTAGATTTCATACTTAGGTTGTTGCATGTTGAGCCGATGTTTTGGGAACTGAGTTGAGTAGAATCGGCTGATTTCGGAAGGCTGTGCCACTGCTGCACAGTGGATTATTTTTCTGATTTCGCAGACGCTCGCCAGCTGTTTCGCTGGGTGAGCTGTTAGCGAACCTTCAATGGGTGTTCGCTGGGCGAACTGGGTAGCGAGTGCTCCCAGAATGTTTATGTTTGGCTTCGCGAGGGTGCTCGCTGATGCTTCGCCTAGCGAATGAGCTAGCGAGCATGACAACATTTTTTTCAATTTTTGTGATGTGCTGTTCCATTCTCTTGTATTGTTTAACCCTTGCTGGTTGTGATTGATTATATGTTTGGGGATGAACAGTGAGAGTGTATGTGTGATGTAGAGCTTGAATGCTTAATACCCGTTTAATTTGAATGATTGAATTGATGTATGTTAGTATGCATGAATATGAGGATGCGTTATATATATATATATATATATATATATATATATATATATATATATATATATATATATATATATATATATATATATATATATATATATATATATATGTGTGTGTGTGTGTGTGTGTGTGTGTGTGTGTGTGTGTGTGTGTGTGTGTGTGTGTGTGTGTGTGTGTGTGTGTGTGTGTGTGTGTGTGTGTGTGTGTGTGTGTGTGTGTGTGTGTGTGTGTGTGTGTGTGTGTGTGTGTGTGTGTGTGTGTGTGTGTGTGTGTGTGATGAGATGTGGTCGGGGGACCGTGTGCACCGTGTGTGCTAGTGTTGCTGTGTGCATGGAGTTTACATATTGTTGCACCCTAATTTTTGATCATAAGATCCCACCTCCTCGTGCATCTTTCCCTACATGATGTCTTTATGCTTTTGTGTGTATTTATTGTGACTAACCAACTTATGTAGATGCAATTTTTTTAATGAAGTTCCTTGCCGTCAAAGCAGTTTAGGATAACCTTTCTGACTTAAGGATTCTAGGTTTTCTCACTGGCGTACCCTCAGCCACAAAAGGTTCCTCAGGGTGTGGCTCTGGTACTAGAGTATTCCTTCATCCGAGCGTACCAAATACAAGATTCAAATCTTCGTGTCAAGTTTTTATTCAAAGAGTTCTTCGTAAAGAAACGAGTATCCATCCAAAGTATTAAATACTCAGATTTTTCAGCAACGAGTTCAAAGGTCTCTCATGTGTCTTGACATCGCAAAAATTATGGACTAAAGAAGATGTGAATTAGGAGTTTGCATTTCTTAGGACGACTTCAAGTCTGTAGAAGGATTCATTTACAAGCTCCAAGATATAAATTTCAAGTTAACCACCCAAGTTATAAGAGCATGGGGAATTCTTATATGTTTTTTAATTTCAGCATCCATGTGGTTATAACATCGAAAGACTCTGGCACCGTTGTCTTTAATTTCAAAACAATACCTCAGAGGCTAAGAGGATTTAAATGTGGGATTGCAAACTCTAATAAGTTCAAGTCAAGGATATCATTAAAATTCATACTATGAGTTTTCATCTTCACGGTATACGAGTTTCATGTAATTCAAAAGATATGCAAGTTCTATGTAATTGGAAGGCTCGTTTATGTTTTACTCAAAGGAGGGGTCCCATTCATATTTTAAAAAATAAAAAGGTACAAGCTAAAAGAACCTATCCATGATAGTTTGCCTTCCAAGTGCAATTCGTTGCTCAAGGAACACTCAGAAGGTTCAAGAGTACAAGCTTACAAGCTTTTGGTTTAACGAAAATGTGACCATTCAATTCTACATCAGTCTTAATATACAATATTTGTTTCAAAGAGGACATGGTTATAACTATCACAGGAGGATGATTAGTAAGTTGCAAGCTGCCCCCGGTACGTCAAAGCAGACTTTGTCGGGATATACCGTAAGAGACATGGTACTGCCCGAGCACCCCAACAGATACTCATTCCTGCAAAAGAAATAGAGAAGAAGAGGTTGCTAATCACTGTCGGTATCTTGCAATGATTTCGTATCATGCTGGAGATGTGGCTGGCGCTATTATGCAACGACATAAGGAACATTGTCTTGGTCTAGATCATCCTGACACTGCTCACAGCTACGGAAAAAACGACTCTGTTCTACCATGGACTTAACCAGACAGAACTTGCCCGTCGCCTTGCGTCACGTGCTTTGCTTCTGTTAAGTTTGTCATCAGGGCCTGATCATCCCGTTGTTGTAGCAACAATCACGGTTTCCCCCCCTTCTTTCTTCTATCAATCTTGAGAGCAAACCACGAGCTCACCTACAAAACAGAACCGAAGAATAGTCGTCAGGAAGCTTTGTCGTTTTGCTTAGAAGGCATCCTGCAGGTTCACGAATGCAGAATTAGCCAAGAGGTTTTGCAAGATAAGTATAATTATATTATAAGTTCATAACTTTACAGAAACCTAGGCTATCAACATTTGAGTCTAAGCATCTATGAGAGCTGTCGTTTCCTCACCGTATGATCCCCAGCATTCTGAATCCCACAGTAGATGCTCGGACCTTGCATTTGTCCCAAGGATTTCTCTCTGGTGTCGCAATGGTTCAAAGATCACAGAAGCAACAACACAACTCACAGGATGCATTTGGTGGCATGGCTTCAAATGCTCAGAATCCACAATATGGTATGATGACACTTCAGAACGCACCACAGAATCATCCTAAACAGAGACAGCAAAATCAACAGTATGGTTGGACTCAATTTTGAAATAAATTATCAATCCATGTCGCTCTTGAAACATGATTCACAAAAACATAAGCAACTGTTTTGTTCTTTTCCTTATTCTTTTGGATTATCAAGCTGCTACAACAAAATCAACAATATTTTCTCCAACAGCCCCATCATGAAATCCAACTCGGCGTCACCCGCACCTAGGACAACCGAAAACAATTCTCATTAATATCCATTGAATTACAAAAGGAAACTACCACAAACATGATTATATCAAGATAATATAGCTTACCATCAAAATCACCTTCGAGCATAATTTGACAACCTTCAGGTAACAGACCATTCATAATGGCTCACCATTTATCAACACAAATCTGATTCACCGTAAGCCGAGCCATTAGTAGCGACCCGCAAGAAATTCGAGAGTGGTAGCTGAGGAAGCCAGGTGCTGGGTCCATATTGCTTTAGACGGTTTCTTTGAGCTCCATATTCCCGCAACACAAGAGGAAAATGGTTAGAAACTGGTGCTCTTCGAACATCAAAGCTAAATAAGAGAAAATTAGTGCACATAAAAACAAGATAGATATGGGCTTACCTCTTTCATATTAAATGTCGACAGCACTGTTATGTTTTGGCATGAAACTGTCGCTACCGGGCTGATACCATTTTCCAAACACCGATGCGAAGCTCACAAGGATGAACCATTCCAAATACAAGAAAGCAGCCGAGACAAAACCGAATAGATGGTTAATGACACATGCTTCCAAATACCATAAAACTTGGTCCCAACAAATCACATTAAAATTGGAAACTCACTTACATAGCAGCAACTGAGTTAGCTCACTTTTCCATCCACTGCATGACCATTTGCAACATACCGCGCTTGATCTCTACCCGCATATCAGAAATTTACGGTTACCCTACCTTAGTGCCTTGAGCATGCTACAAAAAAATCACAACCAGAGTTCAGTACGGTTAATTTCAAGAAGAATTATGAGTTTATCTACAAAAGAAGAATGTCTCTGCACCTTGTTGGTTCTGCCGGTTTCGTCCATCTCTCAGCTTCCTTTAGAAGACAATGGCCTACATGAAACAAGAAGAGGACCAAATTGCAGAAGCAAGTCCTGTTAGGATTCTCTTGCTAGAGGAAATTGTCGAAGTAAAGGGCTTACCAAAGTGGCGTTTCTCCTTAAAATGAATGGCAGTCGCTCTAATTTTGCTGTTGTCATTTGCTTTTTGTATCAATCTCAGTCACAAATTCTCAAGGGATTGATCATGCTGTGTTTGGAGAATTCTATGACGCTTATAAATTGTCTGAAATTCCAGAGTTTGCAAAGGCTAACTTTGACCAATTCTCCCAATCTTCAAAAGCAAGTTTCTTTCCCCATTCGCCACCACAAAATCATCAGAACATCTTAATATGGATCCAACTGATCCATCTGTAAATTGTGAATGAACAGTCGCGTCGCTTGTAAACCTTCGGCATCAACATTATTTCTCCGTATCCACGCCAGCATTCACCAGAATTGCTTACAACCAGTTTCTCTATGGTCGTGGTTCATTTGAACATAAGAACAACCTTAGCCCTTAGACTATCTGCATTACACACAAGAGAACCAGGTTCAATCACCACAACAAGAGAACAGGAGATCAATTTTCGAACTAGAGACTTCAGCTCACCTTTTTTTTTAAGTTGTGAACGAACTCGCGATATGTCGCGGCAGCGGCGGTGCCTTCAGTGACCACCCTTGCTCAAATAGACTCTTAAGACTTGGCATAATTATCTTTCCTGGCATAGAAAAGAAGAAGACATCATTTAGCAGCAGAATCCAAGAATAGACATAATTCAAAGACATTATTGGTTTGACTGTCAAATTTCCAAAACAATACGCGGCATGTCATGCCATTGACTCTCAGCCGACGGTTGATAAGCGACAGTTACAGAAGTTGTTCGAATAAATTCCGAGGGAATATCCCGTCCGTCTCCCAGAGTTGTCAAAGCCTACAAGCCCAAGAGAAATGCTTCGTCAAATCTGCACATAAAGAGGACAATTAGCGATAATACGGTTCAAATTTCATAAATTCATGTTTCTCTTTTAGATTTGCTTTTAGAAAGACCTTGTGATAAATCATCGATGGTGAAGGCTTACCGACATAATTTGGAAAGTGAGTTGGCAACAATCAACATCCAAAATGCGCTTCAGACAAGCGGGATTCTTTCCAAATTGGCTCAACACAAAATCTGGAAATCAAACATAGGAATCCACATCAGTAAACCTATAGCCAGGAATTCACAATAATTCATTCTTTCTAAAATGAGCGCAACATGTTGGAATGAAAGTAGAATGAGTTTTAAATTCCTCAGAAACATGCTTAGACAGGCTTCAATTTCTTACCAAAACCAGACCCAACATTATTCCACTCATTCAATTCCTAGTTCTTCCAAGTTACTATAAGAGAGAAGAAGAGTTCAGAATCAAGGGGGACATCAGCAGCCAGAATATTCACAGAGTGAAAATACAGAGAAATCCATACAACAGTTCACAATGGAACCACACACGAAAATCCCAAATTGAAAACTCACACGAAACCTAAAATCGTAAAACAGATAGAGGACTTATCTCGCAATCCTCCGTGAATAGCCCTCACCGGCATCGGAATCCCTTCATCAAAACACTGTCATTCGCCGTCGTCGAGACCATCGCGCCGAAGACCTCTTCACTCGGATTCAAAACCGTCAATGCCCGGTGAGACAAAGGGGCCATAGCAATCGTGAGTGATTTCTGCTAATGATTCTTCATTTGTTGTTGTTTATGCAGGAAAACTGAAGATGAAGAATCGCGAGGAGAAACGGTAGACGAAAAGGCGGACACGAAGAGGATAAGCGATTGAGAAGGGGGAAACGAGAGCGGGAATTAGGGTTCATGGTGTTTTCCCTGTTTTTCTTTTGTTGTTAATCTCTGTTTACGTTGTAATCACCTACCACACACACATACTCACCACACTAATCATAACTAACCACTACAATCACCCCCTTAATCCTTAATTAACCCTTAATCAATCCTTTAATCTGCAATCTTAACCAACTTTTTTAAAAATCTAATTAATAACCTAATCATCTCTTTTACATTAATTAATTAACTATTAGTCTTTTCTCTAATTAGTTTTAAAAAATAAAATAACTAAAACCTTGTATTAACCATTTAAGTAATCACTATATTTAAAACTTTATTTTATTTAAAATAATTTGATAACCTTTTATAATGATATATTAATAAAAAAACCATTTTCATAATTTACTTAATTAATACTTATTTATTAATAATAACAAAACCACTTTACTCTAATAAAGTTTGTTAATTTGGATTAAAGCTTTCAATATTAGAAATAGATAACTTATTTAATTTGAAAAACAATAAACAACTTCCTTTAAACTATTTATCTTGTTATAATAAATCCTTATTAGCAAACTCTCACTTAAAACTAGTATAATAATATTAACTTTTTTTTTTTTTTTAAATCAACCTCACAAATTCAACTTTTCTCTTAAAGTCAATTCACCCTCTAAATCCAACATTCGACTAAAAATCAAATATATTAATCAATCTCTTAAAATCAACTTCTCGCCTACAAATTAATCACACCCTTAATCAATTAACATCGCATCCAATGCAATCGCGCACACTCACATTCACGACACACTCACTCTCACACACTTCAGCGCTTTCATGCGTACATGCGTTCTACTTTATCCAATTTTATTTCGTTCACAACTCACACACTCACGTAGCGCTTTCATGCGTGTGTATGTTTTACCTTTTCCGCAATTTACTTTATTGCATTTACATTATCGCAATTTACTTTTATCGCATCGCATTCCGTCCAAAGGAAAACCCTACACATGATTCAATAATTGTGTGTAGTGCATATTGTCGCTACTGTGAAAATCGGCGCCGGCAAAACAGAAGAGTCGCCACCGTGCGTTATTTATCCCAAAGGAGGGAAAGGAAACGCTCAGAGAAAACCTAACGAAAAGAGGGAAAATGAATGGTCATCGCAACCAAGTCCTGGATTCGGGAGTCGGTTACGCAAGGGGAAGGTGTTAGCACCCCTCATGTCCGTCGTACTCGACGGGATCCATGCTTAATTGTTTATCTCGAAGGGTTGATTAATACTATCTAGCTAAAGGCTTAAGGACAAAAGAAAAGAAAAGTGACTCGGTAAAGTATCGCACTTTATGCCTACGTATTCCCGTCTGGAACGAGAAATCAGAGTCAACATAGTTCCCCTAACTACGGGTAAAGGGGGGAAGGTTGCTCGCCGAGATATCGCATCTCGTGCCTACGTACTTTCATCTGGTATGAAAGATCAGAGCAAACATAGTTCGGGCTAACTAGACCACAGGTTTGGTTTAAGTTGTTTTTAACCCGAGTAGGATTAACAATCGGTTCTAGCAGTTTGGTGTATGCAGCTCGACCTTTGGAGACTTAGGCGTTACCGTTTTGCGAGAGAACCGAGAGTTAACGAAACTCTCATTACAAAAATGAGTTCTAAAGTTAAAGGTCCCAAAGGACTAAAAGGATTTGATGATTTGTTTTTGTGTCTTTTATGGAGAAATGTTTTGATTAATGTTTTGGAGTGTACATTGTATTGAAGTCTCAAACTCAGGATCGAATGCGTCGCATATCGTCCTAAGGACGTATACTAAACACTCTAGACAGTCGAGAGGTAGCCCCCCAACCATCACTTCCCATGCTTAAGGCTCACAACACAATATTCACTAGCCTTATTAAGTGTTTTAATGGGATTTGAAGAAAAGAAGAGAAACAGACTTTTAAGGGAAACTACGCAACCCTAAATGTTAGCATGCAATGTTCGTCCTATGGTTAAAGTTTGCAAAGGGGAAGACTACCCTAATATTTTCATACATGGTTGCAAAGCCTAATCTCTATCACATTCTACCTTGAACAAAGAAGAATGGAGCTCCTAGGGGAAAGGCAAAGGAAGCAACAGAAAACAGATGAAATAAACATCATACAGGAAATGTGGATTCATAACAGCAAACCTGGAATGCAAGTGAGGGAGGAAGAACCATCTCAATCTCAAGCCCATAATGAATTGAAGGTGGCCTATTATAAACCTGCAATCTTGGCCACACGTGATTATAAAGTGATACGAGGCAATAAAACCTACGAATGACATACGTATACTACGATTAGGAATCATAACGCATTATCATGGAAATATGGAACCTAATGGGCAATTATGTATGATAAAACCAACCGAACAATGATCTACACATCCTATACAATGTCTATAACAAGCCATAAGAACCCTAGCGTTCACCACACAAACAAATCGAGGCCGTTGGAGCCAAAATAAAACCGAAGTCCGTTCGAATGTCCAAATTACAAGTCCGAATACAAAAATATAACAAAAATAGAAAAAGGTGCTAAAAAAATTCAAATAAAAAATATCCAATGCCCTACATCAAGCCACAAACCAGGGGTGAGAGATACCACAAAAATATTCCAAGAGAAATGGCCAAAAAAGTTGATAACATTGCAAGATATCTCATGTATACCAAAGGAAAAGTTAAAATGGAGCATGTTAAAGAAAGCATCCAAAACCAATTAAAATGGTACAATAAAATTCCCACAAAAATATATCACAATACCTCAACATGTGTATGAGATCCATGCAAAAGGATTGACATTTAAATTGTGTTTTGATAGGTCAAAGAAAATTCACAACATGATAGCACCAGCATTGCTATTTTTTTGACAACTAAAATGTAAAAAAATCTAATAAAATGACGAAAAATGGAAAAAATATGGTTCCAATTCTATTAAATTCTTGACATCTTGAAGATTATGCAGAAAAACATGGGGATCAAAAAGGCTAATTTTCCTATTTTTTATGAATATTTGAATAAGCATGTAAAAAAGAAAGAAAAATGAAAGGAAATGGAATAGCATGAACACATGAGAAACATAAGAAATAGTGAAAATAAATAAAAGTGGCACAACCAGGAATCGAACAGAGGTACATGGGGGCGTGGTGGCTGAGTTGGCGCGCCACCTCAATTAATGAGGTGTGATGTGGCTGTGCGTGTGGCGCTTGCGTGGAACGATGAGGGGCGTCGGATTAGATGACCGGTCACCCAAATGGAGGGACGCGATTGCGTCTTCTTCGTTGAAATTTTCTGCATTGTGAGCAGCCCCCCACCGGCCGGAATTCCGCCGGTGCTCTTTCTCCTCCCATAACTCTTCCATTTCTCAACCAAATGCAACGCTTTTTAGACCAATCTTGTGGGATTTTTCGAGAGGAATTCAAATATACCATTATTTCCCCTTGAAATGGCCTCTAACTCAAAAACCGTATATGAATCTCAAACTTTCAAGAATACTAAATTGTCATAAAAACCATCTTTTTCATACTAGAATCCATGTAGGAGATGAGAGCAATGTAATGCAACAACAATAATGCAAGAAAGACTCATAAATCATGAGTTATGGTGAATTCTTTATACCTCTGAAAATGACTCTTTTGAGCTTCAATGGAGCACGAATTTCTTTGGAAAGTTATGTAGAAACCTTCAATAATCCTTGGTAGAGGTATTAGGATCAAAGAAATGGATTGAATTGGTGAGGAAAACAGAATCTGAAATTCTCATGGAGCTTACTTTTTCATGTTACTATAACCATGGAATTGCACTAAAAACTTCTCAAAAATTGATGGAAAAATTCTATGGAGTATATTGAATGTATTTGCAATATGAAAGGATCAAAAAAGTGGAGAGAAAAAGGAATTGAAAAATTAATTTTTCAAACGTAGAAAAATTGTGGGAAAATGAAAAATGGTGGAAGAAGAAGTTCAATTGCCTTGGTTTTGGTTTTTTTATATCCCTTGCACCATAAGGAAAATCTAAGGCCCAAAATAGTCCCTTGTTTTTAATCTTAAGGCCCAGATCCATTGTGTTACTTGAATTGTAAGAAATCTCGAAATAGGTCATGATAAAATCCTCAAATGAAAAATGTAAAAGTGTCATTGTTCTTAAAACATGATTTCCACTCAAAATAAGTACAAACATGGACTTATTTGATTAAATTTTGAAGAAATACCAAACTATGCCTTTTCACATGTTTTCACCAAAGTGAGTTTTATCAAACTTCCACCATGAGCTAACCCATTAAAACCTTGAGGTTTAGTTGACCAAATGACGCCATTCGGAGCAACTTTCATGTTGGAAAAAAGTCCATTTGAGTTATGCAAAGTATTGAACTTGACCTGTAATTTTATGACCTGTAATCATAGTTTCCCAACTCATTGATAATCTTCAGTTGGCCTCTAAGTCAGGGGATGAACCCCACACAAGCATCTGAACTTATCAAGGGCATGAACCACTTCTTGGTGACTTTAGTGACACCTCAAGCTCGAATAAAACCTCCAAATAGGCCTCTCTTGATGTATATCACACTTGATCCCCTACATAAATGCTAATGCAATGCTATGATAATGCTATGATGATGTTATGCTAATACAAAAACAAGAAGGAAAAGGTTGGGCAAATTTTGGGGTGTAACAGCTGCCCCTATTCAAGCGACTTGGACCTGAATGAGTGAAAAGCGAACGACTTTCAATCAATCAAGGTAAAAGGCGGTTGAATACCGAAAGAACCTGTAAATTTGCCAACCGCAGAAGTAAACTGCAAACTCTGATTGGGATAGAATCTCCGAAGAAAACGAACATAATTCACATCTTGAACATCCCACCAAGGGAAAGAGAAACTTAATCAAGTAACTCTGCTTCAGGCAACACGTAACTGGCCATGGTCTGAACACCACATGGGCCAAAGGACAATCTTTCGAATCGTCGGAATCTGAATACTCAATGCACGATAGGGCCACATCAAAATCTGTCGGAATCTGGATACTCAACACACTGACCGGAGTCTGGATGCTCGACATAACAGGTGATTTCACTGAGGATTTACCGGAGCCTGGGTACTCGACGGACGAAACAATACATCACAAACCGAACATTTACCGGAATCTGGACATTCAACGGAGAGAGAGTATTATCGCAACACTTACTAGGATCTGTATACCCAACTGTCTTTATCGGAGTCCGAACACTCAACGGACAAAGCAAAATGTTACAAATTGGAAATTTCACTGGAATCTGGATATTCAACGGAGGAACCGAGGCTTGAACGCTCAACGTAACACATCGGAGTCTGAACACTCAACGCCAAAAAACCGGAGTCTGACAACTCAACGAAAACACACCGGAGTCTGAAAACTCAACGAAGCAACAAATCGGAGTCTGAACACTCAATGAAAACACACCAGAGCCTGGATACTCAACGAAGCTACAAATCGGAGCCTGGATGCTCGACGAAAACACCAGAGTCTGAACACTCGACGAAGCGACAAACCGGAGCCTGGATACTCGACGGACGAGGACGCACCGGAGCCTGGATACTCAACGAAGCAACAAACCGGAGCCTGGATACTCGACGAAACAACAAACCGGAGCCTGGATACTCGACGAAACAACAAACCGGAGTCTGAACACTCAACGAAACAATAAACCAGAGTCTGAAAACTCGACGAGACTACAAATCGGAGCCTGGATACTCAACGAAGCAACAAACCGGAGCCTGGATACTCAACGCAACAAACCGGAGCCTGGATACTCGACGGACGAAAACGCATCTAAGCCTGGATACTCAACGAAGCTAACAAACCGGAGCCTCAATACTCGACGGAAGAACACGCATCGGAGCCTGGATACTCAACGAAGCAACAACCGGAGCCTGGATACTCGACAGACGAATACACACCAGAGCCTGAATACTCGACGAAGATACAAACCGGAAAGAGAATACTACAAATACTTATCAAGATCACCTTACAAAATCTTTACCGAAGTCCGGATACTCGACAAGAGAAAGAATCAATACAAACTGGAGATTACTGGAGCCTGGATACTCGACGGAATAGCCACGAACACTAATAGGGGTCTGGACCCTTGCTTGATTTTACCGGAGTCTGAACACTCAACGTACTGACCGGAGCCTGAATACTCAATGTAAAACTGATGTATGAATACCACAACTCCATGCTGGGGAGAAAAACTCTGAACAAATTTGGAAGATACGATCTCAACTCTGCTGAGGGGTATACTAACAAACCTGGAGTTCCAAATTTTACTGGAGATGAACAGATCTCTGCTGGGGATGAGCAACTCTTGCTGAGGAACGGGGTAAAGGTCCTGCATGACCTCTCTGGAACTCATCTTACACTATTAGGGTCGCGAACGACCTGCCAGAGGATATTCCACACATGCCTGGTGGGGAGAAATCTGATCTCGACTCGCTGGGGAACAAACCCATACTCGTGCTCTGTGGGGATTAGAGGTACGCCTGACCCACTGCTGGGGGTAAAGACGCAACTTCCATCTGCTAGGGAATGATCTTCGATTGTTGGAAAAATGAGCTTCATCCGAATCTCTCTGAGAAATCGCCCCAAGTGTAATGCCCCTGCCCCAGCCTGATTTTTGGGAAGGTCTACGCTGAGAAGAAAATAGCTTGCCATGAGACGACCCCGAGATGGCTTGCCCCAGAATCTGGACCGTGAGAGGATCCTTGGTTGAATAGTTCGGATAAGCTCTAGAGGTATGGAGAAGAACAAATTCTTTTCCTCATAGGGTGGCAAGCCCCAGCCTTGTAATGGCTTTGCCTCTGATTGACTAGTTTGCGGAGCGGTACCCCCGATTGCGAGAGATTTACCAAATCTCGACATGATTTCCCCAGATTAACTGATTCTTGGATGGCTGACCTTACTGGGGGTTATTTGATAATAGCTGGCCACAACTCAACGGAGTATTCAGGCGTCCTACATTCTATCCTGATCAAACTTTCCACTGTAGAAACTTTCCTGCGGTCGAGCGCTTACTCGCAAGTAAAACAAGTTGTTTTGCATAAAAGATATATTAAATGCAATGCATATGCCAGTTTTTTCAAAACCCAATCCTGTTCACTGGAAAAATTTATGACATATAATGAACGAATCAATTATCAAAGTGTCAAAATTAATACAGAGCTGTAAGAGGAATCCTTTTTGGAGTCAGTTTTGATGCGATCTTTACCGAAGTATGCTCTCGAACTAAACCTGTTTGAATTAGGACTTTTGAAGGTTGTAACGTGGTCGGGTTCACGGTTAACAAGGAAGGATATAAGGCTCAAAATTCATTTAAGCCCACCTCTTCTCCTTGATGTTCTCCAATCCTATGTTCAGCTAATTCGACCTTAGCGTTCACCTTTCAAAGGTGGAATGATAGGAGTGATGGTTCAGGAAATCACATGCTTTCTGAAGTGACAGCCATTCCCTTTCCGTCTTTGTAGTGCCTAGGTCACACGATCTCGTTCTTGTTTGAGGATTTTTCTCTTGTAATCCTTTTTGTTTTTTCGCTCCCTAATTTTTTCCTGGACTAACTCTTTTGAGTTTCTGATTTTGAAGTCCAGTGGGATAACCTAATTTTTGCCTAAGTCGCTTGTTCCCAAGATTCGACCTAGCAGGCTTTTTCTTTTGATTTTTTTTTGAACAAATCATGTGACACCGACTTGTCTGACTTGTTAAAAGAGATTGTGACTGTTTCACTTCTTATCGGCAAGGTTTAACCATTGTGGTCCTTTAGGCACGACCTATAAAGGTGTGATTTATCCTTGAACGGACATTCCTTTTGCAATTCGGACGTTTGGTCAAATTAACCGACACCTACCCTGCCCCGGGTTAAGATTGAGGGTTTTTCATTTTCAAAAAGAAACTCCTACTACAAGGCTCAAAAGGGGTTGACAAGGGATTATCTTCCTTATATCTCCGGTGATTATGGATTTGAAACAATGCCTGTATATCGTCAACAGGTTTTTCTATCCAAGAGCATACAATCGTAAGTTTACACGTCTTTCGGTTTCGTCATCCTCCTTGGATTCCACTTAAACAAGCGTTTGAAATAAAAGAAAGCAATAAAGTGAACACGAATGGATTAATTCAAAACATGCATATTTATTTCATTTATCAATATCAATTGAAAACAACAAGCTTTACATGTGAAATGCACATAGATAGGAAAGAAACTACAAATGTAAAGCAATGACATGCAAAATGCAGATTGCCAGCTTCTGAGAACTGGGCTTCTTGTATCTTGACTTGTGGGCGACTCAATCGCTTCCGGCTTGTCCGTGGTTTGGCAGAGGATCATGTACCATGTTGGGCGCTTCATGAGAGAAGTTTATGGCTTTACTGTCAATCAAATCTTGTAGCTTGTGCTTAAAAGCCTTACAATCGTCAATGATGTGCCCGGGTGCCCCCGAGTAGAATTCGCAACGGGAATTTGCATCATAGCCAGATGGTGGTCGGCCTGTCAGAGGGGCCAAGTTTCTCTTCTGGATTAAATGCAGTTGTAGTAATGTCTGAAGCATCTGGGAGTATGGCATTGGCGGCATATCGAATACTCTATTTGCTCCCTTCGAATTCTGGTACTTCCTGTAGCCCTGTTGATTCTGCTGCTGTTGTGGTTGTTGTGGTATCGGAATGATAACACTTGCAGCCTGATGATGATGACACTGATCTTGATATCTACCTCTGCCTCTACCCCGAGAGCTTGATACAGAATTAGCGTCGCCTTCACGCTTCTTGTTTCCGAACAGTTTCTTTCCTCCACCCGACGAAGGTACTTCTACGGCCTGAATTTTCCCAATCTTGATGTCATTTTCTATACGCTCACCAGTGATGACAAGGTCAGAGAAACTCCCGGACATACAGTTGACGAGCTTTTCATAGTACATCCCAGATAACATCGATACAAACAAGTCAATCAACTCTCTCTCTACCATTGGGGGTTGCACTCTGGCTGCAAGCTCACGCCACCTCTGGGCGTACTCTTTGAAAGATTCCCCGCTATTCTGGACGACATTCTGAAGCTGGACCCTGTTGGGAGCAAGGTCGCTATTGTACTGGTAATGCTTCACGAATGCTTCAGCCAAACCCTTCCAACTGCGAACCTGAGAGGGTTCCAAACCCATATACCATTCGAGCGACGGCCCTGACAGGCTATCCTGGAAAAAGTGCATGAGCATCTTCTCATCATTTGAATAGGCTGACATTTTTCTGTAGTATGAACGTATGTGCACCTTTGGGCAAGTGACACCTTTGTATTTATCGAAGGTAGGAACTTTGAACTTGTACGGCACTCGTAAATCAGGGATCAGCCCTAAATTGGCCATGTCGAGCCCCATGGAGTCCTGATTTGTTATGTTCCTCATCTGTTCCTCCAGCATTCTGAATCTACGATCAGCTTCAGCAGGCAACTCAGCGCCTACATCCCTCATAGAGAACACGTCGTCCTGATGATCTTCATTCCATCGTTGGTCCCCATTGCCATACCCTGCGTAGGCGTCCTCCGGACCATAGACGTTTCGATTGACATTGTAACCATAACCATCGTTACCAAGACCATGGTTAGCAGCACCGGGTCCAAACCCAGCATTATGAGTACCATTACCATAACCCAAGTTAACAGTATTACCAAGACCTGCATTACCAGCATTACCCAAACCTGCATTACCAGCGGCATTACCCAGACCAGCGTGGCGGACGCCAACATCACTACCATTTCCGGCCCCTGCAGCAGTTGGGGTGCATCCGGTAGGCACAGCGGTGGCATTAGGAATTTCTGTATCGTTGCGGGGAGTATTAGCAGCAATACCTCCGTGAAGAACTCCATTAAGATCAACCCTAGCTACCAGGGGCTGGACCATTGTTCTCAGTTGCTCCTGTCCTTGAGCCATACCTTGCATGACTTCCATGAGTTGGGTCATGCGCTCCCTCATCTCTTGCATCTCAGTCTGAACGTGATCCATGACTTTCTTGAGATTGTTTCTAGTAGGATACCGGTGAAGTCTCTGGTCAGCAATCCTGAAACAACTCTCTGAAAAGACAACAGAACATGAGAACGAGGCTTAAGAAGGTACCTGAAAATGCAAAGAAGAGTATGCAAAACTGCTAACAATGCATATGGAATATTTCCCTTGATTTTAGTTCCGGGTGAAACGCATGACAATGGAAACCCCTCAGACAGCAGTAGTAGAAAACTCCTCATATACAGATGGAAGACCACATAGGTAGTTACAAGCACAAGTATCTGAGCACGAATGACGGCAAGCGAGATACCTAGAATCAAAGGGAATATGCACCTACAATGTTAATGCAATGTCATGTAATTAATGCAGATGAGAAATGCAAAAATGCAAGGATGCTATAGGGGATCAAGGTAGCTGTGCTGTGCTGTAGCAATAATAATCAGAAGCTGAATATGTTGTAGCTTGAGAATAACCAGAGCTTCGCCTTTGCATAGCATATATCACTGCATGACATAGATCACTGATACTGAAGACCTTTGATATCAAACCCAAAAGTTCACACTGTAGAGAAAACCGGGTGATCTAGAGCTATGGTTTCCTGCATAACCCAATCCCTCTCACAAGTATGGACCTATCCACTGATAAGGTACGGCATCCTATGCGGGTTCAACGTCACAGACTTTCAAGAGCGATGATACGATACCCAGAAGGTGTGGCATCATCATCCCTTGATGCGGCCTCACTTAGTTGAATCCCAAATGATAGGTCCCCAGAGTCGACAATCCTTGGGTCAGACAACTTGTCGAGCCCTAAGGGCCAGGCAAGAAGCATCAAAGAGAATCTCGTCCGAGCGCAGATTTTGCGGCTAGCTGGTGCGAGCTAAGCAAGCAGGCTAACCACTACTCTCTACTTCTAAGCCTATGTGCAAACTCAAGCCCAGGTCCGACTTATCTCTCATCAGAATCAATCCCCTCCCACAACAGCATAATAAGGATATAATATAATGCTGAAAATAAACTGTGAGAAAATAAAATGCGGGAACGTAAAGCTAAGATACAACAGGTATGTACAAAACCCACAAGATAAACAAACAAGCGCTAGGACTGACTCGCCTAGGGGATGGGAAACGGTCCTAGCGTAGGGAATGGGAAAATTCCCCTGCAGCTATAAAGTGTCCCCAGCAGAGTCGCCAGTTGTCGCTACTGGGAAAATCGGCGCCGACAAAACAGAAGAGTCGCCACCGTGCGTTATTTATCCCAAAGGAGGGAAAGGAAACGCTCATAGAAAACCTAACGAAAAGAGGGAAAAGGAATGGTCATCACAACCAAGTCCTGGATTCGGGAGTCGGTTACGCAAGGGGAAAGTGTTAGCACCCCTCACGTCCGTCGTACTCGACGGGATCCACGCTTAATTGTTTATCTCGAAGGGTTGATTAATACTATCTAGCTAAAGGCTTAAGGACAAAACAAAAGAAAAGTGACTCGGCAAAGTATCACACTTTATGCCTACGTATTCCCGTCTAGAACGAGATATCAGAGTCAACGTAGTTCGCCTAACTACGGGTAAAGGGGGGAAGGTTGCTCGCCGAGATATCGCATCTCGTGCCTACGTACTTTCATCTGGTATGAAAGATCATAGCAAACGTAGTTCGGGCTAACTAGACCACAGGTTTGGTTTAAGTTATTTTTAACCCGAGTAGGGTTAACAATCGGTTCTAGCAGTTTGGTGTATGCAGCTCGACCTTTGGAGACTTAGGCGTTACCGTTTTGCGAGAGAACCGAGAGTTAACGAAACTCTCATTACGAAAATGGGTTCTAAAGTTAAAGGTCCCAAAGGACAAAAAGGATTTGATGATTTGTTTTTGTGTCTTTTATGGAGAAATGTTTTGATTAATGTTTTGGAGTGTACATTGTATTGAAGTCTCAAACTCAGGATCGAATGCGTCGCATATAGTCCTAAGGACGTATACTAAACATTCTAGACAATTGAGAGGTAGCCCCCCAACCATCACTTACCATGCTTAAGGCTCACAACACAATATTCACTAGCCTTATTAAGTGTTTTAATAGGATTTGAAGAAAAGAAGAGAAACAGACTTCTAAGGGAAACTACGCAGCCCTAAATGTTAGCATGCAATGTTCGTCCTATGGTTAAAGTTTGCAAAAGGGAAGACTACCCTAATGTTGTAATACATGGTTACAAAGCCTAATGTCTATCACATTCTACCTTGAACAAGGAAGAATGGAGCTCCTAGGGGAAAGGCAAAGGAAGCAACAGAAAACAGATGAAATAAACAGCATACAGGAAATGCGGATTCATAACAGCAAACCTGGAATGCAAGTGAGGGAGGAAGAACCATATCAACCTCAAGCCCATAATGAATTGAAGGTGGCCTATTATAAACCTGCAATCTTGGCCACAAGTGATTATAAAGTGATATGAGGCAATAAAACCTACGAATAACATAGGTATACTACGATTAGGAATCATAACGCATTATCATTGAAATATGGAACCTAATGGGCAATTATGTATGATAAAACCAGACAATCAATGATCTACACATCCTATACAATGTCTATAACAAGCCATAAAACCCTAGCGTTCACCACACAAACAAATCGAGGCCGTTGGAGCCAAAATAAAACCGAAGTCCGTTCGAATGTCCAAATTACAAGTCCGAATACAAAAATATAAGAAAAATAGAAAAAGGTTCTAAAAAATTCAAATAAAAAATCTCCAATGCCCTACATCAAGCCACAAACCAGGGGTGAGAGATACCACAAACATATCCAAAGAGAAATGGCCAAAAAAGTTGAAAACATTGCAAGATATCTCATGTATATCAAAGGAAAAGTTAAAATGGAGCATGTTAAAGAAAGCATCCAAAACCAATTAAAATGGTACAATAAAATTCCCACAAAAATATATCACAATACCTCAACATGTGTATGAGATCCCTGCAAAAGGATTGACATTTAAATTGTGTTTTGATAGGTCAAAGAAAATTCACAACATGATAGCACCAGCATTGTTATTTTTTTGACAACTAAAATGTAAAAAACTCTAATAAAATGAAGAAAAATGGGAAAAATATGGTTTCAATTCTATAAAATTCTAGACATCTTGACTGTTATGCAGAAAAAAATGGGGATCAAAAAGACTAATTTTCCTATTTTTTATGATTATTTGAATAAGCATGTAAAAAAGAAAGAAAAATAAAAGAAAATGGAATAGCATGAACACATGAGAAACATAAGAAATAGTGAAAATAAATAAAAGTGGCACAGCTAGGAATCGGACAGAGGTACATGGAGGCGTGGTGGCTGAGTTGGTGCCCCACCTCAATTAATAAGGTGTGATGTGGCTGTGCGTGTGGCGCTTGCGTGGAACGATGAGGGGCGTCGGATTAGATGACCGGTCACCCAAATGGAGGGACGCGATTGCATCTTCTTCGTTGAAATTTTCTGCACCGTGAGCAGCCCCCCACCGGCCGGAATTCCGCCGGTGCTCTTTCTCCTCCCATAACTCTTCCATTTCTCAACCAAATGCAACGCTTTTTAGACCAATCTTGTGGGATTTTTCGAGAGGAATTCAAATATACCATTATTTTCCCTTGAAATGGCCTCTAACTAAAAAACCGTATATGAATCTCAAACTTTCAAGAACACTATATTGTCATAAAAACCATCTTTTTTGTACTAGAATCCATGTAGGAGATGAGAGCAATGTAATGCAACAACAATAATGCAAGAAAGACTCATAAATCATGAGTTATGGTGAATTCTTTATACCTCCGAAAATGTCTCTTTTGAGCTTCAATGGAGCACAAATTTCATTGGAAAATTATGTAGAAACCTTCAATAATCCTTGGTAGAGGTATTAGGATCAAAGAAATGGCTTGAATTGGTGAGGAAAACAGAATCCAAAATTCTCATGGAGCTTACTTTTTCATGTTACTACAACCATGGAATTGCACTAAAAACTTCTCAAAAATTGATGGAAAAATTCTATGGAGTATATTGAATGTATTTGCAATGTGAAAGGATCAAAAAAGTGGAGAGAAAAAGGAATTGAAAAATCAATTTTTCAAATGTAGAAAAATTGTGGGAAAATGAAAAATGGTGGAAGAAGAAGTTCAATTGCCTTGGTTTTGGTTTTTTATATCCCTTGCACCATAAGGAAAATCTAAGGCCCAAAATAGTCCCTTGTTTTTAATCTTAAGGCCCAGATCCATTGTGTTACTTGAATTGTAAGAAATCTCGAAATAGGTCATGATAAAATCCTCAAATGAAAAATGTAAAAGTGTCATTGTTCTTAAAACATGATTTCCACTCAAAATAAGTAGAAACATGGACTTATTTGATTAAATTTTGAAGAAATACCAAACTATGCCTTTTCACATGTTTTCACCAAAGTGACTTTTATCAAACTTCCACCATTAGCTAACCCATTAAAACCTTGAGGTTTAGTTGACCAAATGACGCCATTCGGAGCAACTTTCATGTTGGAAAAAAGTCCATTTGAGTTATGCAAAGTATTGAACTTGACCTGTAAGTTTATGACCTGTAATCATAGTTTCCCAACTCATTGATAATCTTCAGTTGGCCTCTAAGTCAGGGGATGAACCCCACACAAGCATCTGAACTTATCAAGGGCATGAACCACTTCTTGGTGACTTTAGTGACTCCTCAAGCCCGAATAAAACCTCCAGATAGGCCTCTCTTGATGTATATCACACTTGATCCCCTGCATAAATGCTAATGCAATGCTATGATAATGCTATGATGATGTTATGCTAATGCAAAAACAAGAAGGAAAAGGTTGGGCAAATTTTGGGGTGCAACACATATCATTTGCATCATATTCCCCATGATCCTTGATCCCATTCAAGTTGATCTTTAGGATAGTTCCTACCCCATAGGAAGGACCTTCCTCTTACAACATAGAAATAAACACAATACAAACAATCAATTCAAAACAAACAAATATTCAAACACATTAGAGAAAGATGCCAAATCATCTTAAGCTAGATAGAATCTCCACCCCACAACAATACAATCAATACCGTAGGGACTTTGCCTTAAGAGATATAGAGGCGTACTCGTCAATCAGCCCGAGTACTTGAGCCCTTTTCTTAAGACGATGCAAATACTATTTTCCTACAACCTGTGGCGGTTAAATCTCTCTTAAAATGACAACACGTCTCTTCTCCTAAAATCAATCAATCAACTACTCTAAACCTATAGGAACTCTGACCACAGTCAAAGAACTCCTCTAACCCTTTAGGGGAACTACAAATACTTTGATTCCATTCCCGTAAGGATATGTAGGCATAAGATGCGACATCTTATCGAGTATACTTAGAAATAAACCCCTAGGTCTTTAAACCTTAAGCATATAACATATAGCAATAAACAAACATAAAACAAGAGGTTCCTGTAGGATACTACAGAAATTTAGGATGCTAGCACCTTCCCTAAGTTTAACCAACTCCCGAACCTATAACTCTCTAAACCTTGCATTTGCATTGCATTGTGAGAATTTCGATCTTTATCCCTTCCTTTGGACAACACATAACTCTGAAAAGTAAAGCCTCTCAACTGAGGATCATAGAACTGTAACAGAGTCTGAAGACCATTCAACTCATTCAAAGAAGGATTGCATACAACGCTTAGAAGCTTCCCATAGGACTGTCTGAAGTTTTCCATTACTTTCTTGTCGGCTAAAGAAATCAAACTTCGCAAAGCTCCAATATCGAGTGTTGGAAATTTGTAGGCAAATGTCCTCCTTAAGAGCTCCATGTCAGATGAAAGACCACTAAAATCAAAGGGAAATATACACATGCAACATAAATACATGTTAATGAAATGACATATGATGATGCAAATGCAAATGCAAAGATGCAACAGGGGATCAAGATTGATGTGTTGTTGATCAAGAAGAACCAGTGCTTTGCTTTGGTAAGAACATAGCATAGCTCTGATAATAGGAATCTCTGATATCGGGAACACAGATTCACACTGCAAAGAAAACCAGGTAGTCTGAAAGTCAAGGTTTTCTGCACAACCCAATTCCTCTCACAAGTATGGACCTATCCACTGATAAGGTTCGACATCCTATGCGTTCATCAGCATCACAAACTTTCAAGAAACGATGATACGTTCATCATTTCTAGTTTGGCATCATAATTCCCCGAAGTGTCCTCACTTAGCTGAATCACAAATGATCGGTCCCTAGAGTTGACAACCCTCAGATCTGAAATCCTCTCAACGGCCCACTAGGCTGGAAAGAAAGTCATCAAAGAGAATCTCGTCTGAGCGCAAATTTCGTGGGAACTAGTGCATGCCTAACATACAGGTTCACCACTACTTTCCACTTCTAATACTATGTTTGCACTCAAGCCCAGGCCCGACTTATCTCTCAATGTAGCATTCCCTTCCCACAACACAACAATAGTGATATATACGATGCTAAAAGTAAATGCAGAAAGATAAATAAAGTACAACACATATATACATACACCTAAAATATAAACAACCAAGCGTTAGGATTGACTCGCATAGGGAACCATCGCATTCCCCAGCAGAGTCGCCAGTTGTCGCAACTGCGAAAAACACCCGGCTGAAAACAGAAGAGTCGCCACCTTTCGTTATTTATCCAAAAGAGAGGAAAAGGAAACGATCGGAAAAACCTAACTAAAAATGGAAAGACAAGGTCATCGCAACCAAGTCCTGGATTCGGGAGTCAGTTACGCAAGGGGAAGGTATGAGCACCCCTCACGTCCGCCATACTCGACGGGATCCATGCTTGGTTATCTATCTAAATGGGTGATTGAAACTATCTACGCTAAAGGTATTAGGGAGAAAAGAAAAGAAGATAGACTCGGAAGAGCATCGCCGCTCTGTGCCTACGTATTCCCTCGTGCAATGGGAAAGTTAGAGTCAACGTAGTTCGGCTAACTACGGGTAAAAAGGGGGGGGGGAGGTTGCTCTCCAAGACATCGCGTCTTGTGCCTACGTATTCTCATATGGTATGAGAAATCAGAGAAAACGTATTTCGGGCTAACAAGAACACCGGTTGGTTCAACGGTTTTTACCCGAGTAGGGTTAAACCTTCGTTCTAACAGTTAGGGATAATGCCTGTTTGCGGTAGAACCAAATCTTAACAATACTTTTTTTTATGAAAAAGGTTTTCCATTATTAAGGGTCCCAAAGGAAAAAAAAAGAAGTTTGAAGTTGTTTTTGTGTCTTTTAGAGAAGAAGTGTTTTGAGTTTAATTTGTAACTCATGTTGCACTAAAGACTATGACCTAGGAGCGAATGCGTCGCATATCGTCCGAAGGACATACACTAACATTCTAGACAATTGAGAGGAAACCGCCCAATCATTATTTCCCAAGTTCTTAAGGCTCGTAACGCACAACATTCATTAGCCTTTATTAAGTGTTTTGAAATTATTTGAAGGTGAGGAAGAGAGAGGACAAACTAAAGGGAGACTAACTCAAACCTAATAGTTGTCATGCGAAATGGTCCTATGATTGAGGTTAGGGAATGCTACCTAATGTTGTCATGCATGGCTTCCAACCTAAAGTCTATCATAACCTCAAAAGAGATTAGAGATCCTATAGGGAGCATGTCAAAGAAAAAGAAGAGAAGAGCAAACGGAAATGCACGTAATGCAAACACGTAATGCAGAAGTAGAATGAAGTGAGGGAGGAAAATAGTGTGGGGAAGCAGCCGCCACAAGCGCGTCTCGACCTCAAGCCTGCATATGAAAGGCAAGAACATGCAATAAGAGCAAGCAAAACATGAACATGTAAGCACATCATCACTTTTAACAACACATACAACCATGTGTATCTAAGCGGAAAACAAAACGCGTGTCGACGAAGTCCCGAATAAACAAATAAAAACAACGATGAAATGTCCAAAACATTTCACTCTTGATGCATCATATTGATCTACGATGATCCGATGTGAAACAGTACTCAAACAAACAAGAAAATCAGCAAAACAGACCCACTGGTACAGTGTTAATCGGTTAACGCCAGAGGTTAACCGATTAACCACTTAAAAATGTTTGAAAATCTGGAAATTTGTATATGTTAATTGATTGACACCAGGCGTTAACCGATTAACACCTCAAAAACTTTGAAAAATTTGAATATCTAAAATGGTTAATCGGTTAACCAAATGTGTTAACTGATTAACACTGTGCCAACAGCAGAAAAACAACAACAGAGCAGTATGTTCAACAAATATGCACTTATCCAATCAACCGGATGACCGCATAATCACTTAATCACGAAAGTAAACTAGCAAATCATGATTCAAACGACATATGAACAGATTAACACAACAAGATCATGAATCAAACAGATCAAATCCATCAAAACTCAATCAAATATCAAAATCCACATGATTATGAAAATAAGCTAAAAACATATTCAGACCAGGAATTTCCAACCTACGAAGCGGAGATTTGCTTCGGTTAATGTTGATTTGCCGGAAATAAGCAGATTGGAGCAAGAAAACCGTAGACGCTACAAGATCCAAATATGTTCTTGTTGTAGAAGTTAGGATTCACCAAGATCAAGCCAAAATAAGCCAAATAATCACTTCTAAAATCACTTCCAAGTTCAGATCCAATTTTGCACGAAAATTGGATGAAGAAATTGATTCAATGGAGAGAATGGATGAAGGTTTAGCTCTTAGAAATCAAGGATTCCAATGAATAATCAATGATCTCAATGAGAAGAGCTTTGGTGAAGGTTTTGGAGATTGTAAAATTGAGAGAGAATTGAGAGAGAATGAGATCAATTCTGAAAATGAGAGTGAATTATGAGTGATTTTCTTCTTGGTTTGGAGTGGATCACTTAAATATCACTTAGGCTTGGATCAAAATGAAAGGTTTGGAATGTGGTTTAGAAAATTTGGTTTGGAATGAGGAATGGGCATTTGGAGGGAAAATGAAATTAACCAAATTTCAAATATGTTCTAGATCCTTCCCAAAGTGAAAATCATATTTGCACATGACCAAAATTGGACCCCAAAATGGCTTGCATTGAAAATTCACGTGCAGAGGTAAAATATGCACTGGTTAATCGATTAACCATATAGGTTAATCGGTTAACACCTTCAAAACTTCAGATTTGACCTGATTTTGACTTGGTTAATCGATTAACCATATGTGTTGATTGATTAACACATTCAAAATTTGAATTTTGGCGCCTTTTGGAGGGAAATCTACCCTTTTGGCTGTTTCTAACTGTTTTGAGCTCTATTCAACTTCTAAAACTTCCTTTTGAATATCATAACCATGAAGATGCTTAAGATAGCCTGAATGCTGCTTTTTGAGCTGAAAATCCCCTGCAAAATAAAATAAATTCAGTCGCCCGACCGCTGGGCAAAATAAATGCCAGAGCCTCTGATGCGTGTTGTTCAGGTTCATGCACCAAGATGAAAAATGAGCCACGGGAAAACCTTGATCCCCTGTCTCAAGAATGAATTCTATGCAAGTGCAGAAATGCGAAAATGCAAATAAGCAAAATCCAGATGCTGCTAAAACGAAAAGGTAAATTTTGGGGTGCTACAGGTGTGAATTGGGATGTTCGTGTGTGGGCTAGTGTGTGTTAGGCCTAATAGTTATAGGCATCCCTGGGGGAGGGGCAAGCAATGTTGGTGTGTGTAAAGAGAAAATAGCAAATGGGCCCAAGATCCAATCCATTATAGCATTCCTTTAACAACCCTAGAGGATCCTAACACGCCTCTTTCCTCTTGCCCTGTATCCTCACGCTACTCCCTCAATGCAAACTCAACCTCACATATTCATGACCATGCTGGAACGCAATGTGGCGGTAGTGGCGGTCGCGCCTGCTCGACTTCCCTCTCACTCTTTTGCGGTTTCTTCTCAACTCCGTTCTGCTCCCTACTCTATTTTTCATTCTTCTTCTTCTTCTGGCTTTGTTATTATAGGTTTGTATTAGGGTGATTTGGATTTGTGCTTTTGGTACCAGGGTTTTTCACAAGGCTGTTGTGAGCAGGGAATTGAAAATGAAAAAGGGTGAACAAAGAAATCCGATAAGTATGGAAAACATGTTTGAAGGATTTTTTGAGAAGGTTGTTTTAAGAAAGAATCAGTGGAAATTTTTTGCAGGTATTGGCTTGTGAAGGCTATAGATTGAAGGAGGAATTGAAGTATGATAAGGAGATCGTAGAAAAAAGGGTGTGCGTGAGTGATGATCTTTGGAATGGAGTCGAGAATGAAGATGGCTTTTGCGTGAAGGTCGAGGGATTTTTTGTGAGAAAAGGGTGGAAGTGATTGCAGAGCATGCTAGTTATGAAGGTGAGTTGTAAAGTGGGTTGAGTTTCGTAAACAAAAAAATGAGACTGAGGTTTTAAGTTGGTTTTAATGAGGTTCTATGGAGAACAAATGGTTTGGTCTTGGAGTAGACTGTAGGTTGAAGAAGATGGGTTATGGCCTTGAAGCTTTTTCGAAGAGGTTAGGTTATGTTTCTAACAAGATTGTTGTTGGAAGGGAGGTTTGAAGTGGTGATGAAGCTGTGCTTTTTGTTGAAGAAAAACGAACCGAGGTTTCTCTGTTGGTTCCTCCTCCTCGTTTTTTCTTCTCCCTCTTTAAAATAATTGTTGTGTTTTTTATTTGAAAACTTCTTCTTTTCTCGTTGCCGAGAGGTTGTTTTCACCTACAAATTTCGTACCTTGGAGAAGCTTTTGTCGGTTGGTACGGTTTTTTGGTTTTTGCATCTTGCGCGTGAGAGGATTATGGTTTTGGAGGAGCAGAGCTTTGCCTTGTCATGAGCTATTGTACGCTGCAGGTTTTGTTAGGGAAGTAACAGGTTTTGTTTCTTCTGCAGGTACAAACATTTAACAGATATGAGTGGTGGCGTGAAGGGGTGCTTGTCGTATGCAGTACAAGTTGGTTTTGGGTTGCATAGAAGAACACTTAAGGGCTTGTGCAGTAATAGCAATAGCAGGTTGGAATAAAATATGAAATAACTAAAATAAATAAATAAAAACTCAATTAAGATAAAAATTAAAAGGCTAACTAATTTTAAAAAAACAAAACCTAATTATCTAACTAAATCTAAATTAATTATTTTAAGTAAAGAGAATTAAAAAAATGATAAAATTAATTGGGGTTAAATAAAAATCTTATTTTAGCTTGACAAAATAATAAAAATATTTAACTAATAGATAAATAAAAATAAAAGATAAACTAAAACCAAATTAAAATAATAATCCTAAATTAAATAGCTAAGAAATAAATAACTAAATAAGGACCAACAAAAAGAATCTAAATTAATTATAAACTAATGAAAAGATTAAATATCTATAAAAAAAAATAAAACGAAATACAAGCGACAAAAAAGTTGATCGCCGAAGTATTTGAAAAAGAAAAAAAAAACAGCCGCACCAAAATTATCAACTCGGACTAAACTACCCAGAAAAATATAGCGTCTCGTTTGATTTTGAAATATACTTCACCCGCCAAGACGGTTTAAACTATCCAAAAATGCGACTGAACAATATCTAAGAGTTCAAATGAACATATCTGATTAAACTACGTGAAACACCGATTAATGCCACTGACGCAGGTACCCTGAAATAAAAGCAAGCTCTTGATGATTTGACCAAAATGAGACGGGGGGGTGACAATCCTTATGATTCTTTTTTTGAGGGTCTCTCTGGCTGGTTCCAAAATACCGCCGAACCTGGGGAAGAAATAAATTCGCAGCCTTCTCAGGGAGTCGGGCAGCGGCTTCCTGGTGCGCTCGAAATAAAATCCCCGGGCATAAGCGGGGAGTCTATCTTTAAGGACTTGGAACAACCTAGAGGAGAGCTCGTACCTCAACCAGAGGCTGCGCAGCCTGGGCAAGTTCCAGAAGGGCCACTATGAACAGAATCCGCAACTATCTTGCTTTAATCTAGCTACTCCCAAACAAAGGTATTTTGCACTCTATACGGTATGGCTACAAACTGAGACTTAGTTCCCTTTCGTTAAGCGCATCGAGCCAGGAGTGGACATCATCATCTGCAGACAAATCCAGATCAACCACTCCTGAATTGAAGTTATGCCACTGTTGTTGTTAACCTTGAGTTCCTATCCATGACGAGGGGAAAACCCTAACCTTGAACATAAGCTTGCCAACAAATTCGAACCAAGGAAGTGATGAAACCCTAGCCTTTGATGCTTGACAACTCTTGAAGAATATAAGCCTGATACTTGATGATTTAACTCAAAGAAAACCCCTGATCCCACATCTTAGAAGACCAATGCAAAGTATGATTACAAATTATGAACTAATGATGATGCAAATGAGCACGAAGCAAAAGTCAGTCATAGTTAGAGAAAAAGATAGGGCAAATTTTGGGGTGCAACAGTTACCACCATCTTCTGCACAATCTTCTTGATATTTTTGTTAGCTGCCTCAACAGCGCCATTCATCTTCGGACGATATGGAGAAGAGTTGTGATGCTCAATCTTGAAACTCTGGCACAGTTCCTTCATCATCTTGTTATTCAAATTTGAACCATTATCAGTAATGATTCTCTCTGGAATTCCATAACGACAAATGATGTCCTTCTTTAGGAATCAGGCGACCACCTGTTTCGTGACATTGGGAAAGGAAGTTGCTTTCACCCACTTCGTGAAGTAATCAACCACAACCAGAATGAAGCGATGAACATTGGAAGCAGTCGCCTCAATCTTTCCAATCATATCAATGCTTCACATAACAAAGGGCCAAGGAGATGTTAACACATTTAGAGGGGTCGGTGGCACATGCACCTTATCAGCATAAATATGGCATTTATGACATTTTCTGGCGTATTTGAAGCAATCAGATTCCATAGTAATCTAGTAATATCCAGCTCTCAATAATTTTTTGGACATTGCATGCCCGACATGAGTACCAAAAGAACCCTCATGGACTTGCCCCATCAACAGGCTTGCTTCATGTTCATCAACACAGTGCAACAAGATCATGTCAAAGTTTCTCTTGTATATCACCTCATCCCTGTTTAGATAGAAGTTACCGGCTAACCTCCTCAGAGTCTTCCTATCTTTGTTGGATTCCCCAGATGGGTACTCTTGAGTCTTTAGAAAATGCTTGATATTAAAATACCAAGGTTTTCTATCTGATACCTTCTCAATTGCAAACACAAAGGCGGGTCTATCAAGACGCATGATGGTGATAGTTGGAGCTTCATTCCAGAAATTCACTTTGTACATTGATGATAACATGGCCAAGGCATCTGCCATATAATTCTTAGCTCTCGGCACATGATGGAATTCAACTCTATCAACGAATGGAAACAGTCTCCTTGCATAATTCTTGTAAGATATCAGGTTGGCCTGATGAGTTTCCCACTCTCCTTTGATTTGATTGACGACTAGCGTTTAATCACCATACACATCTAGATTCTTGATCCTAAGATCAATGGCCTCTTCTAAGCCCATAATTCCCACTTCGTACTCGGCTTCATTATTGGTGCAAGAAAATGTCAATCAGGCAGTGAACAGTATGTGAGAACTATAAGGAGTTGTAATGATTGCACCGATTCCATTACCATATGAATTAACAGCTCTGTCAAAAACCAGTTTCCACTGAGATCCAATCTCAGGACCCTCGTCAGGTAAAGGCTCATCAAAGTCTTTCATCTTCAAAAACATGACGTCTTCATCTGGGAATTCAAACTTCATCGGCTGATAATCCTCAATCGGTTGTTCAGCCAGATATTCTGACATAATGCTTCCCTTAATGGCTTTCTGGGAAACATATTGAATATCATACTCTGTTAAAACCATTTGCCGTCGGGAAATCCTTCCGGAGAGTGCTTGTTTTTCAAAGACATACTGAATTGGATCCATCTTCGAAATCAACAGGGTTGTGTGGTCTAACATGTACTGTGTAATACCCCACTTCCCAAAATTAAATTAAATACAATTATTCCAAATAAACATCAGAGTTCCTCCCTCAAAAGTGGGATATCACATTCATAAAATTCAACAAAACACTTCATTAGATGTTTTTACATTCAAACAACGGAAATAATCCTTAACTCAACATTTTTGGCCGTCCGCCAAATACATGAACTCAATCATTAATAAAAGTCACCAACATATGATACGTCACAGGAATAAAATAAGTTCAACATAAAAAAAATAAACGCCCAAGTCCCGTGCTACGTATCAGAGCATCCTAAGACTCGACTCGCACACCACTATACAAACTAGCTAAGTACCTGGATTATCTGTACCTCCGAAGAAGCACAGACCACAACAACAATAAAGGGGTGAGAAAACATGATCAAAATTTTCGGTAATAAGATACATGAACAAAAGGCAGTAAATATACAAATCATCACCCCACCAACATCAATCATGACCTACTGTCCAATCATCAAATACAACACCCAATAATGCAAAAAATGCAACTTAACACCATGCATGCGGTACCGACTCGTTGGTTAATTCAATCGAACCCCGGGTAGATCATATACACCCCTCCTTGGCAATGATCTATCCCCGCCATTCTCCACAAAGGAGTATGGATGATCGCATACACTCCTCATAAGCAACGATTTCATCCCACCAAAACATCATGACATGCATGACACCAAATACACAACAAAAAACTCAAGCATGCTACGTGCACATGATCCTCCTGATCACATCACCATACATCATATACGTTATGTATTATACACCAATCAATCATGTTAATCAAATTAATATAAATACTATATAATTTCACCTCTTCAACATCAGGTATACACTCTTCACCACTAAACACCATATCTATACTCATCATGACCAAAAGGGGTCGTACGAAACGACAGAGCAAACCACACAGTACAAAAATCACAATCTGATGTCATGCTCGCTGGCTCATTCGCTTAGCGAAGCCCTAGCAAATGCTCGTTAGCTGCTCGCCTTGCGAACCCCCTAGCGAAGGCAGATAATGGCTACTGGACAGGTTCGCTACCCAACTCGCCTAGCGAACCTGCTAGCGAATGCTCGCTACTAGCTCGCCTAGCGAAGGTGCTAGCGAGCGTCTGCGATCTCTTAAAACCCTCACAGTCCAGAGATGTCACCTTGCTCAATTCCAAGCCTATAATTCCTCATCTATTCTCTGTCCCATTATCACTACAACTATTATACACTACTCTCATCAATTGTTCCTCAAACTTTCTCTCCAGAACCAATTTTCATATTCATCACTACTCCTGCAGAAGTTACACAGAACTTCACCAGTCTCACAACAACACATGCCCAATTTCGTCAATGGCAGCAATACTCATAAACACATCAATGTACATGAAATTCATCATAACAGTAACAATTATAAACACATATACATCAATTTATCAACATGCAATTCATGCTCTTCAAAATCCCTACGGGGTTAAGGAATCCCCTCTACCCAACTCATGTAAATACCTATCCCAATCAGTTTCTCCCCCCTTACCTCGATTAGATGCTCAGATTGACGAAGAACTCTGAAGAATTTGACAGCCCTAGCCTTGTCTCTCTTCCTTCCTTGTTTTTCCTTCTCTCCTTCCTCAAAACTGGTTTTATCGTGTTCTTTCCTCTTCTCCCCCAAAACTTCTCTAATACCCCTTAAATCCTTATTTTACTTATTCCAAGAATAATAATAATAATAATAATAATAATAATAATAATAATAATAATAATAATAATATTACTATTAATTATTAAATTATCACCACCATTAATCATAATATATTAATATTAAACTCCATAAATATTAAATAATTCGCATAACTTAAGAGTACCCACCAACACTCTCAGACACACCCCCACATAAGGACACACCAAAATAAAATAACACCAAAAAGACTAAATATTTAAAATGGGTGTTACAAATCTCCCTCACTTTAATTATTTTCGTCCTCGAAAATTACCTGATGGAAACAATTCTGGATATGCTTCCCGCATCCTGCTTTCCAATTCCCAGGCCACACTGCCTCCTGCAGCACCTCCCCAAACAACTTTCACCAAAGATATCTCCTTCCCTCGGAGTTGTTTCATCTTACAATCTTCGATCCTCAACGGCATCATCTCAACGGTAAGATTCTCCCGGACCTGAATTTCATCTCTCTGAATCACATGAGATGGACCCGAGACATACTTTCGAAGTTGCGACACATGAAACACTTCATGCAAATTCGACAATTCAGGCGGCAATGCCACTCTATAATCCACAACACCAACTCTCTGCAAAATTTGATACGGTCCAATAAACTTAGGATCCAGCTTCTTGGACTTCAACGCATGACCCACACCAGTTACTGGGTTAACTCTTAGGAACACGTGATCACCTTCACTAAATTCCAATTCTTTTCTTTGGTTATGATGATAACTTTTCTGCCTACTCTGAGACGCTTTCATTCTCTCACGAATCATCTGAATGGCCTTAGTAGTTTGCTGCACAGTTTCTGGTCCCAATACCACATTCTCACCTGTTTCATACCAACACAGAGGAGTTATGCATCTCCCGATACTAGAATGGTAATTGTTGTTGTACGTGAACTCGATCAACGGTAAATGATTATCCCACGTACCACCCTTTTCCAACACACAAGCTCTTAGCAAATCCTCCAATGACTGAATAGTCCTCTCTGACTGACCATCAGTTTGCGGATGGTAAGTCGAATTGAGCTTCAACTTAGTACCCAAAGCTTCCTATAAACTCCTCCAAAATTCTGAAGTAAACCTCGGATCTCTATCTGACACGATACTCGGCGGAACACCATGCAGCTTCACAAGTACCCGAATATAAATCTCTGCCAGCTTCACCAACGGAAAGCTGATATTAACCGACACAAAATATGCAGACTTCGTAAGTCGATCCACAATTACCAAAATCGCATCAAATCCTCTCGCCGTATTCGGCAAACCCATAACAAAATCCATGGTTACATAATCCCATTTCTAAACTGGAACTTCCAACGGTTGCGTAAATCTTGAAGGTCTCTGATGTTCCACTTTCGACTTCTGACATATCAAACAGGCGTAAACAAATTGAGCTATATCTTTTTTCATACCGGACCACCAAAATAACTTCTTTAAATTGTTGTACATCTTCGTAGCTCTCGGATGGATACTCAAACTACTACGATGTCCTTCACTAAGAATTGACTTTTTCAGTTCATCATTATCCGACACACAAATCCTGCCTCTGAATCTCAACACACCTGTACTATCCAACTTAAAATCAATATCGGAGTCACTTCCTACTCCAGGCATCAAATCCACTAACTTCACATCTAGCTTTTGGTTTTCTCTAATCATATCCAAGAAATCGTTGTTCACTTGTAACTTGCCCAACATGACACCATCTGCCATTGTCTCACAAACCATGCTCAAATCTCTGAATTTCTCAATTAGTTCCATTTCTTTTACCATCAAAGCCGACATATGAATCATTTTTCTGCTCAAAGCATCGGCTGCTACATTCGCCTTTCCTGGATGATAGCTCAAGTTGAAATTGTAATCCTTCAAGAATTCCAACCATCTTCTCTGTCTCATATTTAGCTCCTTCTGATCGAACATATACTTTAAACTTTTATGGTCATTGAACACCTCAAATCTCAAACCATACAAATAGTGCCTCCAGATCTTTAACACGAAAACTATCGCAGCCAATTCAAGGTCATGAGTAGGGTAATTCCTTTCATGCACCCTCAATTTCCGCGAAGCATATGCCACCACCTTACTATTCTGCATAAGAACTTCGCCTAATCCAATCTTAGATGCATCACAGTACACCACAAAAGGTTCACTCGGAGTCGGCAACACTAACATCGGTGCCGAAGTCAACTTCCTCTTCAGTTCTTCAAAGCTTTCTTCACAAGCAGCATCCCACACAAAAAATTTATCCTTTCTCGTCAACTGAGTCAATGGCAACACCAAATTAGAAAACCCCTCAATAAACCTTCGGTAATAACCTACCAAACCCAAAAAGCTTCTAATCTCCGTTGCTGTCTTCGGCGGCTCCCACTGCAACACTGCACTCACTTTCTATGGGTCCACCGATATACCATCACCAGATATTACATGCCCTAAGAAACTCACTATCTTCAACCAGAACTCACACTTTGATAGTTTAGCAAACAACTTATTATCTTTCAACACCTGCAAAGCAATTCTCAAATGTCATGCATGCTCTTCTTCAGACTTAGAATAAATCAGTATATCGTCAATAAACACAACAATAAACTGATCCAAATAAGAATGGAAGATGCGGTTCATATACTCCATAAATACTCTTGGCACATTAGTCACTCCAAAAGGCATTACATCATATTCGTAATGTCCATATCTGGTTCTAAATGTCGTCTTCTGAATATCACCTTCTTTCACTCTAATCTGATGGTAACCCGACCTCAAGTCAATTTTGCTGAACACATAAGCTCCCACCAATTGATCCATCAAATCGTCAATCCTTGGAAGAGGATATTTATTCTTAATGGTCACTTTATTCAACTGACGGTAGTCGATGCACAAACGCATACTACCATCCTTCTTCTTTACCAACAGCACTGGAGCTCCCCACAGCGACACACTCGGTCTGATAAACTTTCTATCCAACAATTCTCCAATATGGGATTTCAATTCGGCCAATTCCACTGCCGACATCCTGTACGGCGCCATAGATATAGGTCTCGTACTAGGAACAAGATCAATGCTAAATTCAACTTCTCTCGTCGGAGGTAATTCTGTAATATCATCAGGGAACACTCCGGGAAATTCATTCACCACCGCCAACTCTTTCATTGACGTCTTACTGTCAACAGATAATGATGCAAATAAAGCAAACATTTTAGCTTCGTCCTCCAACAAGGTCCTCAATTCCTTATTAGACAAGGAATACACCAATGCTTCCTCTTATGGAGTAAGGAACAACAACACCTTTCAAAAACAATCGATTTAGACTCGGTTGAACTCCAACCAGTTCATACCTAGAATAACATCCAAATTACCAAGTGGCAGACAAATCAGATCTACCCCAAAGTCCCTACTGAAAATAGTCAGTGGACACTTCAAACACACCAAAGAAGTAGTCACTGAACCAATAGAGGGAGTTTCAATAGTCATCCGTCGCTCAATAGTAGACGACACCAATCCTACTCTCTTCACACACTCAACAGAAATGAACGAGTGGGTTGCACCCGTGTCAATCATAGCAGTCAAAGGAATATTATTGATAAAACAAGTACCTTTGATGGAACACTCATCACTGGCAGATTGAGATCCTACCACAACAAATACCTTACCGCTGGCCTGAGACGCCTGAAACTTCTTCGGCTTCTTGCAATGTGTACTGAAATGACCTTTCTCACCACAGTTATAACAGGTAGGCATAGTGGCCCTGCAATCCACTATAACATGGCCTGGCTTACGACACTTGAAACACTTCTTCACCTCATTAGGACACTCATTAGCACGATGACCCGTGCCACCGCACCAGAAACATTTCAAATCAGCAGATGTTTTCCCTTCTCTGGACTTCTTACCAATAGTAGCCTTATGTTTTCCCTTATCTGCAGGAACACTATAAGGAGTACCACCAAATCTCTGCTTACCTTTACGGTCATTCACAGCCTTATAGTGTGTAATCTTGGCCCGGTTATCACTATCATAAATCCTGCTTCTGCTTACCAGCTCCGGATAATTCCTGATCTTCTGACAAGCGATCCCTAGCTTGACTTCTGGACGTAGCCCATTTTCAAACTTCAAACACTTGGAAGTCATTGCCGCCTCAGTATTGTAATGAGGACAATACTGAACCAGCTCTTGAAACTTAGCAGCATACTCTGCTACAGTCAGATTACCCTACTTCAACTCCAGAAACTCTATCTCCTTAGCACTTTATATATCTCCCAGAAAATGCTTTTCTAGAAAACTAGTTCGAACCACATCCCAAGTTATTGCAGTTCCAGTAATCTCCAATCTCTGGCGACTGTTGTCCCACCAAGCTTCAGCTTCTCCTTCCAGCATGTGAGTACCGAACTTCACTTTTTGCTCATCACTACAGCCCATTGTTCTGAAAATTTTCTCAATTGCTTTCAGCCACTTTTGTGCAGCTTCAGGGTCCAAAATTCCCCCCTCAAACATCGGTGGCTTGTTATTCTGAAACTGTGCCAAATCTTGGAATTGCGCACCCGCAGCTCGGTTCTGATTAGAAACCACTTGCGCCATCGCTTGCATAGCAGCAGCGAAAGCAGCATCATTCCTTCCTGCCATACTCCTTAACAATAACAACACCAGGTTAAAAGGTACACAATATCTATCCTAAGGATAGACTCAACTACTACACTGGCCGAACGAACCGACCTGCTCTAATACCAATTATAACACCCCACTTCCCAAAAATAAATAAAATACAATTATTCCAAATAAACATCAGAGTTTCTCCCCCAAAAGTGGGATATCACATTCATAAAATTCAACAAAACACTTCATTAGATGTTTTCACATTCAAACAGCGGAAATAATCCTTAACTCAACATTTTCGGCCTCCGCAAAATACATGAACTCAATTATTAATAAAATTTACCAACATATGATACGTCACAGGAATAAAATAAGTTCAACATAAAAATAAATAAACGCCCAAGTCCTGTGCTACATAGAGCATCCTAAGACTCGAGTCGCACATCACTATCCAAACTAGCTAAGTACCTAGATTATCTATACCTTCGAAGAAGCACAGACCACAACAACAACAAAGGGGTGAGAAAACATGATCAAAGTTTTCGGTAATAAGATACATGAACAAAAGGCAGTAAATATACAAATCATCACCCCACCAACATCAATCACGACCTACTGTCCAATCATCAAATACAACACCCAATAATGCAAAAAATGCAACTCAACATCATGCATGCGGTACCGACTCGTTTGTTCATTCAATCGAACCCCGTATAGATCACATACACCCTTCATTGGCAATGATCTATCCCCACCATTCTCCACAAAGGAGTACGGATGATCGCATACACTCCTCCTGAGCAATGATTTCATCCAACCAAAACATCATGATATGCACGACACCAAATACACAACAAATAACTCAAGCATGCTACGTGCACACGTTATGTATTATACACCAATCAATCATGTTAATCAAATTAATGTAAATACTACATAATTTCACCTCTTCAACATCAGGTATACACTCTTCACCACTAAACACCATATCTATACTCATCACGACCAAAAGGGGTCGTACGAAATGACAGAGCAAACCACACAGTACAAAAATCACAATCTGATGTCATGCTCGCTGGCTCATTCGCTTAGCGAAGCCCTAGCAAATGCTCGTTAGCTGCTCTCCTTGCGAAACCCCTAGCGAAGGCAGATAGTGGCTACTGGACAGGTTCGCTACCCAACTCGCCTAGCGAACCTGCTAGCGAATGCTCGCTACTAGCTCGCCTAGCGAAGGTGCTAGCGAGCGTCTGCGATCTCTTAAAACCCTCACTGTCCAGAGATGTCACCTTGCTCAATTCCAAGCCTATAATTCCTCATCTATTCTCTGTCCCATTATCACTACAACTATTATACACTACTCTCATCAATTGTTCCTCAAACTTTCTCTCCAGAAGCAATTTTCATATTCATCACTACTCCTGCAGAAGTTACACAGAACTTTACCAGTCTCACAACAACACATGCCCAATTTCGTCAATGGTAGCATTACTCATAAACACATCAATGTACACGAAATTCATCATAACAGTAACAATCATAAACACATATACACCAATTTATCAACATGCAAATCATGCTCTTCAAAATCCCTATGGGGTTAAGGAATCCCCTCTACCCAACTCATGTAAATACCTATCCCAATCAGTTTCTCCCCCCTTACCTCGATTAGATGCTCAGATTGACGAAGAACTCTGAAGAATTTGACAGCTTTAGCCTTGTCTCTCTTCCTTCCTTGTTCTTCCTTCTCTCCTTCCTCAAAACTGGTTTTATCGTGTTCTTTCCTCTTCTCCTCCAAAACTTCTCTAATACCCCTTAAATCCTTATTTTACTTATTCCAATAATAATAATAATAATAATCATAATAATAATAATAATAATATTACTATTAATTATTAAATTATCACCACCATTAATCATATTATATTATTATTAAACTCCATAATTATTAAATAATCCCCATAACTTAAGGGTACCCACCAACACTCTCAGACACACCCCCACATAAGGACACACCAAAATAAAATAACACCAAAAAGACTAAATAATTAAAATGGGTGTTACATACTGTCTTAAACGCTTATTAGCCCAAGCGAGTGCACAACATGTTTTTTCCAACATTGAGTATCTCGGCTCATAATCAGTGAAATTTTTACCCATGTAGTAGATGTCATGCTCTTTTCTACCTGACTCGTCCTGTTGACCGAGCATACATCCCATTGAATTCTCAAGAACCGTGAGATACATGACCAGTGGTCTCCCTGCAACTGGCGACATGAGTATTGGAAGTTCCTGCAAATACTCTTTTATTCTTTCAAATGCCTTCTGGAAATTTTTCGTTCCACCTGATCGTTTGATCTTTTCTTAACAATTTGAATATTGGTTCACAAATGGCTGTAAGATGAGATATGAACCTTGCAATGTAGTTCAATCTCCCTAGGAAACACGAACCTCTTTTTCTATTCTCGGCTCAAGCATTTCTTGTATAGCTTTTATTTTGGCAGGATCTACCTCAATACCATTTTCACTGACAATGAACCCCAGTAGCTTTCCAGATCTCACCCCGAAGGTGCACTTGTTAGGATTCAGCCTCAGCTTGAACTTCCTTAACCTTTCAAACAACTTCAGAAGATTGACCAGATGTCCCTCCTCCGTTTGTGACTTCACAATCATGTCATCAACATATCCTCGATCTCATGATGAATCATATCATGAAAAAAAGTCACCATTGCCCGCTGATAAGTTGCCCCGACATTCTTCAATCCAAAGGGCATCACCTTATAGCAAAAAGTCCCCCACGATGTAATGAAAATAGTTTTCTCCATGTCCTCTGATGCTATCTTGATTTGGTTATACCCAGAGAAGCCCCCATGAAGGAAAACACAGAATATTGAGCGGTGTTATCAACCAACACATCAACGTGGGGGAGCGGGAAATTGTCTTTCGGGCTTGCTCTATTCAGATCTCTATAGTAAACACACATCCCAACCTTTCCATCTTTCTTAGGCACAAGAACAATATTAGCAACCCACAGAGGGTAATTTGTGATAGCAAGAAAACCAGCATTCAATTGCTTCTGAACTTCTTCTTTGATCTTGATTGCCATGTTAGGTCTCGTCCGTCTCAACTTCTACTTGACTGACGGACATTCTTCTCGGAGAGGCAACCGGTGTACCAAAATATTTGTATCCATCCCAGGCATGTCTTGGTAAGACCAAGCGAAGATATCCTTATACTCACGGAGTATTTCAACCAATCTTCTCTTGATACTACCTTCTCTTGATAAATGGGGTTATCAAAGTCATACGAAGCCATAACTGAACTTGAATCGATGGTATTTGATAGAAAAGACCTACATGATGATGTTTATGTTTATTGTACGATGCAACAAACAAAACAATTGCCATTTTTATGTTCGATATAATGAAAATACAAAAATAAGAAAAACAGGTATCGCAATATTTGAATGCGAAAACATCCTTTATTTATGATAAAGTGCGAACAACAAAAGGGCCCCATAAATTGGGTCATTATGCCTTGGGAAAAACGTATGATTGAACATAATCAAAACAATGAATATTACTCTGCAGTAGTAACATGAATGATTTCTTCAGTAGTTCAATTGCACAACATCTGGCCAGGAGCACATGGACGAATCCAGGCATCCATATCGCAATCACTGTCACCTTCGTCATCTTCAATGGCATTAATACTGTCAAATATCACACTACTGCTGGTGAATTGAATAGGTCCCCTGTACCTCAGAATGTCTTGAGAAGAACTGGAGGGTTTGTATCCCAGGACGAACTTGTTTTGCTTGACGGGAACATCAAGAACTTGGTCCCACTTCTGCGATGAACCAGATTCTACGATAGCACGAGCTTCTACAGGAGGCTTCTCCTGAATCTGAACTGTTTCAAACGCCTGGCAGAGTGTTTCGTGGATCTCCCCATCTACTTCCACATACTTGAAGGATGATAAATGGGTAACCATGATATCCTCTTCACCACATACTGTAACAACTTTCCCTTCTATCATATACTTCAGCTTCTGATGCAACATTGAAGTAACCGCTCCCGTAGCGTGTATCCTAGGTCGGCCAAGCAAACAATTGTGTAGTGGTTGGATATCCATAATGTAAAAAGTTGCATCAAAAATATCCGGTCCTACCTGAATAGGCATTGTAGTCTCCCCAAACACTGATCTTTTAGATCCATCGAAAGCCCTCACAACCAAATCACTTGGCGTGCATATCAAACCTTGAGTATCTAATTTCATCAATGCCTTCTTCGCCACCATATTAAGGGATGACACTGTATCAACCAGGACATGCGACAGCAGGGACCCTCTACGTTCCATTGATATGTGTAAAGCATGGTTATGGTTTCTCTGGGAAGGATTCAAATCCAGGTCCATAAAACCCAAACCATTACCAACGTTCACATGAGCCACTACCCCCTCCAACTGATTAACAGAAATCTCCTAGGGTACATATGCTGAATTCAAAATTTTCAATAAAGCGTTTTGATGTGCCTCCGAACACAATAATAATGACAGAATGGAAATCTTCAAAGGAGTCTGATTTAAGTGATCCACAATCTTGTAGTCACTTTTTCGAATGAGTCTCATATATTCCTCCGCGTCTTTCGAAAAAACATAATTACCAACCTGTTGTTGGATATTATCCTCGATCACGACCATACCCTTCCCTTTATCATTCCTATCAGTATTAACCTCCGGTGGAGAAAAGATCCTGTTGACCCCAACTATATTCTCGACTGAAGAACTTTTGCACTAAGATCCTGTTAATTCTTGTATATGCCCATTACAGAACACCTCTTCCTCATAGTTCCATGGGATGGCTTTAGTGCTCCCATACGACACAGGTCCAGGAATAATATGTAACAGTACTAAGAATGAGCAGACAAAAAATGGAAACGAAATGAGGGAAAATTATATAAGGAATTTAATCAAACAATTGCAATACAATGGAAACCCAGATGTGAAAAGAAAAAAGTTTGAGGGAGAAGAATAACAACTCTACTCATCACATAACCCTACAATTTCTCACTAATGCAGTATATGTACTGAATCATTCCTTCACATAGTCCCTCCATATAGTGTGCGGTTTGCGTATGCCTGATATTTCCGCGTTATTGTTAGCCAAATCCTTTCCACGCATATTTTGTGGTCCCTCCTTCTGTTTTGCTGACTCACAGGCTGCTTCTAGAATATCTTTCTCTTTTGACCTCATTACAATACCATCCCCATTAAAAATAACCTTGTCCTCAAGGTTGAAAGAGGGAAACTTCTGTTGCAAGTCAGTTATTTCTTCCCAAGAAGCATCCTCGACATCGTGATGATCCCATTGAATTAAAACTTGGTGAATTGTTTAGCTGCCTTTGATAACAGTTCTAGCTTGCAACACTTCAATAGGAGTTATAATTGGTTCGCTGTCTGACATAGTTAAAGGTAACGGAAAGTATTGCTCTTGGAAGGTTCCCTTGAATGGTTTAAGCTGAGACACATGGAAAACAGGGTGTATTTTAGCGTGATCTGGCAGTTTGAGTTTGTAAGCTACAGAACCCACACGAGCTATGATCTTAAAGGGTCCGAAATAGTGCATTCCTAACTTTTGATTCTTCCTCAAGGCCATAGACTGTTGCCAATATGGTTGGAACTTCACCAACACTAGCTCTCCCACCTGAAAAGTCACATCCATTTTATGCTTGTCCGCCTGTTTCTTCATGTACTGCTGGGCCTTTTCTAAATTCGCTTTCAACTGTTGTAAAATTCTGTCTCTTTGCATCAGTTGCTCATGGAGTGCTGGAGGGTCATTAGCTTGAGGTTCATACCTTAATAAAGTCGGTGGTTCTCTCCCATAAAGAGCCTTGAAGGGCGTCATGCCAATGCTGGTCTGTAAGGCTGTGTTGTACCAGAATTCTGCCCATGATATCGCCTTGTACCATGATTAGGGTTGTGAAAGGTGAAACACCTAAGAAATAGCTCTACTGCCTTATTAAGCGCCTCAGACTGCCTATCAGATTGGGGATGATACGCCGAAGATATTGCCAAACTCGTACCCTGTAGCTTGAAAAAATGTTGCCAAAAGGAACTTGTAAACACTTTATCCCTATCAGATACAATGGATTTGGGCATTCCATGTAATTTGACAATATCGTGCATAAAAATTTTGGCCACTGACTTACTAGAGTAGTCAGTTTTCATAGGAAAGAAATGAGCATACCTAGATAATCTATCTATGACCACCAAGATAGTAGTATGCCCAAAGGATAAAGGAAGTCATGTGATAAAATCCATAGCCACATCTTCCCATACTTGTGATGGTATTGGGAGTGGTTGTAATAACCCTGCCAATACTGTGTTAACGGTTTTAACTTGTTGGCACACACCACAACTTTGCACATACTGATAGATATCCTTCTTCATATCAGGCTAGTAGAATTGGGACTTGATTCGATCCATAGTTCGAGTAAAACCCGCATGACCACCCAATGGAGATGTATGTAATTCATATAAGACTTGCTGAACCAATTCCGTGTGTTAAGGAATCACAATCCGCTGCTACCAATATAACAGTCCATCTCTGAAAGTGTATTGGAGATATGAGTTACCTTGGCTACTACACTTTTGTATAATGTCACTCCAGTGATTATAACTTTTCAACACTTCCTTCACTTGTTGAATGAATTGACACTGAGGCTCTGACCAAGACAACATCATTAACCTCGATAAAGCATTAGCGGCCAAATTCTCTTTCCCAGGTTTGTATTCGATAACAAAATCATAACCCAAAAATTTATGTATCCACTGCTGCTGTTCGGGTGTCTGGAGTGACTGGTCCATCAAACTCTACAAACTCTTTTGATCGGTTCTAATAATGAACCTATGACCCATTAAATAATGTCTGAATTTGGCTATAGCTTCAGATATGACAAGCATCTCTCAAAAATAAGCGGATTTCTTTTGGTTGAGAGGAACTAATTTCTTGGAAAAATACGCAATGGGGTGACCATCTTGGTGCAGAATTGCACCCACTCCTACCCCGGAGGCATCTGTTTCCAAAATTAAAGGTTTGTTGAAATTCGGCAAAGCCAAAACTGGAGCAGATATCATTGCAAGTTTTAATTGGTGAAATGCCATCTCAGCTTGATCATTCCACACAAAACTCTCCTTAAGTAATTCCGTTAACGGTGCAACCACTCTTGCATATGATTTTATAAATCACCTATAGTAACCAGTGAGACCTAAAAAAACCCTCAATTGCTTCACGTTCTTAGGTACTGGCCAATCACGTACAACTTGGACTTTATCTTTGTCCATAGAAACTCCTTGACATGTAACTCTGTGTCCCAAGTACTCAATTTCTAAAATCTAAATGAACACTTAGATAACTTAACAAAGAGAATATTGTCTTGAAGAATTTTGAGAACTGCATCTAAATGGTTCAAGTGTGCTTGCCAAGTAGGGTTGTATATGAGAATATCATCGAAGAAAACCAAAACATATTTTCGCGAGGCATGTTGAAAAATATGATTCATTAAGCTTTAAAACGTGGCTGCTGTTTGTCAGTCCGAATGGCATGACCAGCCACTCATAATGCCCTTGGTGTGTTCTAAAAGTTGTTTTATATCTGTCTTCTGGTTGTACAAGTATCTGATGATAGCCCGATCGGAGATCCAATTTTGAAAAATATTTATCCCCAAATAACTCATCCAATATCTCATTAACTGTAGGAATGGGAAAGGAATCCTTGACAGTAATAGTATTTAACACCCTGTAATCCGTGCACAACCTCCATGTACCATCTTTCTTTTTCACCAATATGATTGGTGAGGAAAATGGACTCGTACTTGGTTGTATGATACCTTGATGTAGCATTTCATGGATCATATGTTCAATTTGTGTCTTTTGGCTATGAGGGTACCTATATGGTTTAACTTTGTCAGGATTAGAGCCCTCCATTAATGGAATATGGTGGTTATGTGACTTATCCGGTGGCAACTCAACTGGTGTGTCAAACACCGCTTTGTATGTATGCAGCAACCTAGAAATATCTGGTTTGGTATCCGTAGGTAGCTTCTTGAACATGTCCTCAACAACATTTGATTTAAGCCATTGAATAGTGAAACATTCTGCAATAGCATCAGTGTTCTGCAGTCTCTTCAAATGGTTGAGTTGAGCCACTGAAGGTCTGGGAACTTTCTCTCCTTCTAATGTGACAAACTTGCCATTTAGAAAGAATTAAGTGTGAGAGAAGCATAATCAGCCACGTGCGGTCCCAGAGTTGCTAGCCAAGATGCACCCAAGATCATATCTGCCCCAGCCACAGGTAACAGAAACACAGGAACCTTCAGTTCATTACCCTGTATCTTAAATAACAAGTCTGAAATTACCCCTTCTGCATTCATAATTTCCCCATTTCCAACCAGAACTCTAAACACCGGACCGGGTTCTATGGGCAATTTCAGAAGCATAGCAATTCTTGACTGCAAAAAATTATCAGAACTACCTCCATCAATCAAAACTTGCACCTTAATGTTCTCAACTAACCCAGAAAATCTTAGCACACGCATATGAGAATCTCCTTTCATTGCATTTAAGGACAATTGATGCTCCGGCTCGATGGTTGTACTGCTGTCTGTGTTTAAATCAGATGGTTTCAGGGTATCTTCACTAAGTTGATCATCCTCAGTATCATCATAATGTAAGAGCATAAGTTGTCTATTATGGCATTTGTGAGTAAATGAAAATTTGTCATCACACCAATAACAAAGTCCTTTGTCTCGCCTGAGTTGCATCTCTACAAGGGAAATGCGTTTGATATTGGGGTTCTTTTGGAACTGGCTCATAGGTCTGGTGGGGGGTGTTTTGAGGATGGGGGCCGTGTTTCTCTGGTTCATTTCTAGTTTGGGTGAATTGAAGGGTGGTTTGATATAAGTGGATGGGTTTGTTCTTTGTGGTTTGGGTGTCTGAGTGTATTTTTCCTCATAGACTTTGGCTAGAGAAACTGCTTTCACAATGGAAGTGGGTGTGTGAATTAACACATCACGACGAATTTCGGAATTGAGGCCACTTATGAAGCAATCAATTAGAGAATCATTGCTTAAGCCATAGACTCGATTAGCTAATGATGTAAATTGCAGATAATACTCAGAAACAGTTCCAGTTTGAGTCAATTTAAACAAAGTAGCACGGGGACATTCATAGATGGACGGACCAAAATCCAGTTCTAAGGCACGAGTAAATTCTAACCAAGAATGAAACAGAGTAGAACGTTGTACCATTTGAAACCAAGGAACCACGTCCTTATCCAGATGCACAGAGGCAATCGTTAACCGATCTGGATCAGATGTATCGTAATAGCCAAAAAATTGCTCAGCACGAAAGATCCATTCATGCACATTAGTGCCATCGAAACGAGGAAATTCCAGTTTGACATTTCGCACCTGAAACGGAGGCCTGTTATTGAGTTCTGAACCATGGCGATGCTTCGACGGCGTCTGTTGAATGAGGATGTCAAGCGCTGCATGGATATCGTCAAACTTCGATGCGTTACCAGCTTCTAATCGTTCCATACGCTCTAGAACTTCTATCTAGAACAACCGCATCTCCTCTGTAGTGCGCTTGATCTCAGCTTGCAGTTCTGTGGTTTGTGGGTCGGCCATGGTGTGATGAAAGCACCAGTGTAACCGTACTAAGAATGAACAGACAAAAAAATGGAAACGAAATGAGGGAAAATTATATAAGGACTTTAATCAAACAGTTGCAATACAATAGAAACCCAGATGTGAAAAGAAAAAAGTTTGAGGGAGAAGAATAGCAACTCTACGCATCACATAACCCTATAATTTCTCACTACTGCAGTATATGTACTGAATCATTCCTTCACATAGTCCCTCCATATAGTGTGCGGTTTGCGTGGCCTTGCTCCTGTGCGTATGCCCGATATTTTCGCATTATTGTTAGCCAAATCCTTTCCACGCATATTTTGTGGGCCCTCCTTATGTTTTGCTGACTCACAGGCTTCTTCTAGAATATCTTTCTCTTTTGACCTCATTACACAATAATGATAACCGGCGCTTGCCTAGCAGGCGCTAAAATATTAATTGTCCGATATGGAATAGAGATTGTAGCGACTTTGCTTCTATTATTACTCACCTTATCCAAAATGTCTTCTCTCAAAACCATGTTAAATTGTAAACAACCGTCATCAATCATTCTCTGAATACTCTTTTTCAAAAGATCACAACCCTCAGGTTGCGCTTCACATTCTGAGTAGTCAGTAGAACATCCCAAAACACTCCCTTCTTCAACAAACTAGCCTTCACAAAACTCAACGGAGTCTTCAAATCCTCAACATTAGTTATCAGATTCAAATTTTCTCCTTCAATAACAACATTAGATCTTACCATCCCATGATTCAGCATCAGATTTTAATTCACATTAGGCCCCTTGTTGGTGAAGTTGATAGCCTTTTAGTCAAGCAAGTCCTGAACTTTGTGCTTGAAGGATTTGCAGTTTTCAATATTATGGCCCGGGGCGCCTGAATGAAAATCGCATTTGGCATTTGCATCATAACCAGGAGGTGGTGCACTAGTGAGAGGTGCCAAAGTCCTCTTCTGAACCAGTTGCAACTGTAACAAATGTTGTAACAACTGAGAATACAGCACCGAAGGAGTCTCAAACTGCCTATCAGCCATTCTGGGTCTAGCAGCATAAGGTTGCGGAGCATTAACTCGTTGTTGAGTTGCTGCCGGAATAGCTATAGTAGCAACTTATTGATGATAACGAGATTGCGCTCTACCTTTACCCTTGTGAGAAATAGCATTTGCATCTCCTTCCCTCATTTTAGGGTTTGCTGAATATGGTTTCTTTGCTCCTCCCGAAGAGGATCCACCACCATTTGGAATCTTGCCAGACTTAATCCCACTTTCGACTTTTTCACTAGCCATTACCAGATAAGAGAATCCCTCAGACATGCAGCCTATCAACTTCTCAAAATACACACCAGGAAGTGAAGCCATGAACATATCAATCAGTTCTCTTTCCACCATAGAAGGTTGCACCCTCGCAGCAAAATCTCGCCATCTCTGGGCGTACTCCTTGAAGCTCTCAGTATTCTTCTGCGACAAACTCTGCAATTGTACCCTGTTTGGTGCCAGATCACTATTATACTGATAGTGACGACGAAGGCCTTAGCCAATTCTCTCCAGCTTCGGATATGAGTTCTCTCAAGCCCCATATACCATTTCAAAGACGCTCCTGCCAGACTGTCTTGGAAAAATGCATTAACAGCTTTTGATCATCGGAGTGTGCAGGCATTTTTTTGAAATACGCTCGGATGTGTACTCTAGGACAAGTTATCCTTTTGTACTTGTCGAAATTTGGTACCTTAAACTTGGGGGGAATCCTGACCCTAGGAACTAGACCAAGATCTGACATATCGAGACCTAGAGAATTCTGATTCTCGAAAGACTTCATCTTCTCCTCGATCAGTTTAAACCTTTTGCCAGCTTCAGTTGGCAAACCACCCTCCATATATTTCATGGAAAAGACGTCATCCTGGTGATTTTACCAATGAGGACCAGCAGCCCCGCACACTGCGCACACACTCCCACCAGCAACATTATCATTTTCATTCACAACACCTCCGCCCAGAGGTATGACGACAATAGGAATACCCAGTGGAACAGACCCACCAACCAGTGGAGGAATAACACCAGATCCTCCATGAAAAACACCCTATTCGTCGACCCGTGCTATCAACGGATGGACCATAGTTCTTAATTGTTCCTGCCCACTAGAAACATTCTACATCAACTCCATAAACTGGGCCATGCGAGCTATGACGTCGTGCAACTCAGCTTGAACCTGATCCATTACTTTTTGCTGATTCCCTCGAGTTGGATATCTGTGGAAACTAAACTCCTCAATCCTGTTACTGAAGAAAACCAAGCAGAGATAAGAATAAAAGGCCACTGAGGACACCTACAACGCAAATGAGAATGCAAGATGCAAAATGCAAGCATGTCTATGTATTTACAGGGAGATCTCCCCCTTGATTCTAGTTTCAATAAACAAGAACAACAGAGATGGACAAGAATACCACCAAAATCTTCTCATATATCATGTAAAGTTGAGACAATACATAACAAAAAATGAGAAAGATCTGAATACAAAAAGGTATTGATCTCATCCAACAGATCTGGTGATGATCAAGATACAAAAGCAAAGAAACTATGGTGACATATCAGAAGATAATCCTCCCCAGCAATCATGCACTTTGCTCCAGGCCTGAGCTTCCTCAAGCATCGCCTTCGTATCTGGATGGTCTGGTCTGTCAACCAACTCTTTGATGAGGATGTCCCTTCTATGTATCACATCTCGGAGACAATAGCAATAATCTTCCCAAGCATCATCTTCGAAGTCATCTTCAAGCTTGGGTTTCTTCTCACGTACTCGGATCTTGAGCTCTTCAAGCGCCAATAAAGTCTCATGGTATTTCTGCTCAATCGTGTATCTTCGAGACAATTCCACCATTACTTCTTTCTCCTTGAGCTTGAGTTACACCTTCAGCTTATCAACCTGAGTATGAAGCTGGCCTTCCCTGTTCTTATTGACGGTCAAAGTAGCATTCCATTTCTCATTGAACTTGGATATCTCTAGATACTCTCTGTCTAAATCCTCCTTCTTGTGCTTCAAAATGTTGCAGGTGCTCTTTAGATACTGGCCGATCCTCTCTCGTACCCTGATCTTCTCGGCTAGCTCTTTCTCTAGCTTGGTCCATGATTCTGACTTCGTCTTGGCCAAATAAATAGCTTCACCTTTATCGTGCTTCAGCTAACTGATCTCTTGTTTCAACTCTTCGCTCTCTTTGCGCAACTCTTCCTTTTTTGCCCAAAGCTTGTTATATCTCAGGATGTCAATCATTGTAGGCTGCTAAATCATTAGGGGATACAATGGTTCTACAACAGAGAATGGCAATAGTACCCTTTCAACTCTCTTCTGAACCCAATCCAAGTAGGGGTCATAAGCTCTGCAATAACCTTTTCCCAAAGAAAGCTTTCCCTTCGTGTGGATTTTACCCCACGCATCAACGAATTTGGCCAAAATACAAGGATCAACTACATCGGTGAAGTACAGAGATTCCCGCACTTTTTCTTGTTTCGGAGGTCCCCTCAAAGCATAACCAAACTGTCTGACAGCAAGAGAAGGATTATAGTTGATACCGCCTTTCCTCCCTATCAAAGGCACATTAGGGAAACTACCACAGCTAAAGATGACTCACGAACAAGTAGATCTCGGTTGAACCAGAAAATATCCTTTTCTGTTAAACCCATGAGTCTTTTGGACCATCCAGCTGAATTCCTTGAATCTACAAAAGCTTCAGAGCGAGGAAGATGATCGACAAACCACTTGTGAAAAAGCGGTGCACAACAAGAAACCATCTTTCCTCTTCTTTTCTCATTCTTGTAGTGTACTGAATAATGCAAATCTTCTAGGATAGTAGGTATGAGATTCCTGGAAGCGAAGATATGAAAGGCATCAAAATCAATAAATTCAAGTATGTTAGGAAACAACATAATGCCATAGGCGCACAAAGCTAAAATAGCACTGAAAACCACCCAACAACCCTCTTCAGCATACTTCCGGGATTTATCCACCAAGAAAGATAAAGTAAAGCTGGAAACTTCATTCCTGCTGACAACATGATCAACCAACTCAGAGGCGCTCAAATAAAGAGGAGCAGCTAACTTCTCGAAATCTGATTCTTCTTTTGAACAACAAAATGGCACTTCATCCTAGACCGGAACGCCTAAGATGAAAGCAAACTCCTTCAAAGTCGGAACCAACACATAGTCCGGGAAAGTGAAACATCGCAGCGGTGGATCATAGAACTGCAACAAAGCATGGATAACTTATAGCTCGTAGTTTGTAACTTTGCGGATAAAGCTTAGGATTCTCCCATAATCTCTTCTGAAATCGTCGAGAATGCCAAGATCAGCCATAGAAATTAGACCAAATAAAGGTCCAAGATCTGGTAATGGAAATTTGTAAATGATGGTCTTTTTCATTTTAGCCTCCATCTCAACAGAAAACCAAGACCATAATCAAGGGAGAGACGAGAACCTGTAAAATACACAGACATGCAATGTTAAATGCAGAATGATTATGCAGATGCAAACATGGTATCAAGGTATCCAATGCTCAAAAATTGTTGTTCTGCTGCTGACTGAATCAGAACTCTACTCTGATAAGAAAACCCAGAAACTCTAACATAGTACCATACTATCAAAGGTAAAATGTACGCTCTGACAAGAAAACCAGAAAACCGGGTTGGTTGGAGGTCAACGTTTCCTGCAAAACCCATCCCTCTCACAGGTAAGTTCTAGTCTTGAAAGGTACGACATCCTATGCAGGTCATCAGTATCATGGACTCTCAGGTCGAGAAACAATGATTCGTTCTCCATTTCTGGTTCGGCATCATGGTCAACCGAGGAGGCCTTAACTGACTTCTCAATGAACGGTCTCTAGAGTTGTTAGCTTTCAGATCCAACACTCCCTCAACTGTCCAAGATGCACATGGTAGGATATCTTCAAAGAAAACCTCGTCTGGACGCAGATTTCGTGCAGACTCTTGCATGGTAAGATGCCACACAATTCCGCACTACTCTCCACACTAATCCAAGGTGTGTACTCAAGCCTGGGTATGAGGCTTATCTCTCATGGAACAACCCACCCAACAGCACAGCAACAGCAATATAATATGATAACAATAAAATGCCAAGGCAATAATATACAACATGTAATGTACATAAAGCAACTAACTGCATAAAAGTAAACACCCAAAGACACAAAACAGACAATCGTTAGGATTGACTCACATAGGGAAATTGTTTTCCCTAGCAGAGTCGCAAGCTGTCGTAACTACGAAAACACCCGGCGGAAAAAACAGAAGAGTCGCCACCGACCGTTATTTATCCCAAAGGGAGGGAAAAGTAACAAGAGTCGGTTATGCAAGGGGAAGGTATTAGCACCCCTCACATCTGCTGTATTCAACAGAATCCATGCATTTTGTCAAATCAAAGGGTGTGTTTATCTATAAGCTAATGCTAAACAAATACAAGAACAAAAGAAAAAAAAGAAAGAGACTCGATAGGACCTTGCTGCCTTATGCCTATGTATTCCCTCGTGCAATGGGAAATTCAGAGTCAACGTAGTTCGGAAAACTATGGGTGATGGGGGAAAGGTTACTCGCCAAGACATCGCCCTCTTGTGCATACGTATCCTCATATATTATGAGAAATCAGAGAAAACATAGTCCAGGTAAACGAAACCACATGTTGGTTAAGTGTTTTTTATGAGTGACGTTAAGTTCCCATTCCAACAGTTAGGGATGATGCCTTTTTGCAGTAGAACGGATAAGTAACATACTCTTTTCTAAAAATGATTTTGAAATAATCCTGAAGGATACAAAGGTTTGAATTTTGGTTTTGAGTTTTAATAAAGTTAATTGAATTTGTTGGAGATTCACGTCGCACTAAAGACTATGACATAGGAACGAATGCGTCGCATATCGCCCCCAGACGGGATGTACACTAAACACTCTAGACAAGCGAGAGGAGACCCCTCACTCATCATTTCCTACATGCTTAAGGATCGTGGCGTACAACGTTCATCGTGTTTATTAGATGAGTTATAATGTGTTTTGAGATGAGAAGAGAGACGCACGAAAGGGCTAAGGGAAAACTCAGCCTTAACGTTGTCATGCAAAGTGGTCCTAAAGTCAGGATGCGAAAGGATACTCTATCCTAATGTTAGCATGCAAAAGACGAACCTAAGGTTGATATTAAAAGGCACTAGCCTACTTGTTATCACGCATGGATTTCCCTCCTAGTGTCTATGTTACTCCAAATTTAATCAAAAATTAAATTGCAATAAGAACCCTAAGGGAGCATGCAAAGACAAGGCAAAAACAAAGAAACCAGGCTAAAAGAAGCAGCTACAACAACACCTCAAACAAAACAACAATAAAATCTAGCATACAAGCAAGACAACCTATAACAACACATGTTTTAGCACAAAAGCAGGTGTAAAAGGCAGGCAGCAAGCAAGCAAGGCAAAGACAACATGCAAAGTTCAGAATAACCATAGCTGTGGAAAGTAGGGCACAAGCATGTGTGAATGCAATTAATCGAGAGTAAGCACCAATCATAAACATATATCATGCAAATGTGAACATGTTTCCACAACCAAACATAATCAATCAACAATAATGCATCAACAAGAATCATCAAGATCAACATGTTTTTTTCAAATCAAATTGAACAATCAAACAAGCGCACAACAAAGCGGAATCAGAAATAAATGAAAATGTGCATCACAATATCCAGCAATATAATCATCAATGATAATAAATTAATCATGCTATAAGAAAACAAGGCAATGTGTTCATTCATCAATCAACCAACATTAACATGTTAAGCATTCAAACGGAAATCAGAAGTTACGCGTCGAAGAATCGAGATCAAACATTCAAGAATGATTAAATATGTCAAAACAATCCACATAAATGCATCACATCAACCCATGAAGTTTACATGTGAAAAGGAGCCCAAACAAGCATGAAAAATGCAAAAACACAGCATTCTGCTCAGTGGTAACTGGTTACTCAATATCAGATAACCGATTACTCAATATCAAGTAACCGGTTACCCATTGTAAAAACAGTTGGAAACGTGAAATTTGTACATAGTAACAGGTTACTCTATATCAGGTAACCGGTTACCAATGAAACAGAAACAGAAAATCAACTTTAAAACTCAGTTTTCAGCATCCAACAGGTTAGCCAATCACTCATATGAACATGTTATCAATTAAGCACGAAATTAACATCAAATATCAATGATCAAGCATTGTGTAAACACAATCAAACATTGAAATCACAAATCACGAAGATCCAAATCATCAAAATGGATCAAAAAGCAACAAAAGTCATGAATCTACATTGTGATTATGCAAATAAGCTCAAAATTAAACTAGATCTAGAGTTACCAACCTTTAAAGCTAAGATTTGCTTTGGTGAGTGTTGATTAACTTGAAATTAACAGATCAAAGCTAGAAACCCAGAAAATCTTCAAGATCCAAGAGCTTCCTTATGGTAGAAATGTAAAATAAGCAAGATCAAGCAAAAATGACTCAAAAAAGCACTTCCAATCTAGCTTCCAAATTTAGATCCAAATTAAACAAAAATAGAATTATGAATTAAAGATAATGGAGATGAATAATGGAGTTTTAGCTCTAGAATTCAAGGATTCCAATGAAGAATCAATAAACTCAATTGAAAAGAGCTTTAATGGAGGTTTTGGGAGTGAAAAAGTTGAGAGAAACTTGAGAGCAAATTCTCAAGAATGAATGTGAAATCTGAAAAATGAAGGTAATTGTGTGAGGTTTAGAGCAAATTCACTTAAATAAGCTCTAGGTTTGGAATCAAAATATGGCTTGGCATGTGGATTAGAATTTGGAATGGAAATTAGGAGTGGAATTAGGAATGAAGTGTTTGAAATTTGGAGGGAAATGGCAAAAATTGAAACAATTCTAGATCCTTCCAATGATGATCATGTGAAATCAATGGTGGAGAATGATTGGAAAACTTGGAATGCTAAAAATTTGAATTTCTTGGCAAAATTCGCTTGAAGTAACAGGTTACCCTATATGTGGTAACCGGTTACCACATTCAAAAAATGCACAATAATGGCGCCAAATGGAGGGAATCCTGCATAATTATCTGTTACCACCTATTATAAGCTCTGTTAAGCCTTTGAAACTTGCCCTTGCATATTATGGTTGTGAGAATGCTTGAGATAGCCCGTACACCGTCTTCTGAGCTGAAAATAACATATTGAATAAAATAAAATCGACTGCTCGATCACTGGGCAAAATAAATATCGGAGCTTCTAATGCTCATTGTTTGAACTCTTGCAACAAAAGGAACCCTGAGCCATAGAAATACATTGATCCCATGTCTCAAGAGCCAATGCTATGATATGCGGAAATGAAAAATGCAAAGAAAACATAAGCCAGTAAACCAAGAAACGATGAGGCAAATTTTGGGGTGCTACAACAAGATAATCAAGTGGAATTTGTGCATGATACTTTGGTTTAAGATAAGATTTTTGTGTCTGTGAAGGTGCTTGCATAAGCTCAGAACGATCAAGCTTAGTTTCAGAAGGCACAAAATGATCAAAGAGGTTTTGGTTTTCTGGGTTGACTTTCGTCAATTTTAGATGTTTTTGTACACCCCAAAACTTTCTTGCCATTTCTGCTAACTCCATAGATCATGGAAGCCATTTTACTTCTATCTATGCTTTTAGCCAGAAAGTGTTGGAGTGCTTTATCATACTTGTTGACACAATTAGTATCAGAGATATTAGAGACTAATTCTTCTTCTAGTTTAGAAATTTTGCTTTTCAAAGCATATTTAATATTTTTTAAAGAACAATATTTTCATTCAGAGAAGAATTACTTTGTTCAAGCTTATCTCTAGCTTCATAAGTAATTAGATGGATTTGTTTAAGGTCCTTGTATTTACTTTTAAGACTCTGATATCTTTCTAGTATTTCTGAAAGACATGACTCTAATTCACAGCGAGAGAGCTTAGACAATACCTCTAAGTCAAAGTATGAATCTAATTCTGGTTCTGATAACATTTTGTCTTCTGGTTCTCCAGAGACTTCAGTGTTAATTATTGTTACCACTAATGCAACATTTTCCCGTTCTTCATCAGCATCTTCTTCTTTAGAATCAGAGTCATCCCAAGTTTCCATGATTCTCTTCTTGACCTTGGTGAAGTTCTTCTTCGGCTTCTTGTCTTTCTTAAGATTTGAAAACTCATTCTTGTAATGACATGGCTCATTACACTCATAACAGATGACTTCTTTTCTTGAACTCTTCCTTATTTGTCTGGATTTTGAGTCAAAATGACCGTTGTTCCTTCTTGATCCTCTGAAATTTCCTTGCCTATCTTTCCATAGTTTGTTCATCCTTCTGGAGATAAGTGATAACTTATGTTCTGAGTCTTCATCAGAATCTTCTGATTCTTCCTCAACTTGATAAGCCTTTTCCTTTTCAGGTTTAAACTTAAGAGCAAATGATTTCCTCTTCTTCTGAGGTTCATATTCCTCTAACTATATCTCATGACTTCTTAAAGAACTAATAAGTTCTTCAAGACTTATATTGTTCAAATCTTTAGATAGCTTTAGAGCATTTACCATAGGTCTCCATTTCTTAGGAAGAATTCTGATAATCTTCTTGACATGATCAAATAGTTGAATATCCTTTGTTTAGCACTCTGAGTCCTACTACTAGCATCTGAAATCTTGAAAACATAGTTTCTCTCAATTCATCAGCATTCATGTTGAAAGCTATATATTTCTGGATTAGGGCAAGAGCCTTTGTCTCCTTTACTTGAGTATTTCCTTTTTGAGTCATTTGTAGTGAATAAAAAATGGACTTGGCAGTTTCTCTATCTGTTATTTTCTCATACTCAGTATAAGAAATAGCATTCAACAGTATAGTTCTTGCCTTGTGATGATTCTTGTAATATTTCTTTTGTTGATTGGTCATAACACTTCTTGAAACTTTTTCTCCTGCAACATTAATTGGGTGAGTGTAGCAATTAACTACAAGATTCCAAAGATCTATGTTGTAGCCAAGAAAGAAACTTTCAGTTCTATCTTTGCAGTAGTCAGACTTTTCACCATCAAAGATTGGTGGTTTGGCGCTGTAGTAATCTTTCTCTTCTGGAATAGGATTAACAACAACTGATGCTTGTTTCACATGTGCACGAATATCATCAGAGTAATATAAAAGATTATCGATCCCACAGAGACCAAACGTCAATCTATCATTCGCTAGTGTTACGGTGTTTATCTAAGGCAAGTCAATAAAAGGGGTTTGTTGTGCGAAATAAAAGTAAAGTGCGGAATAAATTCAATAATATAACAATAGGCTCAGATGCAATTCACATAGCTACGTAGTATTCCAAATGTGTATAAATAGAATGCCTTATACGGTAATGTTTTCTACTCATGAAAAGAACTAATTTAACGGGAACTGTCGCTTTTGCGTATTCAGAACTGAGTTTATCCCCTAATTGATCCCTCTTATTGTCACTTATAAAAAGGCACGCATTGCGTTAGAGTTGATTAAACCTATTTTTAAGAAATATAGTTTCTTAACCTAGTCGAAAAGTATTTTAACCTGGAATTTCTAACAAAAAGAGGTTCTTGTGAACCGGACTTTAAATCCATAAACGCGTCCGAAAACAGTTTTAAAATCGGTTTTCTAAAACATTAAAAATTCCTAATTAACTGAACCAAGCGCTTCCGCTTCCTTTGAACAGTTAAAACTAACATAATTTATCTAAAGGTTGGATGGCTTTCGATCTTACCGAACAGATTTTAAGTGTAGAATATAAGTGTTAAAAGTCAAAATAAACCCTAAGTAATTCTATCGACAGCCGTATGGAATACTATTATAACTATAATCCTTGCATCCTAGCCTTTAAGATTTAGCTGGACATAGTAAGGTAAATAGACATGGTAAATAAATGCAAGTAAATAAAGTGCGGGTAAAATAGATAAAGTATGGTAAAGTGTGCGATAAATAAACAGTGCGAGAAATAAAAGCGGATAAATAAAATGGCGGTAAATAAACAGAAACCTACTCCAAACGGGAGGCTTTAAATCTTGGTACAACTAGAAGTAAATGACAGAAATAAAATGGAGACAGAATAAACTTCTACCCAAGTGCTCCAAACCTGATTACAGACTTGATTAGACAGTGTGATAACCCCTTGATGTGAGAAGTTTATCACTTTACAATAGGTGAAATTTATGGCTTGAGTTCTGTAACTAAGCTTGGATGATTAGAAACGAGACAGAACACATCTATTTATAGTGGTAGGAAAGTACAGGTAAGGACAGGAATGCCCCCAAACTCCTTTTAGGAGGGAAACGAGAAAGCAAAGGTGGCGCCCGCCACATGAACTAGGGTGGAAAGGAGTGGGAGACGTGGCAGTTGTCAGCAGTTGGTCTTCTATCCAATGTGTGGCATCCCCTATGGCGCCCACCATGGTGGAAGCCATGTGTACAAATCCATAGAATGTTGGTCTTTTAGCTCATTTTTCTTCATTTCTTCTCAAGTAGCTTTGAAAATACAAAAACCTGAAAAAGAAATAAAACAGAGGCATAATAAAAGAAAACGGAAATAAAATCCTAAGTAACACGTGCAAATCGATCAAATAATTAGTATATTTTAGGTCTATCAAATTCTCCCACACTAAAACCTTTGCTTGTCCTTAAGCAAAACATCATGACTGAAAAGGGTGATATCCATAAACGATCTGGGCAAAAAGGGCTTATAAGTTCAAGCTGGGATGAAGTCATAGGCATTAACTCAGTGAACCATGGGTATCAGAATGACACTTCTCCGTAAATACGTACATAGGCTTCGTTCTTACAAAAATCAATATGTACTACCTTACCGTACCTAGGCCTACTTTTAAATCTACTTTTGGGTCCTCTTTATTCAAGCGCAATCACATTAAGCCCGTTTTCCATATGTGCTCATGGTGAAGTGACCGGTTAGTGATTTTGATCTTAAGCATGGGGCTCTGGTACAAAAATCGGTGTAACCCCTTTTATTGACCCTATTGTAGTTGTGGGGGATCAGATCGTAACCCGCCCTACCGAGTTCAGCACCAGACACCTCTGAACCAACTCTGAACCAACTATCAATGGGAAGATTTTTATTTTGTTTTGCTTATATGTATATATATATATATATATATATATATATATATATATATATATATATATATATATATATATATATATATATATATTCGAAAATTTTACAACTTTTTGGGTTAAATGACCTTGTGAGGGTTACTTATACCCGAGTTGCAATTATTATTTTTGAACATGCAGATCATTCACTTATATTCATCAGCCCTTCACTTAGATCATGCTTTGGTCGGAGCTGACTACTTAAGATAAACTACTAAGGACTTACTATGAACATTTTTATTAAGGCCATGTACGTAGGGTATCGGGGTTTATTTCTACATTTGCGAAGCCTAAGGTGTTATAATGGTACCAATGTTTCAAAAAGATTTTTCCAAATCATCCACATCCTAACTCGAACTTGCCTCAAAGCCTAAGAAAATTTTCAGGATAATACACTTTTGTCAATAAAATTTTTTGGTGGGGCTAAATAATGAGGGAATAAGGGTATACTGCTGAATGACTCGTTAAGCACACGTGTGTTCTAAAAAACGAAAAGAAAATAAGGAGGGAAATAAACTAGAAAGCGATAAAATAAATGAAAGTCTCCTCCCACACTTAAATTGAACATTGTCCCCAATGTTTTAAAGTAAGAAAGGGACGAGGTACCTGAAGGGCCTAAGGCATGTTGCTGGTGCTGGTGCTAGCGTGCAGCGAGTATCTAGGGCGGCAAGATCTGCTGCGACGATGATCGGTCTGAGAAGCATCGAACGCGTCGAATCTGGTGGTCAGAGCAGCTTGAGATTGTATTATGCTTTGCATGGATTAGCTCATCTGCTGCTGAGACTCTTGCATGAATCTCATATTTTCAGTTAATTGCTGCTGGATGGTGGTGAGCAAGTTATCGCGTCTCTCCTCTCTTGATAATTGGTCTCGCCACATCTTCTCAGATATATAAAAACCTGGAGCGGTACCTGCAGAGTGGTAAGAGGAAGACGATGCAGCATGTGTCTGTGGTACGTGGTGAGGCGGCATAGGATGATAAGGAGACTGCTGTAGCCGGTCATACTCGTCATTAGTATCATCGCCTTCACCAACAGGAATATTCGGAGGCACTGGACCTGTAATGGATGGAACATCTAAATCATAGGTCCAGTTCCTCACGATAGTCACATCAGTGCGTCTAGTGCAGGGCAAAACGATAGATGGGATAGCCTTCCCATGGATCATAAGCTCGAAGCCCCCTTCCTAAATTAATTGTGCGAGGAGGAAGAAGTGCTAAAGTTGCTATCTCAGCATCTAGGTTCAAAGCTTTTGTAATAGACGTAATAAGTCTTTTGAAGGCAATGGTCCCTGTGCCTTTGATTGAGGCATTCATATGGGCAATCATGAACGAAACCACATTAAATCTCCTATTTGTGAGGCACCCCTGCGAAAATAGTAACTCTTTTGCGTCCACTTTATTTAGATTCTCCCAGCCAAAGATAGTATAGGCTGATATGTAGGGAAATACGCGGATGGACGGGTTATGGATCTGGGAGGCAAGTATTCCTTCGAAAGACGTAATCGTAAAATTTGACAACCTGTGCCATAAGGAAAATTCCTCCACAGACCAATCAGAATCCATAGGTGCTTCACAAATAGCACCTTCACCAAAAGGCAGTCCTAGCCTCTCTGCGAGTTCGTCGGTACTAAATGCGTATTCCACATTAAGCATTCGGAATTGTACTATGTCGATGATACTAGCAGTGTCGGGCCTAACAACATAAATCAGGAAACTCAAGAATTCCCTGGTCAGCCTTTCAAAAGTAGGATCACGTCTAGAAAATATTTCGTGCAGTCCTAAAGTGTCTAACAAGTGATAAACACTATGGTAAATACCCAAAGAATACAGACAGTTGTCATCCACGTACTGTGTCGAAGCGATGTCCAGACTTTGCAGTTTGTCGAGAATTTTCCGTTGTCTTTCTCCGGGCTTCCCTTGATGCAAAATGTACCCTTCGTGTTCCATGGATGTGCTCTTGAGATGAAAGATGAGTGAAATGGGTATATTTTTTTTTAGTTTTGTAGAAATGGGTTTTTGATGGATTTTGGTGAGGGAAGGTGAAAATGGAACTTGGAATGGTTAATGGGTTGGTGAGTGGATGATGAAATTAGGAACTTTTGGTGCTTTGGGGGAGATTTTCGTGTAGCCAAAAATGGAGTTTTGGATGTGAAAATGGTGGTTTTGCAACTTCTGCCCCGCATATAGTCCAGACCCCGTGGCGGGCGCCATGGACTATATGGCAGGCGCTGATAACACGAAATCGTATATATATTTTGATGCATAATTCAACTAAAGCTTAACTGTTTTCGATCCGATTTCGGGTTATTTCCATGTTATTTGTCTGATGTTTTGCAGGTATTTAACGATCACGTCTAAACAAGGCAATATGGAGAAAAGAAGCAATCTCAGATGAAATATGGACGAAAAAAGGATGAAAACATCATGAAAAGCACAAAATGCTGATTTTGCTGCTGTGACGACTGTCACAGCTCCATGACGACCGTCACACGGGTGACGACCGTCACACCTTGTGACGACCGTCATGCAGGCAAAAATGCCCCACTTCAATTGCACGTTAAAGAAGCAGTTCCAAGTCCCAAATAGTGGACCACTACTCCCTGATTTTTCTGCCTCAAAGTCCACCCTCTCCAATTATAACCGTTAGAATTCCATTTCTATAAAAGGGGAAGAAGGGGACCTCATAAGGGGAGCCACATTCATACAACGAAGTGCTGCCAAATTTATTTCCAGAGCAAACCTTTCCAGTTTAATATTCTTATTTGTTTCTCCTTTTCTTTTTCTGCATTCCTTTTATTCCTTCTGTAATTTTTATTTCCGTTGTACGATTAAATTGGCATAAAGACCAGAATCCTGCCAACATCTGTGGAGGATCTGCCCAAAGGCCAATTGGAATATTTACAGGTTTCTCATTTCAATCATAATTCCAGTTTTATTATGATGCATGCTGTTATTTATTATTTTCATTTATGTTTTACCTTTCCCAATTCCATGTCTAGCTAAATTTAAGTAATCGATATGTTGTAATAATTCGAAAGGGATTTGATAATAACTGGTTGAAAATTATCTTTTCAAAAGTAATTTATGGTCTGAGTGTTTAAAATTAATTTACTGAATAAACTTCGTCGCGAAAACGAGAACTTATTTAAAAGTAGTTTTTCCACGAAAGTGGGAAATTAATTAAGATACGAACCAACAAGCGAAAGTTGCGGTAAGATCAGATAGTAAATACTAGTCATTCATTTTAATAACAGCGAAAGCACTTTAAAATGAATTAGAACTTAGAGATTTCCAAAAAATAATTTAAACCCCGAATGGGATACGAAAGTGTACGTTTGGCCCTTAGAATTATGATTAGCGTCAATAACCATCATGAGGCGAGAGTCTTCAAATCACCATTTTCTGCTTAAATAAATTCTGAAAATTATTTCATACACCGGTAACTTGTCAAATCCCTGAAGAACACAATTACTGCATATCGGTTCAATTAATTATAATCTAAGTAACATAGTTTCCCTTTAGTGACAATCTTATTCCCTTAAACATATTTTACCTAGCTAAACATAGTAACTCCCAAGAACACTAGTTTGATTACGAGTCCCTGTGGGATCGATATCTATTATTACTACGCGATAGACTGTGCACTTGCAGTTAAGTTGTATTAGACATAGAAAGTCGCGATCAAGTTTTTGGCGCCGTTGCCGGGGACCCGTTTAGTCAATAGTGTAACCTTCTGTTACACCGTATAGACTAGGTTAACAATTCTCATTTTTCCTTTACTAGTGTTGTCGATTGTATGCCAAGTAATCACCCACAAGGCGGTATCTTGAAACCTTCAGTCGCAGAACTAGAATGCTTCTTACATCTAAGAAGCCGAATCATTGAGTACCAACTCAAACATAACATTCCCGATCCTTTCACTCCCATTCCCAAATCCGAAGAAGAATCAAACATGGCTGAAGGACCTCCAAACAAACCGCTGAAGGCATACGCTACACCCTCTCAGATGGAGCCTAGAAGTAGCATTGCTGCCCCAGCTATTACCCGAAATGACTTTGAGCTGAAACCATCATTGCTGTCAGCTGTACAACAAAACCAATTCTCAGGAAATGCAACTGAGGACCCGAACGAACATCTAACGAAGTTTGTACAATACGCGGACACAGTGAAAGCAAATGGAGTAACTCCAGACGCGATAAGACTTTGTCTTTTCCCATTCTCTCTTAGAGACAGAGCGTGGACATGGTTGCAATTGTTACCATCCAACTCCGTTACAACGTGGGAACAATTGAAGAACGTCTTCTTAGCGAGATATTTTCTGCCAAGCAAAACTGCTATGCTTAGAGCTCAAATCAACGGATTTCGACAAAAAGATACTGAATCTCTTTACGAAGCATGGGAACGATTCAAAGATATGATGAGAACATGTCCTCACCACGGTCTAGAAGACTGGGTGACAATCCATACTTTTTATAATGGGCTTTTATACAATACTAGATTGACAATAGACGCCGCCGCGGGCGGTGCACTTATGGATAAGCCATACGACGAAGCCTATCAATTAATCGAAAACATGTCTCAAAACCATTGCCAATGGGGAGGTGAACGCACTCCAACAGAGAAAACCACAGCAAAAGGTGGGGTGTACGAGATCAGCAGTCTTGAAAAGTTCAACGTTAAAGTAGATGCTCTAGCACAGAAGATTGATAGTCTGACCGTTAACCCCACTGCAACCGTCGCTGCCGTAACTCCAAATTGCGAGTTATGCAGAAGCACCACTCATAATGCACCCGAATGCCCATTGCTAGCCGGAATCCCACCAGACCAGGTAAATTATGCTCAAGGAAATCCTTACGCAAATACCTACAACCCAGGTTGGCGAAATCATCCAAACTTTTCTTACAAAAGCGGAAATGCATTGCAAATGCCTACTGCTCCGCCAGGATATCAGAAACCAGCTGCTGCTCAGACTGCACCTAGGAAATCAAACCTCGAGTTGATGATGGAAAAATTCATAGCTACTCAAGCTCAAACAAACAAAGAATTCCTGAATCAAAACATACACACTAGCGAGCAAATTAAACAGTTGACCGGAAAAGTAGACGCTTTAGCCACCCACAATAAAATGTTAGAAACACAGATATCACAAGTGGCTCAACAACAAGCCTCTGCTGCCGCACCCGCTGGCACATTTCCTGGACAACCCGAACAAAATCCAAAAGGCCAAGCAAATGCTGTAATACTAAGAAGTGGAAAAGAATTGGACGAACCGATCGATCCGAGGACCGAAAACTCATCCATGCAACAAAAACCAACTGAACAAGAAAAAAAGGAATTCGAGTTAGAGAAGAAGGAAGACGACGAGAAGGAGGATACCGCAAGTGAAAAAACTCAAGCACCTCCAGCGCCATATAAACCACCTATTCCTTATCCTCAAAGACTAATAAACTCCAAAACTTCAGGATAGTTTAAGAAATTTGTAGAGCTCCTTAAACAGCTGAATATTACTATTCCCTTTTACAGAAGCGATAACTCAAATGCCTTCATACGCTAAATTTCTCAAAGAAATCCTGTCGAATAAGAGAAAGATCGAGGATAACGAAACAGTTACACTTACTGCAGAGTGTAGCGCTATTATTCAAAACCGCATGCCTCCTAAATTAAAAGACCCAGGTAGTTTCTCCACACCCTGCATCATAGGAAAGTTCGTAATAGACAAAGCTCTATGCGATTTAGGAGCTAGTATCAGTGTTATGCCTTTATCTATATGCAAAAAGCTGAATATGGGAGACCTCAGACTAACCAAAATGTCCGTTCAATTAGCTGACCAATCAGTAAAATACCCCGTCAGAATACTGGAAAACGTTCCAGTACGCATAGGACAATTCCACATTCCAACCGACTTCATAATCATAGACATCAAAGAGGACACTGTAACCCCAATTATCCTAAGAAGACCATTCCTAGCTACAGCCGGAGCTATTATAGACGTGAAGAAAGGAAGGCTAACATTCGAAGTAGGAGAAGAAAAGATAGAGTTCATTCTCACCAAGTTCTTACAAGCACCAGCCATAGACGATACCTGTTATTTAGTAGACGAAATTGACGAATGCATGAGAGAACTTGAAAATGAAGAGACCACGTATTCAGAAATAATAAAGATTCAAATACCCGATATTTCTGAAGACGATGATTGGCGTACACCGTATAAAGACGACAGCCTAAGCGAAAGCTTAGCACTGACCCCAAACCACATGCCAGGTCCGAAGAACCCATCTTTAGAACTTAAAACACTACCCAAAAACCATAGATATGAATTTCTAGACGATGAACTAAAAAGACCAGTGATAGTCAACGCCGACTTAGGACAACCAGAAACTGAAAAGCTATTATAAGTCCTAAAGAAGTACCCCACCGCGTTAGGCTATAACATAAGTGATCTAAAAGGTATAAGCCCTTCAATCTGTATGCATCGAATTACAATAGAGGAAGACTCTAAAACCTCTAGAGAGCATCAGAGAAGACTGAACCCCATCCTAAGCACTGTAGTCAGAGATGAAGTAAAGAAATTGCTAGATGCAGGAATCATTTATCCGATCTCCGATAGTGAATGGGTTAGCCCAGTTCATGTCGTACCAAAGAAAGGAGGAGTCACAGTAGTTAAAAACGAAAAAGGCGAATCAATAACAAAAAGAGTCGTGACTGGAAGCAGGATGTGCATTGATTATAGGTAGCTTAACAAAGCCACACGAAGAGATCACTTCCCGTTACCCTTCATAGACCAAATGTTGGAAAGATTAGCCAAACATTCATATTTCTGCTATCTAGATGGTTATTCAGGATTTTTCCAAATTCCCATTCACCCTGATGACCAAGAAAAGACTACATTCACCTGTCTTTATGGTACTTTTGCTTACCGCCGAATGCCATTCGGACTCTGTAATGCTCCAGCAACCTTCCAAAGATGCATGATGGCAATCTTCGCAGATTTCATAGACGACATCATGGAAGTATTTATGGACGATTTCTCGGTATGTGGACAAAGCTTCGAAGGATGCCTACAAAACTTAGAAATGGTATTAGAACGATGTGTAAAAGTGAACCTCGTCCTAAATTGGGAAAAATGCCATTTTATGGTCCGACAAGGAATAGTTCTAGGACATGTCATATCAGATAAAGGAATTGAGGTCGACAAAGATAAAATAGAGATTATAAAAAATCTCCAACCTCCAAAATCCGTACGAGAAATACGGAGTTTTCTAGGACATGTCGGTTTCTACAGAAGATTTATAAAAGATTTTTCAAAAATCACAAAACCTTGACCGGCCTGTTGATGAAAGATGCTGAGTTCGTATTCGACGACGACTGTCTAAAAGCATTCGAAACATTAAAATCAGCCCTTATCACCGCACCGATTATGCAACCACCCGATTGGCGACTACCGTTCGAAATCATGTGTGATGCGAGTGATTATGCCGTAGGCGCAGTTCTAGGACAAAGGAAGGATAAGAAACTCCATGCCATCTACTATGCCAGTAGAACCTTAGATCCTGCCCAAATGAACTACGCTACCACAGAGAAGGAACTTCTAGCAGTTATATTTGCGCTTGACAAATTCCGTTCTTACTTAGTAGGAGCAAAAATTATCATATACACAGACCACGCTGCCATTAGGTACCTAATAAGCAAAAAGGATGCCAAACCAAGACTATTGAGATGGATCCTGTTATTACAAGAGTTTGACTTAGAAATCAAAGATAAGAAAGGAACCGAGAACGTTGTCGCAGATCACTTATCCCGAATAGAAGGCATCAGACACGAACCAGTACCGATAAACGACGATTTCCCGTATGAACGTCTGATAGCCAAATTAGAAAGTGACATATCCAACTCAATCTCGGAAGATCCAGAATTCGAAAAAGCCATAGAAGCTGTCTATGCCCAAGTCACATTACCTTGGTATGCTGACATCGTTAATTACCTCGCTGCAGGCGTGCTTCCACCGGATCTCACTTATCAGCAAAAGAAGAAATTCTTCCACGATCTGAAACATTATTATTGGGACGAACCTCTACTCTTCAAGAGAGGGGCCGACAACATATACCGTCGCTGTGTCCCAGAGGAAGAAGTAGAAAATATCATTTCCCAATGCCATTCAGCACCATATGGTGGTCATGCTAGTACATCCAAGACATGCGCTAAGATTCTCCAAGCCGGCTTATTCTGGCCTAACCTCTGGAAAGACGTTCACATCGCTGTGCTAAAATGTGATCGATGCCAACGATCTGGAAACATCTCACGACACGATGAAATGCCTCAGAAAGGAATCTTAGAGGTAGAAATCTTTGACGTATGGGGAATAGATTTCATGGGACCATTCCCACCTTCTTTTGGTAATAACTACATACTCGTCGGTGTAGACTATGTGTCTAAATGGATAGAAGTCATTGCTGCTCCAACAAACGACGCACGAGTAGTAATCAAACTCTTCAAAAACACAATCTTTCCTAGATTCGGTGTACCCAGACTCGTCATTAGTGACGGCGGATCTCACTTCATATCGCGAATATTTGATAAACTTCTCTCTAAATATGGAGTCCGACACCGAGTAGCTACACCTTATCATCCACAAACTAGCGGACAAGTAGAGGTCTCGAACAGAGAAATAAAACAGATATTGGAAAAGACTGTCGCTACCTCAAGGAAAGATTGGTCGTCAAAGCTACAAGAAGCTTTATGGGCTTATAGGACCGCTTTTAAGATACCAATAGGTACTACACCCTACAAATTAGTTTACGGTAAATCCTGCCATCTCCCTGTAGAATTAGAGCACAAGGCCTTCTGGGCCATTAAGACACTCAATTTCAATTACACCGAGGCAGGAGAAAAGCGAATCTTGAACTTACACGAATTGGAAGAACTTCGATTAGACGCTTACGAAAATGCCCGTATCTACAAAGAACGAACTAAAAAGTGGCATGATAAACGTTCAGTCAAGAAACAATTCAGTGTGGGAGACATTGTATTGCTATTTAATTCAAGATTAAAACTCTTCCCAGGTAAACTAAAATCTAGGTGGTCTGGACCTTATGAAGTGACTAAAGTACTTCAGAGTGGAGCTGTTGAAATTACCGATAAAACGAATGCACCATTTATCGTAAACGGGCAACGTCTAAAACATTCTAATAAGAACGAAACCAGCCCTCAAGTCTGCAGTATAACATTGCTTGAGCTTCCAGCTCAAACACCCGAATAGCTTCTCACCAAGCTATCGTCAGGCTTTAGACGTTAAAAACAGCGCTTACTGGGAGGCAACCCAATTTCCCTCGTTATTGTATTTCATTTCTCTTTAAAATTTTACTTTGAAAATCCAACAAAAATTCTAAACTTATAATTACTACTACTTTCTACTTTCGTTTGTTTTCATATTTTTATTTTTATTTTATTTTTCTCTTTTGTCTTTTGTTTCTACCGCTTTTTGTTTTTAAAAATCCTGACTTCAAACTCCTGTTTTAAACTTTTCAGGATTTTTAAAGTCTTCAAAACATTCCTTCTGTTTTCTCCGAATTACCTGTGAGTATGGCCGAGTACAACTTCACAAAGGTTCATTTTCGAGGACTAGCTCAAAAGGCAAGATTTGCAGCACTAACTGAAAGAGAAATCTCCTTAACGATGTATTATGATAAGTCTACCATGGATAAACTAGGAATCACTGATAGCATTCAATACCTGTTCAATCAACTAGGTTGGGAGAACACTGCTTTGAAAACACGTTTTGCTACCTATAAGGATCTTACCTGTGAATTCCTTAGTTCATTCAGATACATACCCAACTATGGTTTTGGATCCAACACAGAGCTGATTACCTTTCGAATGTTTGGAATGGACCAAACCCATAGCCGGATGTCACTAGCTAACCTCCTAGGATTTCCTAACGGACCGCATGTGTTCATCAGTGCAGAAGATGACGATCTTGATTTTGAACTCAACCAATTCTTGGGTAGAATCACAGGCGACTATCACCCTGAACCAGACAGAATGTATAATGATGATATTCATAACCCAGCTTTCAGATACTTCCATAAGATACTAGCTCACACCCTGTTTGGGAAAGAAGAAAATATTACTACAGTATCTAAAGAGGAGTTATTCATCATGTTTTGTGCTTCTCAGGGACGTACAGTAAATGCAGTGCCTTTCATGATGAGATCTTTCAAACACCTCACTCAGGAACCACAGACACCTATTCTTATAGGAGGCCTCGTGACAATGATTTCCCACGAGCTCGGCCTTAGATTCCACTTAAATGCAAGCACTCGTTTTGGCACCATCCGACCCATGAACATACAATTCTGCTTCAACAGGCGCATTTTAGGAACTATGGGGCCTGGACCTTATGAGTACCTCATTAACGAAAAACCTGTCCAGCTATTCACACTGCCTGATCATCAGATGACAAGTATCCACAACAAGGACAACTGGCTTTATGAATTGGATGAGCCTATGGGACCTCCTTCACCTCAGTCAACACCACAGAACTATATGTATGACAGTGACCCCATCTCTGAGGCACACGACTATATGTACTATGAGGATGCTGTATCAGAAGCTGAAGTAGACCCTATGACTCCTCCACACTACAACACCTATCCCGATCCTATCCCTGAGGAGACCACCGAAAAAATGGATACTGTTCTACTCCGATTGGACAATGTTGATGCAGCTCTGACTACTGTAAAAGATGACATCGCAGGCATACACAGCGAACTGGTAGTCTTCATGGACTTGGTCTGTGACTAGCTCGATTACTACGCATGGAAGTTCGATGAGTTGAAGGCACGAAAAGACTAGATACTAGTTTTAGCATCAGATTTAGTTTAGTTTGGTTTAGTTTAGTTTCGTTTAATCATTTGGATTTTTCGCATTGTTACCTTTTTTTTATGTACTACATACAATCATTTCAGTTTCATGTTATTTCAATTATAGTCTTTATTCAATTATTCTGTTTTTACGTTACTCTTTGTTTGTTGGCTGCTATAATACATTGCCATATCAATACTAGGCCTAAAAGTCACTGCAAGAACGCCCTCAGAGCAAAATTTTTCGTTCTGCAGATTTTGCTGCTGTGACGACCGTCACAGGATCCTGACGAGCGTCACGCGGGTGACGACCGTCACACATACGTGACGACCGTCACGAACCCAAAACTGCTATCTGATATAACAGGGGTTGCGTTTTCTCTCCCACTACCCTCATTTCAACTTCCAATCATCAGCACTCTCACCCCACTCAAATTTTTCGTCTTCCCCACATTGCACCATATATTTCAACTCCAATCTCAACTTCCTACCACACTTCTGTCAATTTTTCCCACTTCGCAGAACAACCCCAATCTTCAGAACCCTCAATCTTCCAACAATGGCGAGAAATACCGAAACCCCGGACATCAGTAACATTGTCTTCAGCGAAGGTGACTTAGGCGAAAGACAGCGGGCAAACTACATCACATTCCATCAAAGGTCGCTCCAGCCGACTCATTATCCACACATTCCGTCGCTTACGGAGCTCGGACTCCTTGAAGGCGTAACTTGGATGCTTCAAAGAGCCGGCATCTGGAATCTCTGCACCAATCCACTGCCAACATACGAACAACTCACTCTCGAGTTCTTGAGTTGGTTTACCTACGTCACATCCAGCGGCGACCTCAGCCAACACTCCGGTGCCGCATGTTTCCGGATGTTCGGCACAAACTATTAGGTGAACCAAAACCAGATTGCCGCCATCTTACAGCTACCTCGAGGTGACAATGCTCACCGCCGCCTCACCGATCAGTTCCAGCACGAAGCTTTCACGTTGTGGTACCAGTTGACCGACATCAATGCCGATGGTTGGGACTCTCTGCACGCCACGCATATCCATAACCCAACCATCCGGTACTTTCACAGAGCATTGAGCAACACAATCTTCGCCAGGGACAAAACCATAAGGTGAACTCGAAAGAGCTCTTCTTCCTCCATTACGTCTTCAACAACGAACCTATCAATGTCGCTCCGTTCCTGCTGGCTCACATTCAGGCCAACTGCAACCGTGGCTCGAAGCCATTTTACTTTGGTGGGATTGTCACTGCCATTGCACTTGGACTGAACCTTGGCGACCGCCTCCAGCACCTCCATTCCATCCCCTCGGTGTTCCTTGACACCGACCACTGCAGAGCCTCTCACCTTATCCGCTCCAGAGCTGACGGCAAGTACCATCCGGTAGTGTGTGGCAAAACTGTCTGAAGCATCATCCTTCCATCACGCACCCGGACACACCCAGAGGATCGTACCAACTGGTTATTTGACCTCACTGCCCCTCCTGCTGCCGATGTCCCTACTCAGGACCACACCCAAGGTTCTGACGATGAAATCCAAGCTGAGTTGGACAGGTCCGAGCAACCGGAGGCATCGCAGCCTCCTCCTTCCGAAGGTACATCCTCTCGCCGCCGCCGCCATAATCCAGTTCCTGACTACACAGAAGTGGACCTCCGCCGCTCTCTCGACCAGCAGGCCCAGATACTCGCTATGCTGCAGCAGCAGAATCAGCGAGCAGACCAGTTCGAAGCTTGGCATCGGACTCAAATGCAACAAATTTAAACCGGCCAAGCAACCATTACTGAGAACCTGGCGAATCTGACTTTGCAGGTCGAAGGACTCCGGGACACCGTCTACCACACCGGAGCTATGAGTTATGAGGACCGAGTCGCCCTTGCCAGAGCCAGAGGACGCCAGCGCGGACGTGATCGAGGCAGAGGACGTGATTAGTTATCCATTTTCCTTATTTGTTTACTATATTTCCAGTTTATTTGTACTTTCATTTCAGTTGTACCTCCCTCTCGCATGCTTCCAAATCAGTGGGGACACTGATTGAGATAGTGTGGGAGCGGAGCGTTTATTTCCATTCCATTGTACTTTGAATTTCGTAATTTCTATTTAAACATTTTCTATTTCTAGCAAATAAAGCTCGTTTATATATCCTTTTTCCGTTATGCAAACATCCCCACGTTATTCAACGTAAACAAAAAATTTTCGTTCGTTCCTCAAAAGCAAAAGCACCACGAGAATGCACCCGAGTTCAAACCAAGTTTTGAAATTCCGAGGAAACGACAGTTCTAACAAAACCAGTACCGTCCTGATGCCTTAGATCCTCGGTTTATGCGAGTCGGTTTCACTACCTACGTGTACCAAAGTCTCAAGTGTCTACGCAAACTCAGCCCCAAGTAGTTTATACTAGCAGTCAGCACCATCCTAAAACACTTCTAAGCGAGTGACCGATGCAAATAAGTGTATGATCTCCAAAAAGATGAAAAATCATGAAAAGAAAGCTAGATAGCCCAAAACTATAAAGACATGTTTCCTTCTAAGTTAGGTGCTCCTCACCCGAGCATTTAGCCCAACGGCACGAAAACTCATTGAAAAATCAATGACATAAGCTTATGATCAATGAAGAAGATCAAAAACAGAAATGAGATCATATTCACTAACAGGTAGACTTGCCATGAAAGTGTATGGACAACGGGCTTAATATGATTGCGCTAGAACAAACAGGGTGAACTTGCCGCGAGAACCTTGACACCAAGTTACAGTAGCATGACTGGGACCGGTTTGCATAAGAAGGCGACCTCCGAAGACTTGTAGTCCAGTGTCGTCATGGTACTCGTTTTGTTCTTACCAAGAATCCCGGTTTTTCCCAACTTTGCGAACGAAGAAGCTGCCTCGTGCTTACCGACTTTTTCATGTTTTACTTGAGGACAAGCAAAGATTCAAGCTTAGGGGAGTTTGATAACACGAAATCGTATATATATTTTGATGCATTAATTCAACTAAAGCTTAACTGTTTTCAATCCGATTTCGGGTTATTTCCGTGTTATTGGTATGATGTTTTGCAGGTATTTAACGAACACGTCTAAACAAGGCAATATGAAGAAAAGAAGCAATCTCAGATGAAATATGGACGAAAAAAGGATGAAAACATCATGAAAAGCGCAGAATGCTGATTTTGCTGTTGTGACGACCGTCACAGCTCCATGACGACCGTCACACGGGTGACGACCGTCACACCTTGTGACGATCGTCATGCAGGCAAAAACGCCCCCTTCAATTGCACGTTAAAGAAGCAGTTCCAAGTCCCAAATAGTGGACCACTACTCCCTGATTTTTCTGCCTCAAAGTCCACCCTCTCCAATTATAACCGTTAGAATTCCATTTCTATAAAAGGGGAAGAAGGGGACCTCAGAAGGGGAGCCGCATTCATACAACGAAGTGCTGCCAAATTTATTTCCAGAGCAAACCTTTCCAGTTTAATATTCTTATTTGTTTCTCCTTTTCTTTTTCTGCATTCCTTTTATTCCTTCTGTAATTTTTATTTCCGTTGTACGATCGAATTGGCATAAAGACCAGAATCCTGCCAACATCTGTGGAGGATCTGCCCAAAGGCCAATTGGAATATTTACAGGTTTCTCATTTCAATCGTAATTCCAGTTTTATTATGATGCATGCTGTTATTTATTATTTTCATTTATGTTTTACCTTTCCCAATTCCATGTCTAGCTAAATTTAAGTAATCGATATGTAGTAATAATTCAAAAGGGATTTGATAATAACTGGTTGAAAATTATCTTTTCAAAAGTAATTTATGGTCTGAGTGTTTAAAATTAATTTACTGAATAAACTTCGTCACGAAAGCGAGAACTTATTTAAAAATAGTTTTGCCACGAAAGTGGGAAATTAATTAAGATACGAACCAACAAGCGAAAGCTGCGGTAAGATCAGATAGTAAATACTAGTCATTCATTTTAATAACAGCGAAAGCACTTTAAAATGAATTAGAACTTAGAGATTTCCAAAAAATAATTTTAACCCCGAATGGGATACGAAAGTGTACGTTTGGCCCTTAGAATTATGATTAGCGTCAATAACCATCGTGAGGCGAGAGTCTTCAAATCACCATTTTCTGCTTAAATAAATTTTGAAAATTATTTCATACACCGGTAACTTGTCAAATCCCTGAAGAACACAATTACTGCATATCGGTTCAATTAATTATAATCTAAGTAACAGTCTTAGTTTTCCTTTAGTGACAATCTTATTCCCTTAAACATATTCTACCTAGATAAACATAGTAACTCCCAAGAACACTAGTTTGATTACGAGTCCCTGTGGGATCGATATCTATTATTACTACGCGATAGACTGTGCACTTGCAGTTAGGTTGTATTAGACATAGAAAGTCGCGATCAGGCACCATCCTTGCTGAAGGTGGTTGGGCCGGATTTTTGTGCTTTGTTTGGGCATTGGTGCTTCTTCTTGATTTTTGGGGTGTGCTTGCAGTAGAAATTACCTATCTTGGCACTCTATATATTTTTTTCTTCTATATATCTTTTTCTTTTTCCTTATTTTGAGATAAAAAAAATAGGAAACACAATTATAAAATAAATTAAATTACATGAAATAGGGAAATAGCAATCATCACAAACATGTATATATATAAACGGTAAAATTAATGTCATAAAATAAAAATGTAAGCAAATGAAATAAGTCTGTAAATGAAGGTGAAAATAAAGCAAACGATAAAAAGTAATGAAATAGTGTCATCACGGAGCTGGCTGGTCGACTGTCTGGTCGGGATGACGGAGTGCGTGGATCTCTTTGTGCAAGTCCGAGATCTCCATATACAGAGTGTCTGCTTCCGTTGCGTGAGTAATGTCTGATATCTGAACCTGTAAGGTGAGATCGGCCACTGTCTGCTGGAGTCGAGCTATCTCTATGCTCAGCTCTGCTATCTAGGTGTGCAAGTCGGTCCTTCACAGTGTATGATTATTAGAGAACACGGTTGTCCTTGGAGATGGTTGTGAAGGATGGTATTCCGCTGAGGGCGGTGTGCGTGGCTTATCGATCGTCTCTCCATGGCCTTCTAATGCATAACTCCAATTTGAAGGATCGTGTACACTGGTCACAACTGGGTCAGGTAGTGTAAAATAGTGGACAGTCTGGTAATCAATCAGAAGTCTAAAATAATCAGGCTGAAAAAATGCTCTCCTCATCAGTCCTCTGTCCAAATAGAAATCAATGTCCAACAGGGTGTATCCGCAATACGGAGTCAAATGCAGCAAGTAGCTGGTGAGTCCTAATGCAGTGGCTATATGCGTGACGATGCCTCCCACATGAATAACCCCTTCAGAGGATCTAGTTGTACCCTCAAGATTATGCAGCAAGAAGTTCCCACATGCCACTGGGTGTAACCGGTTTGCACGAAATAGAAAGAATATCTCTTCCTCACTAACATGCATGTCGGGATCCTCCTTTCTAAGAAAGGTGTGAGCCTGGGTCATCTGAAAGTACCTCATAGCTGGGTTGTGGATGACCAGAGATAGCTAAGTGGATGGATACAAGCTTCCTCCACCTGTAATATCTCTCTAGAACTGGTCGATGTCTCTACTCATAAAATAGCCCATCGGCAGGTCAGGTATAGCATCAGGTGTGGTCTGAAATCCATGTAGGTCTCTGAATCCCTTATTTGTGAAGGCATACTCTTTTCCGAAAAGTCTGAATGAGGCCACCCTATCCTGATCGGCGTATGGCTCGTGGCAGAACAAATTGAGAAACTCCAATGTAAGGTGCCTATAGGTCTGGTGCAACTGGTCAGCATATTCGTCCATATGAAGCTGATGACATAGAAACCGTATGCTGGGTTCGATCCCTAAAGCTTCCATGCAGGTCTGAACCAGATACCGGGTCGGTGGCATAGGAAGCTGCTGAAGAACATAGTACCTCTGCCTTTGGCTGTCATCCCTAAAAGTGACGTGCATGTCGTCAAGAGGTTGCATCCTGCAAATAAAACTTAGAGAACAAGACCTGAAAGCACAAGCATCATAAACCGTTAGTTGACACATAATCATAGGATACAATAAAATAAAATAAAATAGAAATTAAAGAAAAACAAAGAAAACCGTGGCTTGCCTCCTAGGCAACGCTTGTTTAACGTCATTAGCTTGACGAGTAGAACTTATACGGTTGAAGTAGGCAGTGGTAGATCAATCAAGGTGTGGCTGGAGTAATCATCAGGAGTGTCTCCTCCTTCGTAGAATTTTAATCTCTGCCCATTTACAATGAATGGGCTACATGACTGGTTCTAGATCTCGACTGCTCCTGATTGTAGAACTTTAGTAACTGTAAAGCGACCTGTCCACCTTGAACAAAGCTTGCCAGGAAAGAGTCGTAATCTAGAGCTGAACAGGAGAACAGGGTCTCCTATATGGAAATCTTTCTTTAGGATCTCCTTGTCATTCCGGGCCTTAGTTCTTTCTTTAAATATAATGGCGTTCTCGTAGGCGGATTGGCGGAGTTTTTCTAGTTTATGTATATCAAGAACGCAGTTTTGTTCAACAGTCAAATAGTCAAAGTTAAGGGTTTTTAAGGCCTAATAGGCCTTGTGTTCTAATTCTAAGGGTAGATGATAGGATTTTCCATAGACTAGTTGGTAAGGAGTTGTTCCAATAGGGGTTTTGAAGGCGGTTCTATAGGCCCATAGCGCATCTTGCAACTTCTGGGACCAATCTTTTCTTGATATAGAAACCGTTTTTTCTAAGATTTGTTTAATTTCTTTATCGGATACTTTTACTTGGCCACTAGTCTGTGGGTGATAAGGTGTCGCTATCCTATGCTTAACTCCATATTTTCTTAAAAGTTTTTCGAAGATTCTTGATATGAAATGCGATCCACCATCGCTGATAACAAGACGGGGGGTTCCGAATCTAGGGAATATGTAATTCTTAAATAGCTTAATGACTACACGTGTGTCGTTGGTGGGAGAGGCTATCGCTTCAATCCATTTAGACACATAATCAACTGAAACTAAGATGTATTTATTTCCTAAGGAAGACGAAAACGGTCCCATAAAGTCTATGCCCCAAACATTTAAGAGTTCCACCTCTTGAATATTTCTCAAGGGAATTTTGTCATGTCTTGAGATGTTTCCAGTGCGCTGGCACCGGTAACATTTAACTATATAGGTGTGTATATCACGCCACATTGTCGGCGAAAACAGGCCTGCTCTAAGGATCTTAGCGTGAGTTTTGGATGTGCTAGAGTATCCTTCATAAGGTGCAGAGTGGCAGTGTTCTATTATCTTTCTTACTTCTTCTTCTGGGACGCAACGACGAAAATACCGTTCGTGCCTCTTTTAAAAAGGAGTGGTTCATCCCAATAGAAGTTTCTTACATTGTTAAAGAACTTCTTTCTCTGCTGGTAGCTAAAATCAGGGGGTATGATATCGACGACTAGGTAATTTACAAAATCCGCGTACCAAGTTACTCAAGCCTAGAAAGGTGGTCGACAACTACATTTTCCGTGCCTTTCTTGTCTCTAATATCCAGATCAAACTCTTGTAATAGGAGGATCTAGCGAAGTAACCTAGTTTTGGCATCCTTCTTGCTTAATAAGTAATGGATGGCAACGTGATCTGTATAAACTATAATCTTGGCTCCTACCAGATAGGATCGAAACTTGTCCATAGCGAAGACTACAGCAAGAAGTTCTTTCTCTGTGGTAGCATAGTTAAGCTTAGCAGCATCCAGGGTTCTACTAGCATAGTATATTACATGTAATCTCTTATCTTTTCTTTTCCCTAGAATAGCTCCTACAGCGTAGTCGCTAGCGTCACACATGATTTCGAAAGGTCCGTCCTAGTCTGGAGGTTGGATAATAGGTGCCAAGATCAACGCTTGTTTTAGAAATTTGAACACTTCAAGGCATTTTTCGTCAAAGTTAAACTCGACATCTTTCATTAGGAGGCTGGGTAAAGGTTTAGTTATTTTAGAGAAGTCTTTAATAAAACGCCGATAGAAACCAGCGTGTCCAAGAAAACTTCGGACTTCTCTGACAGTGTTAGGGGGTTTAAGGTTTTCGATCACTTCTATTTTGGCTCTATCTACTTCGATACCTCTTTCAAAGACTATATGTCCTAAAACTATACCTTCGGCGACCATAAAGTGACATTTCTCCCAGTTCAACACCAGGTTGACATCAACACATCTTTTCAGGATTTTCTCAAGGTTAGCTAGACAGTTGTTAAAATCAAATTCGGATACCGAGAAATCATCCATGAATACTTCCATAATTCCATCAAGGTAATCGGCGAAGATTACCATCATGCAACGCTGGAAGGTTGTTGGTGCATTACAGAGACCGAAAGGCATTCGTCTATAGGCAAAAGTTCCATAAGGGCATGTAAAGGTAGTTTTCTCTGTTCCTTTGGGTGTATAGGGATTTGGAAAAATCCTAAATATCCATTCAGATAGAAAAAATAGGAGTGTCTGGCCAAACGTTCCAGCATTTGGTCTATAAATGGTAAGGGAAAATGGTTTTTTCTAGTGGCTTTGTTTAACTTCCTGTAATCTATACACATATGCCATCCTCCTTCTATCCATTTTGCTACATGTTCTCCTTTCTCGTTCTGCACGACTGTGATGCCTCCCTTTTTAGGTACTACATGCACAGGGCTTACCCACTTACTATCTGAGATTTGATAAATTATAACTGCTTCTAGTAACTTGAGAACTTCCTTTTTTACAACATCACTCATTATAGGGTTTATCCTTCTCTGATGTTCTCTAGAAGGTTTTGAGTCTTCCTCAAGTGAGATCCAGTGCATGCACACGGATGGACTTATACCTTTCAAATCATAGATGTTATATCCTAAGGCAGAGGGATATTTGCGTAAGACAAATAAGAGTTGGTCTGTTTCTCCTTGCTTCAAGGCAGCACTGACTATAACTGGACGGTTCATTTCTTCGTCCAAGAACCCGTATCTTAGATTCCTAGGTAGTTCCTTAAGTTCTAAAGCTGGTCTCTTAGGGCATGGTATAGGATCTGGGGTAAGAGATAAACATTCATACATGTTACCATCAATGTAGGGTTCCATAAATCCATCATTTTCCTTAATGAGGGTTGAAGGCAATTTGATGGTTTCTTCTAATTCTAGCTCCCTAATGCATTCATCGATAATGTCAATGGCATAATATGCATCTCCTAATACTGGTGCCATAAGAAACTTTGATAGAATGAATTCTATCTTCTCGTCACCTACCTCAAAAGTCAACTTCCCTCTCTTGACATCTATTATGGCTCCTGCGGTTGATAAGAATGGCCTACCTAGGAGGATTGGGATGTCATCATCTTCTTCAATTTCAATGACAACGAAATCAGTCGGCATGAATAATTGACCGATTCTAACGGGGACGTCTTCCAATATGTCGACTGGATACTTGACAGATCTATCGGCTAACTGAAGAGACATCTTCGTAGGTTGTAATTCTCCTAGTTTTAACCTTTCAAAAACTGCCAGAGGCATAAGGCTTACACTAGCTCCTAAGTCTAGAAAAGCTTTGTTGATGACATGACTCCCCAAAATACAAGGTATGGAGAAATTTCAAGGATCTTTCTCCTTTTTGGCAAGTTTATTTTCGGAAATGGAATTGCATTCCAAAGGTTTTGGGTCGTCAAGTCTACGTTTATTGGTAAGAATGTCTTTGAGGAATTTTGCATATGATGGTATCTGGGTGATGGCTTCTATGAAAGGGATCTCCACATGAAGTTTCTCTATGAATTTAATAAATTTCTGATATTAGTTATTGATCTTAGTTTGTTTTAGTCTTTGTGGATAGGGTATGAGAGGTTTGTAAGGTGGAGGTGGTTCGTTAGTTTTTTCTATAGTTTTTTCTTTATCTTGGTTTTTCTAGTTTTCGGATCCTATTGGTTCCTCTACTTCGCCCGTGGGTACCATGCTTTCCTTAGAAGTCTTGGGTTCGCTCAATGTAGGGTTGACCGGTTCATCGTAAGATGTCCCACTACGTAAGCTAATTGCATTGGCTTGCCCCCGGGGGTTTTGTTGAGGTTGTCTAGGGAATTTTCCTCCGGGTGTAGTTTTAAGGACTTGTTTTAAAGCTATTTGAGAGATCAGAGTTTCAAGCATCTTATTGCAGGTGACTATTTGGTCTACCTTAGTTTCTAACTGGGTAATCAGTTCATTTACATGAATGTTCTGGTTTTGGAATTCTTTGTTTTGTTGCGTCTGAGCCGTAATGAAGTTCTCCATGATTTTCTCAAGGTTTGGCTTAGGTTGCACAGCTTGCATAGGCGGGTTTTGTCTTTGAGCTTGAAAACCGAATGGTCTCGGAGGTGCAGGGTTTTGGATATGGTTATTATTTTTATAAGAAGAGTTTGGATGATTCTTCCATCCAGGGTTGTAAGTGTTTGAAAATGGGTTTCCTTGGGTATAGTTGACCTCTCCTGAATGAGTTCCGTTCAACAGATTACATTCTGTTGATTGATGGCCTTTGGCTCCACATAATTCACATTTCATTGAGACTGCTGCTGCAGTAACTGGGTTTGCTTACATATGTTCGACTTTAAGGGCTAAAGCGTCAATTTTGGCTTGCATCATGTCTATAAAACTTATCTCATGTATTCCTCCTTGGGCTTCCTTCTTTTCCACTTTTGCTCGCTCTATCCCCCATTGACAATGGTTTTGAGCCATATCCTCGATGAGAGTGCAAGTTTCAGGTTAAGGTTTATTCATCAGAGCGCCACCTGCGGCGACGTCGATGGTCATCTTTGTGTTATAGTGAAGTCCATTATAGAAGGTATAAATGATTAGCCATGATTCTAGGCCATGGTGTGGACATATTCTCAAAAGGTCTTTATATCTTTCCCAAGCCTCGAAGAGTGATTCACCTTGGTTTTGGGTAAATCTGGTTGTTTGGTTTCTAAGAACAACAGTTTTGCTCGGGGGAAAATATCTAGCGAGGAAAACTCTCCTAAGGTCTTCCCAAGTTATTATAGAATTGGCTGGAAGGGAATCTAACCAGGTAAAGGCTTTGTCTCTAAGGGAAAAGGGAAATAATCTTAACCGAATTGCCTCAGGGGTAGAACCATTGGTTTTAAAAGTGTTAGCTAACTGGATAAAGGTTTTTAAATGTTAGTTCGGGTTCTCGGTAGCGAGTCTCGTGAACTGGTTTTGTTACACTAATTGTAATAGGGATGGTTTTAGCTCAAAATTGTGAGCAGGAATATTGGGGTTCACAATACTAGAACTAGGTTCGTCATTAGAGGGTTGAGCAAAATCCTTAAGGGGTCTTTGGTTACGGTCTTTGTCCATAGCTTTCTTAATTCTACGAAATAAGATACGTGCGCGAGTGTAACTTTCAGGTTCCTCTAAAGGATCTATAAGAGTACCGGTGCTGCGAGTTCTTCGCATTGACCGGTGGATAAAACCTTAGTCTAGACGGTGTAACAATAGGGTATGAGATTTTGACGTAATTGGTCCCCGGCAACGGCGCCAAAATCTTGATGCTTGTTTCGCAAGTGCACGAATAGCGTCAGAGTAATATAAAAGATTATCGATCCCACAGAGACCAAACGTCAATCTATCGTTCGCTAGTGTTACGGTGTTTATCTAAGGCAAGTCAATAAAGGGGTTTGTTGTGCGAAATAAAAGTAAAGTTCAAAAATAAATTCAATAATAAAACAACAGGCTCAGATGCAATTCACATAGCTACGTAGTATTCCAAATGTGTATAAATAGAATGCCTTATAGGATAATGTTTTCTACTCATGAAAAGAACTAATTTAACGGGAACTATCGCTTTCGCGTATTCATAACCGAGTTTATCCCCAAATGGATCCCTCTTATTGTTACCTATAAAAAGGCGCGCATTGCGTTAGAGTTGATTAAACCTATTTTTAAGAAATATAGTTTCTTAACTTAGTCGAAAAATATTTTAACCTGGAATTTCTAACAAAAAGAGGTTCTTGCGAACCAGACTTTAAATCTATAAACGCATCTGAAAACAGTTTTAAAATCGGTTTTCTAAAACATTAAAAATTCCTAATTAACTGAACCAAGCGCTTCCGCTTCCTTTGAACAGTTAAAACTAACCTAATTTATCTAAAGGTTGGATGACTTTCGATCTTACCCAACAGATTTTAAGTGCAGAAAATAAGTGATAAAAGTCAAAATAACCCCTAAGTAATTCTATCGACAGCCGTATGGAATACTATTATAACTATAATCCTTGCATCCTAGCCTTTAAGATTTAGACGAACATGGTAAGGTAAATAGACATGGTAAATAAATGCAAGTAAATAAAGTGCGGGTAAAACAGATAAAGTGCGGTAAAGGGTGCGATAAATAAACAGTGCGAGAAATAAAAGCGGATAAACAAAAAGGGAGATAAATAAACATAAACCTGCTCCAAACGGAGGCTTTAAATCTTGGTACAACTGGAAGTAAATGACAGAAATAAAATAGCGGCAGGATTAACTTCTACCTAAGTGCTCCAAACCCGATTACAGACTCGATTAGACAGTGTGATAACCCCTCGATGTGAGAAGTTTATCACTTTACAATAGGTGAAATTTATGGCTTGAGTTCTGTAACTAAGCTTGGATGATTATATATGAGATAAGACTCCTCTATTTATAGTGGTAGGAAAGTACAGGTAAGGACAGGAATGCCCCCAACTCCTTTTGGGAGGGAAACGAGAAAGCAAAGGTGGCTCCAGCCACATGATCTAGGGTGGAAAGGAGTGGGAGACATGGCAGTTGTCAGCAGTTGGTCTTCTATCCAATGTGTGGCATCCCTTTTGGAGCCCGCCATGGTGGAAGCCGTGTGTACAATTCCTTAGAATGTTGGTTTTTTAGCTCGTTTTTCTTTATTTCTTCTCGAGTAGCTTTGAAAATACAAAAACCTGAAAAAGAAATAAAACAGAGGCATAATGCAAGAAAACGGAAATAAAATCCTAAATAACACGTGCAAATCGAGTCAAATAATCAATATATTTTAGGTCTATTAGCAACCATGATGTATCACACAAATACTGGATCGGTATTGAACACGGTGAAGTGTTGATAAAACTATTAACACAATCAAAATTGGAGCTTTGATGCCAATTGAAGGTGAGCAAGAGAGAAATCATAAAGAAACTAAATAAGAGAGAAATGCACACGATATATCCTGGTTCACTTGAAAATTATCAAGCTAATCCAGTCCACCTGCCAAGGTGATTTGCCTTATATCGAAGGACTTAATCTAATATAATCAACTGATTATAATCCGCACTAGCAACCGCTGGTGACTAACAACCAAAAAGACTAACTGTCTAAGTCTTCTTAAGGATTCTGACCTAACTGGTCCCTTAAGGAATTAGAAACAACAGTATGTGAAAGATAAATGTTTACAATGAAATGCTTCTACTCAAGTAGATATAAACACAATGAATATCTTACAAAGACTTAAAAAGATTTTGCACATAGTGTGAATATTTCGTTGTTGTGTTCTTGCGTTGTTGTGTTGTAGTTATTTTACTATTTTCTTCAAGTTATAAAGTCCTTATATAGCCAGTAAAAGATCCGTTGGAAGGAATATCAGGAATATCCTTGAGTGAGCTGGAAACTTGAAAGAATGTTGTTACATAGGGATGAAAATCGTACACAAAAGTTGTCCTATTCACCATAAAATCAGGGTAGTGGAATGAAACGTTTTGATATGTACTATGTACTATTTCCCTCGTAAACTTTTGATCTTATCTTCTGTACATCAGAGGCTTCTGGATAGAGATGTTTGAAGCATGAGTATAATATTTGATCAGTGGGTCTTCAAAGTCTTAAGTCTTTAGAGTCTTCAGAACTTGTTCACCAGAACCTTGTCTTCAGAATCTTTAGCACTTAGTATTAATAACCCTTAGTGTTGCAGTGAGAATCAGATATCAAGCTATTAATCAAATTGAATTACAAATCTACCGAGCTTTGATTTATCCAAAAGAAAGGGTAAAGATTGAAGAAAACCCTAATTGTGCTATGTAACAACACAACTAGAGATCTAAGGTTCGGGGGTTGGTTATACCTAGGGAAGGTGTTAGCATCCTAAGTATATGTAGTAATCTATAGGAACCTCTTGTTAGTATTTGTGTTATGCTAGAATTTGCTTGCTAAGGAAAAGAAATTAAAAAATGTGAAAGATGCCAAAGATAATACTTGAAATGTCAGTACCAGTATATTTTATTAAGCACATGCTTTTGATTTTTTCTCTCTTGAAAAATATAAGAATTCAAATAAGACATTCACCTTCTTTTACACAAAGTAAAATAAAAAATTATGAGTTCTCAAATATTAATTCTAGTGTATAAAAAATAGAGAAATCACCTTCTTTTACATGCAGCAAAAAAAAAAATAGAAGTCCTCAAAGGCTAATGCCTAATGCTACTGTAAAAGAAATAGAGAAATCAGATAAAATATAAAAAATTAAAAGAATGCACTTTCCAAAAACATTTAATGACTACTGCTTTTGGTACTAGTAATAGTCTACTTGTTCTGGAGAAGCACTATAGGCTTATTAATGGATCAGTTTTATCTCTAAATACCTATTATAATGTAGAGTCATTTCATCGTATTTAGCTATAATAAAAAATTGTTATAAATTTTTTTGTATGAATGACACTATTTCGGACGGTTTCAGTTTCACTTGGGTTTAATTTGGCTATCCAAATTCGATCGAGTGAACTCATTTATAACCTAAAAACAGCTACCCATTAAACCAACAACTCGAACCGACTCGCCCGCATGTCTATAATTACACTCGGTTTTCACGGTTTTGGGTGGGATTGGTTTCTTTGTCCAGCCCTACTCTCTTATATACATGCCAACCGTGTAAACAAATAAAGCCCAAAAATTGCACCACCCTTAAGGATCAAATGCGATGGCTCCTTTCCAAAACCTAGAAGCCTCAATAAGTGTCCAAATCCATAAACCATTCAAACAAAACCTATCTAAAAATCAACTCTACACATCAACCCAACCCTATTTTAAGGAAACAACTAACCAATTTACATATCATACACATTCCCAAATTGAAACCCTAGATGCAAAAACTCAAAATAAACAGTGCAAACACATATAATATTACAATTAAGCATGCTACAGAGACAAGCAACAAGGAAGTTAGTAAAAAAAGGAAAAGAATCATGGAGATGGAAGACCTCATTGGAGCTTTGCAACTCTGGCGAGACTCCGAAGAGCAAAAGATACCTCAGGTAAGCCTCAATAAGCCTCTCTCTCTCTCTCTCTCTCTCTCTCTCTCTCTCTCTCTCTCTCTCTCTCTCTCTCTCTCTCTCTCCTTGGTTTTGTTTGGTGTTTTTTTTTCTTTTCTCCTTTTTATACCCATTTTTTTAGTGTGTGCGCTCTGGTGTGGATGATGAAGGGTTTATCTAAGAGCTAGCTTATGAGCAGATGGTGAACCTGAGTAGTTCATAATGAGAGCTTTAGAGTGAGGGTGATTTTTTAGTTTGGCAACGATTTAGAGGGAATTCTTCATACTTTAAAGAGTGAGTATGAGTTAAATTTATAGGCGACTAATTGAATTGATGATGAGAAAAGATAGGGAAAGGATGAGCTAGTTAGATGAATTTGGAGGGAGTTTTTAGGTAGCAATCCGTGCGAACTTGATTGAAGGAAAGGCTAAGATGATTGTGAGAATTGAATCTGTTAGGAATTATGTTTCTTGATTATGGATATGTGATAGGTGTCATGGAAATGAGGGGATGAATCAAAGTTACGCATTTGACCTTGTTGTGAATTTTGTTTCATTTGATTTTTATTTGTTTACTTTCAATTTTGATGTACGTGGATAGTATGATGTTAGTGTGATGATGTTAGTATTGGTGATGAAAATTAGTGTATGTGTGATATGTATTAAGAAACTCGAGTGTTCCACCTTTCGTTTTCAAAATTTTTTGCTCATTTTGGATTCATTTGATGGTTTATGGTATGTATGTGGATGTTGAATGATGATGATGAAACTGACTTGTAGCAAAACCTCATGTTTCCATTTTCTTCCTTTTATTCAATTTGCTTTTGACTTGATTTGAATTATGTAGGGCATGTAATGGACATGATAGAAAAGATGAGAAGGTGGCATGAGCTATGGTGAAAATGATGCTGATGAATAGGTAAGGCATGGAGTGATGAGTGCATGGATGATGATGATGAAGAGGAGATTCGTGTAGGATCAAAACTTGGATTTTTCTTTTTTTTAATTTATTTTAAATTCTTTTTTTATATATATTTTTAGATCCTTTCTCTTTTTTTAATGTAAGTAATGAAGAGGAAAGGCATGGAGTGATGAGTGTAAGGATGATGGTGATGAAGAGGAAAAACTCTTAAATTTACAAAGCATGATGTATGTAAAATGGATGCAAAATAGACATGATAAATGCAACAAATGACCAAAAAGAATGGAAGATATATAGGATAACCATGACTAAATGCAAGACCGATGCAAATGTTATATGATTTAAGATGAAATGAGGACTTAAATAACAAGGCCATACACAAGGTCTAAACATGAATGCCCATCATCATAGGTTAAATGGAATATTATGGATGCATGTAAATGACCATGTCTAATGGATCCTAAATTTAACTAGACCTAGACCTAAAAATGCAAAAGGTGCAAAAAATGCAAAAAAAAAAAAGAAGAAGTTAAAGGATAGATAAATGGTTGGACAAAATTGGGGTATGACACATGCACATATCATTAATCAAATTCACAAGAAAGTATCACAATGAATAATATTGTGCATATACACATAAAATCACCTACAAGTAATAGATGTTAATTTATATGATGAATATACACATAGATATTGTTTCTGACAAACATTTTTGGATAATCTCCCTGAAGTGAGTCGAGTGAAACCACAAATGCAATGGGAATTAGGTATTTAGGGGTTCTTTTAGAAGATATGGATGACCACCAATTTTGTGATCTTCCAAGTTCTTCTCCATATTCCTTCTTTTTGTGTTATTCATGGGTCAACCTCCTTCCCCTGTTTTGTATCAAGCATATTTTTTATATGACAAACTTTTCCCTCCTCCTAGATATTGAAGAGGTGTAGTTTAATAGGTTTTAGTAACCATTAAAAACTTGTAACTGCTTAAATTATTAACACTTTTGTAACGATTTCAACCATTTATTGTTTTAGGGACATAATAATGGCTCTGACTTGGATGGTCCTTTCAGAGCCCAATGAATTGAGTCTGAGATGTGCATGGAACTCGCTGCTCGACCTCATAAAAATCTCGGGATGTACATAAGCTCCCAAATCACGAGGCCTATATGGATGAAGTATTTGTGTTTATCTCGAATCACGTAAACTTGTCATAATCATATTTTTAATAGTGTAAAGTCCCTTTAAGTTAGTGGCATTGAGGATGGATCAATTTCTATTGTACATTAGGAATATTTACGACTTTAATGAAGGGGCTAGAGAACCTTGGTCGATTCGCGATGTAGAACCATAAGAGAGCCCGTGTGGGATCTCGACCCGTTTCAAGTTATAGAACTCAGTGGATTCTAGACATGGAGAAATTGAAGAGCCTTAGTGGGTGTCATACCATAAGTTTTACCCTTAAGATCCCACCTCATTTGCATCTTTTCAATGCATCAAGATCACAAACTTGGTTGTTCCCTAACCCTCGCATATTTTGGTTTACCTTTGTAGAAATCATCAACCACCTCTTTGTGTATCTTTTATCATTTTTGTGCTTATATGTTTTATAATTCACTAACCACTAATCAAAATACAAAGAAATATGCCATGTCCCTTTGTTTCTTTCTGCAAGGTAGGGTTTGGAATCAAGAGAATCAATTGATTGTCTCCTCAGCTAGGGTTTCAGTTCCTCAAGCCAAAGTGTTGTCAACCATTGATTTTCAAAGGCTATTTATCAAAGCATGACCTCTTATCTCAAATCTTGAAGTCTCAAGAATTATTCAACTTCATTTGATCAAGGATATTTCAGTTTGATAGCTTTTTTCTCAAGAAACTTCAAAGGTTTGTGTGTTTATATCCATGCCTTCATCAACAAGTTTCCTCAAGCCATTGTAAGTTTCATCAAAGGAAAATCAAGAATAGATCATTTTGAGTTCATATGATCATCAATGTGTCTTGAAATACAAGAAAATTTCCAAGGTTGCAAGTTTTCTCAAAGAGGTTTAACCTAAAAGATTTTTTAGTGTGGAAACATTATGTTCAAGACTCATCTTGAAATCCCCTCCCACTCCTCTTTACAAAGTCAAGATCTAATTATGCTTGGAAGACCATCAAAAGTGTGAAAACATTATCGGTTATTTTATGGACTTAGTGAAATTTGGCCTAAATTCAAATATGGCATGCCTATGTTCCAAAGGTCATAACTTCTTCGATTTTCAACATTTATGGGTGCTTATTTTTTCCATGTACCCTTCTTGATGTCCTCTATAACTTTGCTTTAGAAGTAAAACATCAATTCATGCCCCAAGAACCTCAAATCTTGAAGGCCATTTTATGCACAAAACTAGGTCATGACATGTTTGACCTAATGCCAGACCTAATTTTCAGTGGTTTTTCCTCAACTTTCCAGGCTTGCCATTTTCTAATAAGACATATAATTGAGTTAGTTCTTTTTTCATTGTCTTTCTTGCCATGAATGCACGAGGGAATTTCATTTGGCCTTAGTTGGAAGTAGGTGATTCAAACTCTGCTTACACCATGACTTAAAATTTTAGAAAGTGTGTGCAAATTCAACTTGGGGACCACAAAACATGTGAAAAATCATTCTAAATGGTAAAACTCATATGGTACAACTTTAAACGACTTAGATGAGCTCAGAATCACATTTTTCATGCCAATTTTCCACACGTTCTAGATCTATAAAATTCTTGATTCGGTTAGCACGATTGGGAGGGAATTTCACACAAGAAATGACCTTACTAACTTCTCTATAAATATAGGATCATTCCTCTTCATTTTCAAGCTTGAATAGCCAAAGAAACTCTGCTTCCATAGAACCAGAAACCTCGTTCAAACTAGATCTTCATTTTTCAAAATCAAGCTTGTTTATCTAGGTTTCTTTACCCATAATCCATCATCGGCCTTATCTGAAGCTAACTAAAGCATTGTCGTGACTTGAATCCAAGTTTTCCATTTCACCATTATTGAACCTTTGAGCTTCAACTGAAAATGTATATAACTGTAAAATTACACCTCAAACTAATTACCAGTAGCTTTGTTTTGCTTTACTATGCGATAAACCTATCTTAGAATTTATATTTTGTTTTGAGAATTTAATTTTACATTCAAGTTCTAGGGTTCTTTGTGTTTTCTTTGAAGTTCTTCATGCTCAGAGCAAATAAATTTATCTGAAGCATGAAGACCTGAACGATGAGGAGTGTTAAACATGAAACATGCTTTATTTCAGCTTACAACATTGAGTTCAGGAAATTCGCAAATCGTCTCAAGGTTGAATACAAAGTGGAGATCCGTGCGGCTTGGAGCAAAATTTCAAATCCTAACCAATTAGAGGTTGCCACGCTTTTTTATATTTGTTTTGTTCGTTGTAATCACGTGTTATGACCTCAATGTGAGTACGTTTTGAATTTAGATCTAGTGACTTGTGTAACACCCCAAAATAATTAAAATATTTATTTAATTTATTTATTATGAATATTCGTGATTTTTTGGTAAAATTGGTGAAATATTATGATGACTGATGATTTGTGTTGTGGGGTATTGAGGAGTTAAGAGAGTATTGAGGATATTTAGAAAGTGTATGATTAATTAGAATTGTTTTGATAATAAAAATAGTGGAATAGTGTGGATAATCTTATTTAAATTACTATTATTTTAAATAAAAGAAGTAGAACACTAAGGGAAATATGGTAATGTTGGGTGGATTAAGTGAGAAATAAGTTGGGAAGACATTTTAGGGGTCCTACGGGTAAAAGGGAAAATAGAGGAGAAAGGTAGAAGAAGAGGCTAGGGCTCAGAGCAATTTTGGAAGAACTCAAGACGAGGACCAGAACCGAAATATCTATGGTATGAGGAGTATTAATTTTCATTATAATAGATATAGAGTGTAGATGTAAGTAGTTAGTTTGAGGGTTTTTGGGAATGGTGAGTGTTCTGGCTTGGGCCCCGGCTTGGCCAGGCAGGCCCAGCCCAATAATATTCTACCAAGCCCAACCCAGCTTGGGCCGCAGCCGTCGAGCACAGGGTCCCCGACGGGTAGGTAATATCCCTCCGCGGGCAGAACCTGCCTCATCTGTATCGAACACAAGACTCCTGTCGGGCAGACACTTCCCCCATCGAGCAGAACCTCCCTCCGCAGGCAGAACCTGCTCCCTTGTCGGGCAGGACAACGTGTCCTTCACACGTTCTCCACGTGCTCCCCTCCGCGGGGACACGTCATCCACCAACTGCCCACCTCCGAAAGAGCAGGTCAACCCACTTTTCGGAGTTCACGGAGCAGTTGAACTAGGACGAAGACCATGTTCTGGTCTTCACTACGCCACGTAAGCCCTAGAAGTCACTTGGGTTGGGCCTGGCCATCCAGCCCAACTCAAATAACCGTTGGTCCTGCGCTGGGGTCTCTCTATAAATACCCTCTTCTCCAAGAGGGTCAGGTAATCTCTTCTTACCCCTTTGTCTGTACTTGTGATCTCTCTGCCCATACGCTTACTTTAGCATCGGAGTGCCTTGCAGGTACACCCCATCCTCTTCTTCAACACCGGTGAACAGGAAACCAGTTGAAGACGCGTGGCAGCCAGTGATCCCCTTCTGATCAGATCAGATCGGTGGACATCATGTACATCCACCTTTTCACGACCCTCCAACTCGATAAATCCAACCTGTCCCCCTACGTGGGCTCTTACCTCCAAGGGTTCAACGGGACGAGGATGAGACCGTGGGGGTACGTGGAGTTAAAAGTCACCTTTGGGGAAAGCGAAACGGCCAGGGAGGTCAATGTCCGCTTCCTGGCTATCGAATGCCCGTCCCTCTATAACTATATCCTGGGCAGGACGACAATGGCATAACTCACCACGGTGCCCTCCACCGTCCACCTAAAGATGAAATACTACATAAGGTGGGGGGTTGTGGTCACCCTAAATGGCGACATCGAGGCTACCCAGAGATGCTTCGTGGACGTGCTGAAAGGCCTAAGTACTATCGCCCCGGCAACTAAAAACTCAGCACCCACCGTGACTCCGAAGAGCGAACCTAAGGAGCTCATCGGCTCAATAAACCTCTACAGCCGCTTCGCTGAAGAATCCGACCGCGAAGACGAAACCAGCGATGCTCCTACATCCAACGGGCAACCCACCCACCCAGCGCGCCCCATCCCAGACGGGGACTTCGAGATTGTGACCCTCGGGGACGACGAGACGAGAACCGTGAAGATCGGAGCAGGACTCCCCGACCTTGCGAGGAAACAACTGAAGGCATGCCTCCGGGAGAACGTTGACCTCTTCGCTGGAAGCGCCGCAGAAATGCCCCGGCTCGACCCTGAGATCGCCTGCCATCAGCTATCCATCAACCCAACTGCCAAGGCCGTGGTACAACATAGGCGTAGACAGTCCCCAGAAAAGTCGGCAGCAGCTGAAAAAGCTGTAAAAGACCTCCTAGAGGCAAATTTTATTTCGGAAGCCCGGTATTCAACCTGGTTGTCCAATGTTGTACTTGTTAAACAGAATAATGGAAAATGGCGCATGTGTGTTGACTACACCGATCTCAACCGGGCATGTCCTAAGGACGCCTACCCCCTCCCCAACATCGACAAGCTTGTCGACAACTCGGCGGGCTTCAAAATCTTGTCCTTTATGGACGCGTACTCGGGATACAACCAGATCCCTATGGAAGAACGCGACAAATAAAGCACGGCCTTCATGACGGAGTCGTGCAACTATTACTACAATGTAATGCCCTTCGATCTAAAGAACGTCGGAGCCACATACCAACGGATGATGAACAAAGTCTTCCGGGGAGAGATTGGCGACATGCTCGAGGTGTATATGGACGACATGATTGTCAAGTCCTACATGGAAGTCGACCATACGACCCATCTCAGAAAGGTCTTCAACACAGCAAGGAAATGCAGAATGCACTTCAACCCAGAGAAATGTAGCTTCGGGGTCCGCGCAAGGAAATTCCTCGGCTTCTACTTAACCGAGCGGGGGATCGAAGCAAATTCGAACAAGTGTCGCGCATTCTCAGAAATCACGACGCCCACCTCGAATAAATCTATACAATCCCTCAACGGCGTGCTCGCCTCGCTTTCCTGATTCATCGCCAAGTCTGCATAGTACGCCCTCCCTTTCTTCAAGTTACTCAGAAAGGAAGCCACGTTCGAATGGACAGAGGAATGCGAGCAAGCCCTCCATCACCTCAAACGCGTCATGTCCGAACCACCCGTGCTGACGCGACCCGAAGCTGGAGAAACCCTATACCTATACCTGGTCGTGGCTAACGAGGCCATCAGCGCCATCCTGATCAGGGAAACTCACGAGGGGCAAAAGCCAATCTACTTCACGAGCAAAGCCCTCCACGGTCCCGAAGTCAGATACCAGCAGATCAAAAAGGTCGCTTTGGCCCTCATCACCACCGCATGACGCCTTCGATATTACTTCTTGGCCCACACCATTGTGCTCAGAACCGACCAACCCGTCAGGCAGCTCCTCGGCCGACCAGACATGGCTGGACGAATGCTAAAGTGGTCGTTAGAACTATTTGAGTTCGACATTGTCTACGACGGAAGGAAGGCCCTCAAAGCTCAATTCCTGGCCGACTTTGTTGCTGAGATGACCCCCTCGCCAGACCCTACCACAGGGAGCCACAAGTGGACTATCTTCGTCGATGGCTCCTCAAACTCCACGGGAAGCGGCGCAGGCATCATCCTCGACAATGAAGAAGGCATCATCATATAAGTCTCTCTGACACTGGCCTTCTCGACGATGAACAACCAAGCCGAGTACGAGGCGTTCCTGGCCGGGCTCTGCTTGGCATCAGATCTCGGGGCCAAGGAAATAAGAATCTTCATGGACTACCAGCTGGTCACCTCACAAGTACAGGGAGAATATCAGGCGAAAAACGATAACCTCGCCGAATACCTGGCTCTCATTACAAAAAAAATGCAAAGTTTTGACTCCACGAAGGTTCAACATGTTCCACGCGAACAGAACACTCGAGCAGATATTCTCTCAAAACTAGCAAGCACCAAAAAGAGGGGCGGGCACAAGTCGGTCATCCAGGAGATCCTATCGCAGCCGAGCACGAAAAAGGCCGAAGCACCACTCGACGTCAACGCCATAGGGGATATCAACTATTGGATGACACCGTTGCACGCCTACCTCAGCGCAGGTCCCCTCCCTGCCGACCCCAAAAAGGCCAACACGATCAAACGATGGTCCTGCTCGTACGTCCTTCTCGAAGACAAATTGTACCATAGAGGCTTCGTGGTCCCCCTCCTCAAATGCATCGACACCTTCCAGGCCGCTGCTTTTCTGGAGGAAATCCACGAGGGCATCAATGAGCAGCACCTCGGGGGACGATCCCTGGCGAGAAAGACCCTGCGAGCAGGATACTAGTGGCCATCGATGCAAGAGGACGCAAGAGAGCACGTCAAGAAATGCGACAGATGCCAACGACACGGGGACATGCACCTCGCCCCACCGAGCAAGCTCAAATCCATATCCTCCCCATGGGCGTCGACTACTTCACCAAATGGATTGAGGCCGAAGCCCTCGCCAAAATCACGGCCCACAACATACTCTGATTCTACAAAAGAAATATCCTCGCAAGATTCGGCGTCCCACTTGCCATCGTCACCGACAACGGCACGCAGTTCACTGACAAAAATTTCTGGGACTTCGTCACCATACTCGGGACCAAGCACCACTTCACCTCGGTTGAACATCCTCAGACGAACGGCCAAGCCGAATCCGTGAATAGGGTGATACGCATTGGACTAAAGCAAAGACTCGGCGACGCCAAGAGAGCGTGGGTCGAGGAACTCCACAGCGTGCTATGGGCATACCGAACCACACCCCACTCAACCACGGGGAAAACACCATTCCGCCTCACGTACGGAACCGAGGCGGTGATCCCGGTCGAGATACGAGAGTCGTCCAAACGGACTGAGGCTCCCCTCGAGGCCGAGGACAATGACGACGCCCTCCGAGAGGAGCTCGACCTAGTCGAAGAAATTCGGTCGGGGGCAACTCTTCGAGAGGCCCAGCTGAAACAACAGGTAGCACTTCGCCACGACAACAGAGTCCTGAAACGCGATTTTCAGATTGGCGACTTAGTATTGCGAAGAAACCAAAAGGACTCTCGCGAAGGCAAACTAGCCGCAAATTGGGAATGCCCATATCGTGTTCGCGACAAGAGGGAACACGGGGCCTATTACCTCGAAAACTTACACGGGGAACAACTAGCTCGACCATGGAACACCGAGAAGCTGAAAAGGTAATACAGTTAAACACTTCCCACGATGCCCAGGTATCGCGACCACCGGGGGGCAACATGGTACCACCGCACCTCCTCGCGTCTCCTAGAGACCAACAAAACAGCAAGCCCTGCCTTTGTCTGTGTAGCCAGAAGGCTCTGCTCCACGGAGTATCCCTCGACCGAGACTCCCTGTCGTCGTACCAGCATCGGCAGGACACCCAGCTCGCAATGGGACGTCTACGCCACGTGGAGAAACTACCCCCGAAACGGCCAGGTAACAAAGTCGGCCAACCGGTCAGTTCTCCACACTACCGGAAACAATTATTGTCGAGCTACCACCCTGGATAAGCCCAAGGGCATAACAAACATGCGTTTCAAACATACAAACATATATCTCAAGCATACAAAAATGCAGAAATAAAACAAGCATAACACAATGCAAAAACAAAATAAAGCGCATACTTAAAAAAATTTCCAAAAGTATCATATAAAAGCGGGCACCGGCCAAGTAGTTAATGTTACATCACCAAGAAGGGCACACAGGCCCGATAAAGAAAACACTTAGAAAAATACAAATTATTTGGCATGCAGGCCAGAATACGCGGGCACGCAGGCCCGAAACTAATCTATCCTCCCTCTTCCTCCTCCACTTCAGGCTCGGTGAGACGGGCATCGGGACCAGCCTCCTCGGCACTGGGGTCAACCACCCGACCATCGATTATCTCATGGAAAGGCCCGATGTCGTCCTCGACCAGGTCGACGCCAGAGTTCACCACCTTAAGCTGCGCGACAGCCCCATTGAAACCCGCTGCAAAGGCCTCTAGAAAGTCACCTTCCAACACCCGTATTATCGCGAGCAGATCAGCCCAGGTGACCATCTGCCTGTCTTCGTCGGTCTCATCGTCGGCAGGATGGAGACTGCCCTCCAGCGTCTCCACACGAGCCTTCAGTGCCCGCACCTCCTCCTCAGTGGCCTTCAACCTATCCTCGGCACTATCCCCCCTCTTACGCTCACCAGCGGTCTCCCCCCGATTCTTCTCTAGCTCTTCGGTAAGTTGGGTCACCCTCCCCCGGTTTAGCTCTAGGTCCTCGACGGCCTTGTTCAAACGAGACTGCGCAAAAGCAAGATCCCCCTGCAGCTCAGACAGCTCCACGGCCGAACAACTTTCCTCTCTCAAAACCATCGCTGTGGTGAAGGTCCGCATCAGAGCAGCCAAGTCCTCCCTCAGAACATGCCTTCAAGTATCCCGGTCCGCACTTAGGACCGCCTTTGTCTCCCCGGCCGGTATGCTGGGTGACCTAGCCCCGTGGAAGTAACCAGGGTGCTGATGGTAAGGCGCGATGGAGTAACCCTCCTCGGCAGAGCCCGTCGATAGGTCGACCACGGCCTCCACCTCCTGATCCCTGGGCCTCTTCGGGGCCCCCCGAGATATGGGTGACTGACTGATTGGAAAAGACGAGGATCCCCTTCCATCCTGATCAACGGAAGCCTGCCTGACCAACTGGTCAACCCGCGTCTTTGGAATAACAGCGACCTTCAACGCGTGCAACTTCTTTGCCCGCTCCTCGACGGAACACATGTTCCCTGCAAAACAAAGAAAATGAGTCAATAACAGATAAAGAGTATCAGATCGAGAGAGGGGAGAGATGTACACCACCTAGATAGCGAAGGGCCTCTGCCTCCGAGGAACAGTCGAGGAGAGCCTTTGTATTGATCAACATCACTGTCTCGCGGACATTCCCCTGGCTGTCGAGGATGTACTGGCCGTCGGGGGTCACCAACTTCGACGGCGGCAGGCTGCGCTTGAACGAGACTATGTTCAAATAGCCGGCCATGTCCTTATCGTCGAGCGACCCTGCGCACATTATGTACCAGTCAATCCCCCGAGAGTAATAATCCGGAGACCATTCCACGTGCACTCGCAGAAGCATGACGGCTTCCAGCTGGCCGTTCACAATCCGTCCCCTTCTGAATATAAAGAGTCAACCCCCGCATGCGTGATCGGGCTGACGATGAAGAAATGACCCTTGAAGTCCCAAACAGAGTCCATGTACATTTTGAAAATCCTGTCCGGTTGCTTGAACGACACCCAGTCGTGCCTGCCATTCACATGTCTGCCGCTGCAGATGGAAGACACAGAAGAATAGCGGCAGCGTGACGCCGACCTCGAGATAACGGCACACGACCTCGAATTCCCGAATAAAAGCCAAGGCATTTGGATGCAGCTGCGAGGGGCCAGCCTCAACCAGTCGAAGAGGCCCAGGTGGAAGTCCAAGAACGGCAGCCTGAGCCTGGCCGCTTTAAAATAGAACTCATACATCGGGAACCGCATCCTCTCGTACTTCGAGCATATACGGTGGCATTCCCGAGGACGACAAACTTGCCAATTCGGGGGGTCACCTTCTTCCCGGTCCTCCACAGTGGCATAGACCCCCTGTTGCACCCTAAAATTTGCTCAACTTATTTCACCTGATTTTATGTCTCATAGCTTTAGCATTGGCATATTAGGTCATGTACATAATTAATTCATCTGCATAGCATAGCATGGGCAAGCCATCCAACAAGGGACCAAGTGCCATTTTTATCTCTATGAGCCTATCAAGAGGTTCTTATTCAAATTCAAGCCTATCCAAGTCATCAGAAAGAAATTGAAGCCTGAGAAGTTAGTGGACCAAGCAGTGGGTTTCTCTCCTATCTTGAGGATATGTGAGGATCATCAGAGAAGTTGTGAGCTATGAATTGACATCATGGAAGACCTAGAGGGTCATTTTGAAAGTGAGACAAGTCATTGGTGTGATTACAAGAGCTGCAGTTGAAGACAGTCAACTAGGGTTTCATCTGGGTCAACCCTAGGTCAAATGCTTGATTGAAGGGCATCAAGGCCTGTTTGAAGGATGTGGGATTCATCATTTGATATGTGGATATGGATGTGGTGTTGTGCCAAGGAGAAATCAAAAGAAATCAAGAAGAAGAGAAGTTTCTAAATTAGGGTTTCTATGTAAAATCCCCTGATTTAGGGCAAACTTCCAAGCAAGATAATTCAAAATGCAAGTCTCAAATGGATTCTTGGCCAACATGAAACTTGTAGAGTATATCCATACCTTTAATTTGAGTGGTGGAAGGCATCAAGGAGATTTATAGAACTCAAGTTATGGTTCTTGCAAGTTACAGGTCATCTGAGGACACTGAAATTTGTCTGTGAAAGTTACTTGACTTCCAAGCAACTTTTACCCCTCAAGGAGCTTTCAAATGGATTTATGGCCAACATGAAAGTTGTTCCTCATGATCTTAGCTTTCTAGAAAGGTATGGTATGCCTTCATCTGATTTGTAGAACTCTACTTATGATCTTGGCAAGCCAGGGGTATTTTGGGAAAGTGGAATTACAGGTCATTTCAAGCATATGCCCAAAACTCCTATTCCCAAATTTCAAATGAAGAAATGTTCAACATCAAACTTGCTCCAAATGGCATTTTGAGTCTAGAAAAGTGATCATAGAAGTTTGGAAATGCTCATAGCTTAGAATTGCAAAATTGACCAATTATAAAGGGAAAAGTACCTTTTTAAATGACCAAAATTGTGATTTTTTGATACAAAAGCAAAACCAAGCATATGAACAAACATTTTGAAGGTAAAAGACATTTTAAGATCATTGGAAATATTAGTTTTTTGGTTTGAGGTCAATAAATTGGAGTTATCATAAGTTGCTTGTAAGAGAAGATACACTTGCCAAATCAAGCTAGGACCAATGCACAAGGCAAGTAAGCATCCACACACTCTCTAATTGTCATGAAAAGAGAAATTCAAGGGATTTTGAGGGGCTGTAACAAGGCAATGCAGAACTGGTTTTGCAACTTGGCCAAATTCATTTTCTCATGCAATGATATGAACAATTTCTCATGAGATCAATCTAGCAAGTTCTGGAACTTTCCATCATCATCTATATATTCATTCTAATTGATCCAAGAGAGGGTTGAACTTCATTTTGATCAAAAACTCATAGTTTCACTTCATCTTGCTTTTTTGCAAATTGCTTCCAATCCTCTTAATTCTTCATCATTCCTTCAAGATTTTGTTCCTATTCTACTCAATAATCATCATTGATCACATTGCAATCAAGATCTGAGTGAATAGTGGCCTGAATCGTTCTCTGCAAAATTCTCACATCCAAGTGCAATTTAAATCGGTTACAAGGATCCAGGTGGTTTGAGCTCGAATTATTGCAAACAGAAGCAAGGGTATAGTCCATTGATGGATCTTGGAGCATTGTAGGCTTTGAAGTGAAGAGAATCACCATTTGTTTTCAACTTCTTACCAGGTTAGTGTTTCTCACAATTTGGCTTGAATTAGGTAGCATGAGGTAGATTTGTTAGGTTAAACATGGTTTAGGTGGTTAGATGATTGATTTTGGAGACTTTAGCAAGATTTGGTGAAGGTTGATGGATGCACATGAAATCTGTTTTGACATAGAACATGAGGATTAAGTTGTTAGAATCTTAGATAATTGGCTAGTCTTAATCAGTATAGCATGAGGATTATTGTTGTGCAAAGATTGGTGAGTTTGGTGATGATCGAAACCTGATGAAATTTTGAGATTGCAAGGTTATACTGTTCGGTTGGCATGATTTAGGGTGTTTCAATACAAACCAACGCCATGGTTGTATTCTACGCGAAAAATAGAACAAATTTGGTTTTTGTATCGAGGAATTTGGTGAAGGAACAAAGGCGTACGAATGAGTGTAAGTTTCATGCATGGAGCTGTTTTCAAAGGTTTCTGAAAACCCTAATTGTCTTGAGGAAGAAGACGACTTCATCGCCGTTGGATACGCATAAGACCAATTGACTGGAGAATGATCGAGTGGCTGAGATTCAAACGAAGAAATGAGAGGGAAGCTGGTGTGTAGAATGCAGCGTTTCATTAAAACGCTGGCGTGGGCTTTTAATGATTTTGCTATCCACCCCCCCCCCCCATGCAGGCCCAATCCAATATTGCACTTCATTTCAATGCTATTTACACCGCTTTGTTAATCTTTTCTTTTCATTTTTATTTTGATTTTCTGATTTCCAATGGGCCAGGCGCGTTTGCTAACGCCACCCCCTATCTGGGCCCAAAGCATCATACTAACTGCATTTAATTTCTGTTCATACCCCCCTCATCATTTCTCAATTTAATTTCTTCCAAATTTCATTTAACTTTAAAAATTCATATAAAAATGAAAAATCATTATTTTTTAATGAGACTTTTTTTTCCCATTTTCTATTTTCTGTCAAGAAAAATATAAAACCATAAAATGGTCATTTTACTTCATTTTTATATTTTTTTGCATATTTTTACATTTTATTGTTTTTTAATTCTTTTAGTTGATGCTACCAATTGTTGAATTTAGTTTAAGAGTTTCCTTTAGGATTTTCACCCCATTCTTTTTAGTACAACTAGATATGGATATTAGGTGCCCCTGGTTTTTATACCACAATTTATAGGATTTCATTTTAGGTAGTTTAGTTAGAAACTATTAGGCTAGTTAATTAGGGTTTTGAATAACATAGGTGTAACAAAACAAATTTCTTTTTGGGTTTTTTAGGACAAATTAGAAGATGGGACTATAGGGGTATTAAGGGTAAGCATAATAGATCCCTTAGAATAAATATTAGAATTTTCCCCATTGTATTAATATTTTTAGCATATTTCTGTATTTGATTGATTGTATGGTGTGCCCTTTCTAGGGTTATTGTTTGATTGTGTAGGGTATTGGGCTTGCTTGGGGTAGGGGGTTGAGTTGAAGACCTTGTTGTTGAAGCCCATTGAAGACAAAAGAAGTGAAGATCAATTTCAAGAGTTGATGAAGAGTGTATCTTGCTTGCAGCTGTTGAAGATTATAGGAACTAGGAGCTAGGTAGAGCTCTAGAATAGAAACTTGATTCACAAACATGGAAGGTCTTGTTTGCCTCCATTCTTTCTCTATGATTCAAAGTCTCTTTTAAATACTCACCTCCTTCCTTTGGAAGGATTAGTGAATGTATTTAAAAGATAGAACTTTTGAGAGAAAACTGTCTGTATCATGTTAACAGCCAGTAGGCCACCCTTGGTAGGCAACTGACTGCTTAACATCCAATTCATCTTGTTAACTGCTACTCATCTTGGAGAGTGGGACTTGAAGAAAAGCCATGTTGAAGATAGAGACCTTGCTTGAAGATGAAGATTGAAGCTTGTAGATGTTTTGAAGATGACTTGAAGATAGAAGATGATGGAGCTTGCTGTGCAGGGTTGCTGTTTGTTGTTTATTTTTGCTGTTTATAAGTCTTTGATGTATTGTTTGAGTTTCCCTGACTGTATTGTTTGCCAATTAACCTGTTAGGTTGAAGTGAAGTTATTTCACTTTGCCTGTTGTTTTCTAGGTTCGAGGTTGAGTGGGACTCCCTTGCCTCGCTTGTATTGTTGCATTCATGCATATTTTACTGTTTTATTGTATCTGTTGTTTCTGTTTCCGTTTATCCCCTTAGGATCTCTGTTTCTCTCTGCGCAAGAGAGGAACATGATAGACATTAGGTCTTAACCCATGCATGATAACATTAGGTTACTTTGATTCCCTTTTCAACCATAGGTTAGAGTTCTGTCTCTTCCTTCTTAAAACAAACAGAAAAACACAATAAATATTTCAAACACAATAAAAGACACTTTTTCCGTAAAAGAATGTGAACTCATCAAAACGTCAATTTTTGTCCGCTTGGACTCTTAATCAGAAAAACCCTTTTTCAGAAGGAGATAAAAAACAATCAAGACAGACTTGCGCCGTACGTGGCCCGAACTACGTTTGCTCTGATCTTTCATGCTGTATGAAAGTACGTAGGCATAGGATGTGATATCCTAGCGAGCAACCTTCCCCTCCTTTCCAGTAGGTAGGAGAACTACGTTGACTCTGATTTCTCGTTCCAGACAGGAATACGTAGGCATAAAGTGCGACACTTTGCCGAGTCATTTTCTTTTCTTTTAACCCCAGACCTGTAGAATAGATAGAATACCAATCCGTACCAGAAAACAAGCGTGGATCCCGTCGAGTACGACGGACGTGAGGGGTGCTAATACCTTCCCCTTGCGTAACCGACTCCCGAATCCAGGATTTGGTTGCGATGACCATTCCTTTCCCCGTTTTGCAGTAGGTTTACTTCGAGCGTTTCCTTTCCCTCCTTTGGGATAAATAACGCACGGTGGCGACTCTTCTGTTCAGCCGGCGCCGATTTTCGCAGTAGCGACAGCTGGCGACTCTGCTGGGGATCCATTGTCCCCTGGCTGCTAAGGACTGCGATAGTTCCTTATGCATGTGGGATCCAACGTCCCCTAAGCGAGTCAATCCTAACACTTGTTTTCTCGTCGAGGATTTTGTATGGATTTACTTTTTCCGCATTTTATTTTCAGCATTATATTATTGTTATTATTGCTGTATTGGGGTGTGACTGGTGTTCTATGATTGAGAGATAAGCTGGACCTGGGCTTGAGTGCACTTAGAATTAGAGTGGAAAGTAGTGGACGCGTGCCGGCTTTGCTTGCATTAGTGTCCCGCAAAATCCACACTCGGACGAGGTTCTTCTGGTTGACTTCTTTTTCTACCCTTTGGGTCGAAGGGGTTGTTGGTTAGTTGAATTGTCGACTCCGGGAATCGATCATTTGGAAGTTGGCTAAGTGAGGCCTCTTCAGGATTTGATGATGCCACTCCTTCTGGGAATCGTATCATCAACCCTGAAAGTCTGTGACGCCGACGACCGCATAGGATGCCATACCATTGTCAGTTGCTAGGACACCTACCTGTGAGAGGGTTTGGGGCTATGCAGGTAACTAGACCTTCAGATACCGGTTTGTTTCTTGATTTGAGATTCAGGGTGTTTATGGACAGTTGAGGGGTCTATCAGAGACCAGGTGGAGTTATGTTATGGGGTCTATCAGAGACCAGAGTTGAAGCTTTGTATTGGGTCTGTCTAAGACCAGGGTTTGAGGAATTCTGGATGGTCTATCTGAGACTTCTGATGTGGTTCAGGCTTCTCAGCCATGGCATTTGGTCCCTGTTGCATCTATTTGCATTGCATTGTTTTCATAACCATTATCATGTGCATTTCATTAATGTGTGTTTGTGCTGCAGGTGCATTTGCATATTCCCTGATTCTAGTGTCCGGACTTCTGATTATTGATCATGGCTGGTTTGAGAAGAACAGTTGCGTACAAGTTACCTACACCTGATGTTACTCCCCTACTTGGTCTGATTTCCCTTGCTGATGAGGAGGTCAGGAGAAGTTTCAGAATGAGTTATGGAAGACTGTTGAGACTGGTTTGCAAGCCAACTACCGTTGAGCTAAATGGACTGTATACATTGATACAATTCTATGACCCTGCCTTGAGATGTTTCACATTTGCCGACTTTATTTTGGGGCCTACCATGGAAGAGTACGCAGAGTTTATCGAGCTGCCGGTGCAAAATAAGGTTCATTTCATCCATTGTGACACTAAGCCCCAGCTGGAGGACTTAGCTAAGGCCTTACACATGAACGCTTCTGAACTATTAGTGACTTCTTGGCTCGGGGTTCCAGGCTTCTCCCTCGGTTTTCTGGTTGGCAAAGCCCAAGAGTACGCCAAGAGCGGATGCTGGATAGTCTTTAATGCTATTTTGGCTCTGTGCATCTACGGAATAGTGTTGTTTCCCAATTTACCCAATTTTGTGGACTTTGACGCCTTTCATCTGTTTGCTGCTGGCAACCCTGTACCCACCTTGATTGGAGATCTCTATCATTCATTGCACTACAAAAATGAGAATAGGAGAGGAAAGATTGGTTACTTTTGTGCGCCGCTGTTGAACATGTGGTTTAAGAGCCATCTCCCCCTGAAGGGACCTTTTGTAGATGGTGCAACTACAGCTGACTGGCTAGAGCGTCTGATGAGACTATCTTCTGAAGACATTGAGTGGTTTGACCGAGACTTGCTGGGGTCTGAGCTTATTTTCAGTTGCTCTGGGTATCCGAACGTGCCCTTGATAGGAAGGAAAGGATGCATCAATTATAATCCGTCTCTGTTTGTTCGCCAGTTTGGATACGCATTGAAGAGCCCACCTAGGGAGGAAGAAGTACAGGAATCTCTGTACTTCACCGATGACTTGAATGGAGAGTTACTAGCCAAGCTTCAGCATGCTTGGATGCGTATCAACAGAAGAGGGAAACCACTATTGGGGAAGAATGATTGACAGGCTTATGTACCATACAAAGCTTGGATACAAGAGAGAGCAAAACAGTTGCTAATGCCATTTCCAGCTGCACCAGTCCATGTTCATATTCTAGTAGAGGAACCAACCACCGTTACTATGGAGGTCTACGATCGAGTTGTAAAAGAGAAGGAAGCCTTGCTGTTGGCTAATGAAGAGTTAGAAAAGGAACTGGCTCAGATGCGTAGTGAGAAGAACAAGGCTGTGCATTCTTTCCAACAGCAGACTGAATTAGTAAGCAGGCTAGGGGCTGAACTGACCGAAGAGAAAAAGAAGCGTGAACGCCTGGGGAAAGAATTCAGAAGCTCTCATGATATGTTGGAGTCCAAGAAGAAAGCACTCGATGCCGCCCACCGGGAAATCTCTTCTTGTAACAAAATGTGGAATGCTACGCTAACCAACAACAAAAAGAGGGAAGACAAATTGAAGCAGCAAATTTTTGAACTCGAAGAACAGTTGAAGGCTAGCAATAAAAAGTATGAAGAGGAGGTGATGGCAAGATATAGTCTTCAAAACTCATTGAACAAGGCCATCGAGGGCAAGAAAGAGGTTGTGGCTCAGAAACGGAAGCTAGAGGATCGCTTCGGAGAAGGGGCATGGGAGGAATCTGCTGGTGATTTACGACGTGTTCTCAAGCGAAGAGATCTACTTGTTGAAGGTCTGCTTACCCGACCAAGTCATCTAGAGACTAAGAGGTTATTAGAGGAGTACCAGGCATATGGGAGCACTTGACTGTTTCATGTATTAATGTGCATGCTTTATTTGCATTGTGCTGACCATCACCAAGATTGTTGGTTGAGGTCATGCCTTCTTATCGTACACTCATTGATATTGTATTCCTGACTTGATGGGTTTTTCTGCAATATATGAGGTGTTTTCTATGATTCGGCTCCGAACTTCGTATTGCTGTCACTGTCACCACACTGGCACATTCGCACTAGAATCGGGGAGTGATATCCCCTAATGCACAAACACATATTGCATCGCATTCACATTCATATTGCATTACAGGTGATTATTGAACTGTATCTCATTTCCTGCACCGTACAGGTCTTCTCAGGATTTAAAGTCAACGCCCGCACCGATACTCCACTCATACCAACTGCAGAAGAGTTATGGATCAGATGCAGAATGAAATGCAGGACATGCGTGAGAAGCTGGCACTATTCATGCAGACAATGGAGACCATTGTGAAAGGCCAGGAGAATTTGCAAGCTTTGGTGCAGCCTTTGCTGGTGAGAAATGCTGGGCACGGAAACGAAGACCATAATTCTGTGCGAGTTGACACTATTCACGGGGATGGTACCCCTACACCGGTAGCTCCACCTGTGGTGAACATACCTGCTGTCAATGTGAACAACGGCGCTGTCGCCGGGAACGGTAACGCAGGAGTCGGTAACGAGACTGTCGTCAACAATGTTGGGTTCGGAGATGTCAATCTGGGTGGTGATAATCTAGGAGGTAATGGCTTCGGTAACAACGGATTTGGCTTTAATGACCAGGGGTTTGATCATGCTGGGAAGTATGGCTTCAACGCTCAGGGCTTCGGACAGGACGGATTTAGTATTACCAATCAGGGTTATGGCGGATTCGGCAATGGAAATGGTGCTGGGATAATGTCTTTTGGACCTGCTGGAGTCGCTCCGGGGTATGGTAACAAGGGGTGGGGCCCTGTGATGAATCAGAATAGATTTGGCCGTAACAACGGATATGATGGATACGGAAATGCGAACGGTAATTGGCTAGAAGATCAGCAAGAAGATGCTTTCTCTGGTGGAGGTTTTGAAGGTCCTATGGATGACTCTCAGAGAATCAGGATGCTCGAGGAGCAGATGAAAGGTGTCGTGAATCAAAGCGTTGTTGGCTTAGATATGACCATAATGGGTCTGGTGCCTGGTCTGAGGGTACCGCTAAAATTCAAAGCTCCCACATTCGACAAATATAAGGGGGATACCTGTCCAAAGGTGCATGTGCGATCATACTATAGAAGGATGTCGGCGTATTCAAACGATGAGAGGATGCTGATGCATTTCTTTCAAGACAGCTTGTCTGGTCCTTCCCTTGAATGGTATATGGGATTGGAGCCTACTCAGATAAAAACATGGAAGCAGCTGGCTGAAGCGTTTGTGGCTCATTATAAGTACAATAGTGACTTGGCACCCAACCGGGTCCAATTGCAGGGGTTGTCCCAGAAGAAAGACGAGAGCTTCAAAGAATATGCGCAGAGGTGGCGCGACATGGCGGCACGAGTTCATCCTCCTTTAGATGACAAAGAAATGAATGATATGTTCATAGGAACATTTACTGGTGTGTTTTATGACAAGTTGTTTCATACTTCCTTGGGCAGTTTCTCGGACTTAATCTTGATGGGTGAGAAAATTGAAAGCAATATTAAAATGGGAAGATTCCAAGCTGAGGAATCCACTTCAGCTGGCAGTAACAGAAGGGCTTTCGGTGGGCGCCGTCAAGGTGATGCAAGTGCAGTATTCGGGGGCCGAGGCCGAGGCCGGGGCAGAGGTCGAAGTCAGTACAATCATCCGCAACAGGTGGCAAGTGTCACAATTCCATTTCATCAACAACCAATACCACCACAGCAACAACAGCCACAACAGGGGGTACATCCTACCCAGCGCAGAATCCAGGGGGGCAAGCCAAGGAGGGTGTTTGAAACGCCTCCTTCAACATATGCAGAATTGCTATAGACATTACTGGGTTTGAACTTGGTGGAAAAGAGGACTATGGCGCCAGTAACAGGCACTCCTCCGTACGGCTTTGACGCGAACAAGCACTGTGAGTTCCACTCCGGGGCTCCTGGCCACGACATAGAGAGTTGCCACGCGTTCAAGCACGTGGTGCAGGATCTGTTGGATAGTAAGGCCATCAATTTTGGACAAGAAGGTCCGAACATAGTACAAAAGCCCATGCCCAACCATGGGGCAAATGCTATTTTAACCGAGGAGGGTTTGAACTTGATCACGAATGTTGATGACCTAAAGACACCGTTGTGTGAGATAAAGAGCAGATTATTGAAAGGAGGTGTGTATCCGGGCTGCGATGAGTTTTGTTTGGAGTGTTGGACCCAAGCTGGGGGTTGTGCTGAATTGAAGAAGGGTATCCAGACCTTGATAGATGGAGGCGCATTACAATTCGACAGAACGGCAGTTGAAGAACCTGCAGAGTTATCAGCGGATGAGAAAAATGACGTAGCTACCGTGACAATTCCCCGAAAAACAATAACCATAACAGCGCCAGCCAGGCGACCGCCGATCACTATCACCAAGGCAGGACCAATCCTTTATGAGAGCACTAAGGCAGTACCCTGGACCTATGGGTTGGAAGCATACTGTGATGGGTTGAAAATTGATATTAGTAAACAGCCAGTCGAGGTTGTAGACAACGTCGTCGGGACCGGAGGGATGACGAGAAGTGGGAGAATTTTTATATCGCCTGAGGTAGAGGCTGAACGACTAGCGAAAGGAAAAGGAAAGATGAATGAGAATGTCCCTATGCAGAGGAACGAAAAAGAAACGTCATTGAAGGATGTAGAAGAGTTTATGCGCCTTATTCGTAAGAGTGATTATAAGATTGTTGAGCACCTTCAACAGACGCCATCGAAGATATCCATACTGTCGTTGCTATTGTGTTCCGAAGCTCATAGGAATTCATTGTTGAAAGTTCTGGATACTTCCTTCGTACCCCAAGATGTTTCTGTGAATCTGTTGGAGGGGGTGTTGGCGCATGTGAACGCAGGCCATAGCTTGGGATTTACAGACTTTGATTTGACCCCGAGGGGGAGAGAGCATAACATGGCATTGCACGTCTCAGTTGAGTGTAGGGGCTCATTCATGTCCCATGTACTGGTAGATACCGGATCTTCCTTAAACGTGCTGCCAAAGAAAGCAATGATGAAATTGGACATCAGGGGAATCATTTGTACACCTAGTGACTTGGTGGTCAGGGCATTTGATGGTACACGGAGGACAGTCTTTGGATCCATAACGTTACCTCTGCAGGTGGGGCCGGAGGTTTTCGAAACTGAATTTTACATTATGGACATCCAGACAGCATACAGCTGTCTTCTCGGACGACCATGGATCCATGGTGTTGGGGCAGTCACATCTACCTTGCATCAAAAGCTGAAATACATGGTAGGCGACAGTGTGGTCACGGTCTGTGGAGAAGAAGATATATTGGTTAGCCATCTGTCATCATTCAAGTACGTGGAAGTCAACGGCGAGATTCATGAAACACCCTGTCAAGCCTTTGAAGGGTTGCGCATCAAAGACAAAGTTCCAGGGCTGAGTAAAGCGTCAGAGGTGGCCGTCTCGTCATACAAGGAGGCTCAGGCTCTAGTGAAGACTGGTGAGACAAAAGGCTGGGGCAAGGTTCTGGATATTCCCGTGAAGATGGACATATTTGGGCTGGGATATCAACCGTCGTCATCAACACCTGCTGCTGGGGCACCCCATTTCAAAGGACCAATAACAATCACCGCTAGTGGAGTGTATCACGAGGCCATCAACGCTGTTTGAGATTCTAAACAAGGCGACAGTGACTGCGACCTGGACGCCTGGATTCAGCCGAGCGTGCCAGGACAAGGATTATGCAATTGGTCTATTCAGGAGATTGTTCCTGTGACTACCAAACAGTAATACTTTGTTTTCTTAATTGTTGAACAATCCGGTGTCTTACCCGGAGCATCGTGATTTTGCTTAGGGCCGTGCTGTTATGTACATTGCATTGTTTGATCATTAAATAAAAGGCGTTTTCTCATGTACAAATATTATGATCTCTGTTTTTCCTGTTTTTGTGTTTTACAATAAAATGGCAACGTGGTTATTCGCTTTATACATATTTTGAAGCATTTAACCATTCCTTTTGCAGGATAATATTTTCAGATGACATCATTGAACCGCCTATGACTCATTTCAACTTTGAGCACCCGGTATTGCAGGCCGAAGAAGAGATTGTTGAAGATGGCGACGTTCCCGAAGAGTTGTCTTGGTTGGTAAAGCAAGAAGAACGAGTCATTCTGCCTCATGAGGAGGTCATTGAAATTATTAACCTGGGGTCGGAAGGGGTTGAAAGGAACATCCGTATAAGAGCCACGCTGCAGAGCAACGTCAAGCGAAGACTGGTTGAAATGCTCAGAGAGTACAGTTATGTGTTCGCTTGGTCGTATGAAGACATACCCGGGCTGGATACGGATATGGTTGTGCACCGTCTGCCGCTAAAAGAAGAATGCCCGCCGGTTAAGCAGAAGTTTCGCAGGACCAGACCTGACATGGCAGTGAAAATTAAGGAGGACGTCCAAAAGCAGTGGGATGTTGGTTTCCTAGCTGTTACAAAATATCCCTCATGGGTCGCTAATATTGTACCAGTGCCAAAGAAAGACGGTAAAGTGAGAATGTGCGTAGATTACCGTGATTTGAACAAAGCGAGCCCGAAAGATGATTTCCCACTTCCTCACATCGATGTGCTGGTTGACAACACTACTCAATTTTCCGTATTCTCCTTCATGGATGGCTTCTCAGGCTATAATCAGATTAAGATGGCGCCAGAAGACATGGAGAAGACTACCTTCATCACACCTTGGGGAACATTTTGTTACAAAGTGATGCCCTTCGGATTAAAGAATGCTGGGGCAACGTATCAGCGTGCAATGACGACTCTTTTTCATGATATGATGCATAAGGAGATCGAGGTTTATGTCGATGATATGATTGCCAAATCCCAGACGGAGGAAGGACATTTGGTGAATCTGCTGAAGCTATTCAAAAGGCTTAGGAAGTTCAGGCTGAGACTGAACCCTAACAAGTGCACCTTCGGGGTGAGGTCGGGTAAACTGCTGGGGTTTATTGTGAGTGAAAAAGGAATTGAGGTTGATCCTGCAAAAATAAAAGCAATACAAGAGATGCCGACGCCTAAAACAGAAAAAGAGGTGTGCGGGTTTTTAGGGAGGTTGAACTACATCGCTCGGTTCATATCTCACCTAACAGCTACGTGTGAGCCGTTATTCAAGCTGTTGAAAAAAGACCAGGCTGTAACATGGAATGAAAATTGTCAAAAGGCGTTCGATAAAATAAAACAGTATTTGCAAGAGCCTCCTATTTTGATACCTCTAGTGGCAGGGAGACCCTTGATTATGTATTTGACAGTTCTTGAGGGAGGTATGGGTTGTGTTCTCGGTCAACACGACGAGACAGGAAGAAAAGAGCATGCGATATACTACTTGAGTAAGAAGTTTACTGAATGTGAATCTCGGTATTCAATGCTCGAAAAAACTTGTTGCGCGCTAGCCTGGGCCGTCAAGCGTTTGAGGCAATACATGCTGAACCATATAACCATGCTCATCTCGAAGATGGATCCTATCAAATACGTATTCGAAAAGCAGGCATTATCGGGGAGAATTGCCCGTTGGCAGATGGTTTTGACCGAATACGACATCCAGTATGTCTCACAGAAGGCTATAAAGGGGAGTGTATTATCTGAGTACTTGGCAGAGCAGCCTATTGAGGAATACCAATCAATGAGGTTTGATTTTCCTGACGAGGATATCATGTACCTAAAGATGAAAGATTGTGAAGAACCGTTGCCGAACGAAGGACCAGAGTTGGGTTCAAAATGGCAGTTGATCTTTGACGGAGCAGTAAACTCCTACGGTAGCGGAATAGGGGCAATCATCACTACTCCACATGGGTCGCACATCCCATTTACTGCTCGATTGACCTTTCCGGTTACCAATAACGAAGCCGAATACGAAGCTTGTATCATGGGGCTTGAGGAAGCCATTGATTTGCGAATCAAAAATATGGATGTATACGGAGACTCAGCTCTGGTGGTGAATCAAATAAAAGGAGAATGGGAGACACGTCAGCCTAATTTGGTACCATACATGAATTACGCGAGGAGATTGTTATCGTTCTTTGACAAGGTTGAATTGCATCATGTACCGCGAGCAGAGAATCAGATGGCGGACGCCCTGGCCATATTGTCATCCATGTATAAAGTCAACTTCTGGAATGAGGCTCCCAAAATTGTTATCTCTCGGCTTGACAGACCCGCCTTCGTATTTGCCATTGACAAAGCATCTGATGATAAACCCTGGTATTTTGATATCCATAATTTCCTGAAAAGCAAAGAGTATCCGGCTGGGGCATCTGGTCACGATCAGAAGACTCTCAGGAGATTGGCGGGCAATTTCTATCTAAATTCGGACGGTGTCTTATACAGGAGAAATCACGACTTGGTGCTACTGCGTTGCGTAGACGAGAAAGAGGCGAAGCTACTCATGGAGGAAATACATGAGGGTACATTTGGTACACATGCTGGTGGGCATGCTTGGCGAGGAAGCTGTTGAGGGCAGGTTATTACTGGCTAACTATGGAAATCGATTGTTTCAAGTTTGCGAAGAGGTGTCATAAGTGCCAGATCTATGCAGATAAGATCCATGTGCCTCCGAGTCCTCTGAACATGATGTCATCACCATGGCCATTCTCAATGTGGGGGATCGACATGATTGGAAAGATCGAGCCGACAGCATCCAACGGACACCAGTTCATTTTGGTAGCAATCGATTATTTTACCAAATGGGTGGAAGTGGCATCTTATGCGAATGTGACCAAGCAGGTGGTAGCCAGGTTTATCAAGAGAGATATCATTTGCAGATATGGAATCCCCGAGCGGATAATTACCGACAACGGTTCAAACTTAAATAACAAAATGATGAAGGAGCTGTGTCAGAGTTTTAAGATCGAGCATCACAACTCTTCTCCTTATAGACCCAAGATGAATGGTGCTGTTGAAGCGGCCAATAAGAACATAAAGAAGATTGTTCAGAAGATGGTGGTGACCTATAAGGATTGGCATGAGATGCTACCTTTCGCTTTGCACGGTTATCGTACGACGGTACGCACATCAACCGGGTGTCGCCTGCGCGAAAATAAGGTGCCGGCATGACAGAAGAGTCGCCACCTTTCGTTATTTATCCCTCAGAGCGGGAAAGGAAACGATCGGAAAAACCTGACGAAAAAGGGTAAGACAAGGTCATCACAACCATTGTCTGGGTTCGGGAGTCGGTTACGCAAGGGGAAGGTATTAGCACCCCTCACGTCCGTCGTACTCAACGGGATCCTCGCTTGTTTGTTTACTTGGACGGGTTGGTTATAATCTATCTACCTATCAAGGCTGGCTGAAAAAGAAAAGAAAAATGACTCGGCAAAGCGTCGCGCTTTATGCCTACGTATTCTCATCAGAGAATGAGAAATCAAAGTCAACATAGTTTGGCCTACGAAGGGTTAAGGTGGGGAAGGTTGCTCGCTAGGATATCGCATCCTATGCCTACGTACTTCCACACAGCATGGAAGATCAGAGCTCACGTAGTTCGGGAAACTACGGTTTATTTCCTGAAAGAAGTGTTTTTTATTATGTTTGCGATTTCAACCGCACTAGAGACTATGACCTGAGAGTGAATGTGTCGCATGTCACCCAAAGGGTACCATACTAAACATCCAGACTATGGAAAAGAAACTCTCCCACAATCCTTTCTCAGATAGCTTAAGGCTCGTAACGTACGAAAGAAATCATTCATGATTACTGTATCTTAAACTGTTTTGAGATGAGAAGAGAACAGGCCCAACTAGGAGGGAGACTATCAAGTCCTACTGTTGTCATGCCATAGATTCATCCTATGGTTGAGGTTTGAGCAGGGAACTCCTAGATGTTGTCATGCATAGGTTTCAACCTAAAAGTCTATCATCAAATCCTTATCAAAGGAAATGAGAGTCCTAAGGGATCATGTTAATGATACACCAAAACAGACAAAAGAATCAGCTTTAACAGTAAAATGCATGCAATGCAAGTGAGGGAGGAAATGTGTGTGGGGCTTCAGCCTCCACAAGCTCGTCTCGACCTCAAGCCAGTCATGAAATAACAGTAATCATACTGAAAAATAAACAACATGCTATCAAGCAATAAACAGTAAACTGCAATCATACAGATAAGAGAAATGAAATGCCATCAGGCAAAATAAACACATGGGCAAGGGAGCTGGGCTCTACCGAATACCCGCAAGCAAAGCCACGCAATAACAATACAAGCAGAGGGAGCAACTCAACCTCTAATGCAATCATGCTCCTAGATTCTACTTATTCTAGATGAACTTATTCTAATGCAACAGACAAATCAAACAAAACACACAATACAGAAAAGAAAAACAGAAGAAAGCCTCAGCTCTTCCAGCAGCAACTCAGTCTTCAGACTTCAGTCATCAATTGCTCCCCAGGTATCAACCCTACAACATGAGTATCAACTCATCTTCTCCCTTAAGCTTCAGCTTTTTTGATCAGCTCCACCTTCAGGCTTCACTATCTTCCGTGATCTTCAGGTATCAACTTGATCTTCACAAAGTCTTCAGACTTCAGCAATCTTCAAGGGATCATCCTCTTCAAAGCTTCAGCTTCTATCTTCAATGGCTCAAATGCTCCAGCAAACAAGATTCAGTCAACAAGATGAGGTGAGGATGTTAAAATGCTCCCTGACCTCCAAAGGATGCCATTGAGGACTTAACATCAAAAGGGAAAGGTTCTCTCAAAGTTCTACCTCAGAGGGCAAGGTCACTAATCCCTCCAAAGGAGAGAGGTGAATATCCTTAAGGGACTTTAGGTCACAGAGAAGGAAGGAGGTGAACAAGACACTCCTTGTTTATTGAAAGGAACTATTCTATCTAAAGCTCTACTTATGCACTTATGATCCTGTAAACAAAACAACAAAAGCTAACTAAACTCCTCTGCAAGGTCTTCAAAGCTTCAATTATGATCCACAAGGTCTTCAAATCAATCTTCAAGGCTCACATACTCAAAGGAGAAGAAAAACAAGCACAACAATACAAACTATGCCTTTAAGCAACACACATACTAACCATACATTCAAAAATCAGTTAAAAATACTAAAACACCATACAATATTCTAGCAAAAATCTAGGGGATCCTATACATACTTACCTTTAACCCATATATTCCCCATACACTAATTTGGCCTATAAACCCCAAAACAAAATTGTTAAATCTACTTATACAACCTAAAACCCTAATTTGAGCACCTAAATGTCAAACAAGCAAACTATATCAAATTTTAATCTACAAATTGTGAATTAAATCCTATATGATCTATGATTCAATATCTAACTATTCCAAAACGAATGGCCCAAAAACCCTAAGGGAAAGTCCTAAAAGAAATTATACAAAATTGGGTATCAACTAAAATCAATTAAAAAGACTATTTAAAAGAATAATATGCTAAAAATATTAAAAGAAAAATAAAATGGGATTTTATTTATTTACATTTTTCTAGACATGATTATGGATATGTGAAAAAAACAAGCATTAAAAAATATTAATTTTTCTATTTTATATGGATTTTTTAATATGCAAGAAACTATAAAAGAAATTAAAAATGAGAAATTAAAATAAAAGGGATGGGGGGCGGAAAAAGTAAACACGCCCAGTTCAATATCATGATGGGCTGAAGACCTGGGGGTGCGCGTAGCAATCTGGGTTAGGCCCATGTGCTCAGAAAATTAAAAAGAAACATCACCAGAAAATGAAAAGGATACGGTGAGAACAGCAACATTTTTACGTTGAAATCTGGACTGGGCCAAGCGAAGGGGTGCGAATATCATTGGATTGCTGAGCCCAGGATCTCCCACTTACTCAAACGCACCGTTTCGCTCTTAATGTTTCCCTCCGTTTCTGAAATTGAATCTCGGTCGTGCGATCAGATGAAGAAGTCAAATATCCAGGCTAATCCAACGGTGGGAGTTCATCGTCCCCAAAACACCATCTAGGGTTTCAGAAACCCTAACTCCATGCCAGAGTTTCCATCCATTCGTTCTCTCTGATCCCTCAATGAAATCCAAAACTTCCAAGAGCAAACTTGTGCTAATGACCACCATGAACACGACTATACCAATAGTTTTCCCTGAAACACCTCATATCACTCTAACAGAACACACGAAAGTTTAGGTTCCACCATGATTCTCTGAGATCAAACATGATAGAGCTTCAATCTAATGATGTAAACTTGTTCTCCATGTTACCCTAGACATTCTAAACTATACCATATCCATTAAAACTCCATGAACAGCCTATTATCAATCTTGCAAGAATTGGCACCCTGCCACGAAACTCCATGGATCCCTCTCAAACTTTCAGAAAACCTTCCTCTAACCTAGCATGCTATCTTTCCACCTAAAATTCTAACAGAATGCACCTAAATAAGGACTTATGGATCAAGTTACCAACCTGCTAAATATCAATGGTGAGTGGTGCTAGAGCTTGATTTAAGGCTTGAAATCTTCTCCAAATGCTCCTCCAATGATGGACACCTTTCTGTTTGCAAGAATTGAGATGGATGAGGCTTGTAGAAGAAGAAATTGGAGCTTGCTTGATTTTGAAGAAACCTTGCAATGGCACTTTCTCTCTCACTCTCCCTAATGAACTCAGCAACTTTCACCAACCTTGATCTCATGGTGATTCATCCTTCTTATAACAATCAAAAGAAGAGTCTAGAAACTCATGGAAAGTGCTAGAATGCTATGGAATTTCTCATGAAATGATACATTGTATATCCCTTATCTCATGCCTTAAGCTTGTCAATTTGGCTTTAAAATCTCCCCTTATGAGATATTGAAAAGGAATGAGTGAAAAACATGCCTTGGTTTTGCTTTATGTGAAGATTTGCAAGTTGCCTTATTATGCAAGAATGAAAATTACAAAGCAACCTCCCTTTTAAGACCTCAAATCAAAATTCTACTTGAACCATTGTTTTTAAAATAATGTTTGGAGTCAAAATGACATATTGGATGACCCATTTTGGATTTGTAGATCTCTCAAACCAAAATTCCATTTCAACTTTTTCAACTTATAAGCCATTTTTTAGGTCATTTTTACCCAATCATGAAAATCCTTGCTACAAGCTTTTTCAATAACTCATGACCTCTCTTCTAGGCTTAAAATACCATTTTGAACAACTTTGATGTTTTGAGTTTTCATTTGAGGCTTGGAAATAGGAGATATGGCCTTTGCTTAAAATGACCTATAATCACCAAATGACCAAAATACCCCTGTCTTGTTCAAACCATAAGTTGAGTTTTACAAATCCTATCAAGGACTTATAGTACTCTCTAGAAAGCTAAGAAGATGCTCTTCAACATTCATGTTGACCAAGAAATCATAGGAATCATCCTACTAGGGCAAAAGTTGTCTGCAAGTTGGGTGACTTTCAAGGACCCAGATTCACACACCTCAGCTGACCTGTAATTTGTCAAAACCATAACTTGAGCTCTGCAACTCCTATCAAGGACTTCTACCACTCAAATTAAATCTAAGGACAATCTCTACAACATTCATGTTGTGGGGAAGATGAGATATCAATCACATCTTGAGCTAAAACTGTCTGGAAGATAGGGATCAAATTAGGGTTTTTCAACTGACAATCCCTGGAAACCCTAACTCAAAACTTCTCAAACTCCTCAATCATGATGAGTTGGTCTAGGAATCATCTTTATAACATCTCCATACATCATTCCATGATCTCATGGCCCTTGGGTTGGGTCTCAACCTTCTCCAAATCATTAGTTGACCTAGGGTTGACCCAGCCAAAACCCTAATTCTACCACTCATGGTTGAATCTTCTGAATTCCTGCATAATGACCTCTCTGGGCTTCATGATGACCTTCAAGACATCTCATAGGCTTTCTCAAAGCTTCAAGTCTATTCTTCAAAGTCTCAGAATCATCTGAGGGACTCCCACAACTCTCAAGCTATGGGGCACATAACTCTAGTCTCAAACAGTTGCTCTGAGGATCTCCTGAACTTTCTGATGAAGGTATCAACCTTCAAACACTTGATGGATGAATAATTGTTGGTCAAATTTTGGGGTGCAACAGCTGCCCCTATTCAAACGGCTTGAACCTGACTGGGTGAGGAGCGAACGGCTCTCAGCCAATCAAGGTGCGAGACAGTTGAATACCGGTAAACCCGAAAATTTGCCAACTGCATAAGCACACGGTGCTCTGCGGGGAACGAACCTTCGAATACTGCAATACTAGCTGCACGACAACTAGCTGGAGAAATATCGATCTGACATCGCTGTCAGTTATCCACGTTAAATTCTTCTGATATTGCCTTCAGACAACCACAACACCCAACATCGCCGCTGGAAGACTAACCCATCTGATATACCCAACATCGCCGCTGGAAGACTGAATCTGACATCGCCGTCGATCACCCAAAACACTCTGCCTCGCCGGTGGAGAACTAAATCTGACAAAATGCCCCGCATCGCCGCTGGAGAACTACATCTGACAAAATACCCCGCATCGCCGCTGGAGAACTAAAGGATCTGCATCACCTAACATCGCCGTCAGAAGACTGGATCAACTTGGCATGCCCAACATCACCGCTGGAAAACTGAATCTGACAAAAATACCCCGCATCGCCGCTGGAGAACTAAATCTTCTGGCATACCCAACATTGCTGCCGGAAAACTGAATCTGACATCGCCGTCGGAAACAAACATCGCTCTGAGAGACACTCGACGTCGCCGTCGTACAAACGTCATCTCTGCTGGGGATTTAAAGAGTCTGACATCGCTGTCGAACATAATCCTCCAACATCGCTGTCGGAACAAACCTAACCTGACCTCGCCGTCAAAACAAACATCCAACCTCGCCGTCGAACACATCCAACATCGCCGTCGAACCAATCATAATCTGACCTCGCCGTCGAACAAATATCCAACATCACCGTCGGAACAAACCTAACCTGACCTCGCCGTCAAAACAAACATCCAACCTCACCGTCGAACACATCCAACATCGCCGTCGAACCAATCATAATCTGACCTCGCCGTCGAACAAATATCCAACATCGCCGTCGAACCAATCATAATCTGACCTCGCCGTCAAACAAATATCCAACATCGCCGTCGAACAAATCCATAATCTGATCTGACCTCGCCGTCAAACATCCAACCTCTCCGTCGAACACATTCAACATACTCTGACCTGGGGTTCACTCCTGGTAAATGGAACAAAAGGTACACTTGCGTATTTGAAACTACTCCGCTGGGAATGAGAGACTTAACCGAGCACACTCTGATCTGGGGTTCACCCTCAGAACCACAACGAACATCGGGGTACTACTGCACAATGATCCCACTGTAGAACTTCAACATCAGAGCTATATGAAACCCTGGCCCCTGGCCACTTCCAGCTTCAGCTAGAAAAGATCTTCAAGTACTTCTGAAGATAAGCATCCTTGGCCTTCAAGGATGGCAACTCTGCAGGAGGTATCTTCGACTTCAGTCTAAAGAAATGACCCTTGGCCTTCAAGGATACATGGATCTGCCTTCAGGCAACTCCGCCTCTGCTATAGAGTATCCGTGACTTCAGTCAGGGATATACTTCGGCCTTCAGTCCGAAAAATGAATCCTAGGTCATTCATAACCTTGGGGGTAACCTTGCCTTCAGGCACCCTCGCTTCAGCTTGGGAAATCTGTGACTTCAGTCAGAGAAATGGTATCCTGAGCCATTCATGACTCTACGGGGATTCAAACGCTTTGCCTTCAGGCAAACTCCGCTTCAGCTGGAGAAACATCTTCGACTTCAGTCAGAAGAAACACTATTCACTGGATCGCGATCAATCATCACCTCAGGATAACTGACTTGGTCTTCAGGCCAACACAGATCACTTTGCAAACAAAAGCTGTATATACAAATTTTGAATTTTGTCTTCAGACAAGCGCTGATTCATCAGCACGGAAACCTGAATCCACAGGAACACTCCGATATCGCCTTCAGGCGTTTACGAAGTCAATCTTCAGATTAGACATCACTCTTGGAGCACACATATCACGCTGCTAAGGACTTAAAGAGTCATCTTGAACGAACAACTCCGTCGGGCACCTTCAAGAATCATCCTGAACTGCTGACCTTTCTGGAGACTTTTATCTGCTAGGGATCCCTGGAATCTTCCTGGGCAACTCTTGCTGGGGACGCTACTGGGGAGCTCAAGAATCATCCTAAGCAAACAACTCGGGAAACTGCGCTGAGGTCTTAAGAATCATCTTAAGCAAACGGCCCTGCCGAGGAATTCAAGAATCATCTCGAACTGAAGACTTCGCTGGGGATCTCAAAATCATCTTGAGCGAGCGACTGTGGGGATTACACCGGGGTCTTTAAGAATCATCTTAAGAAAGCGGCCTCGTTGGAGAAAATATCAGGAATCGTCCTGAGCAACCGGTATCTTGGTGGAGCACCTGTAAAACATGAATGATAACAACCTAGATCATGCTTATGATGCGTATGCTTCGGCGCCATGCCCCACACGGTGGTAATGCTAAGCGTTTATGCTAAATGCTATGCAATCATGCACAATGCTATGCAATCCCGCCAGCAAAATAAATGCCGAAGGGGAATTCTCCTGTCAAGGAGAAAGAACTACTCAGATAGAGGAATCATCCTGCTGAGGAGAAAACTGCGCGCCAATATCAATCGGACTCTGTCTGGGAAATTGATCTTCCGCGGACTGCCGCAGGGAAAACAACTTCAGTTGATCTGCTGCAGGGGAACGAAGCTCTACGAGAAAGGACCTGCTGACGGAAAGGCGATGTCAATCGCGGGAGTAAGCTGCGTGGCCGCCATGGCTACTCTTCTGGGGGGATAACTCTGTGGGGAAACAACTTCAGCTGCTTCACACTCCATTGGGGAAAACCAATCATGATCTAATCAACCTCCAAGGATTCAGCTCTCTTGGACATCTGCAAACTCGGCTGAGGAAGGATAAGCCATTCTGCTTCGCTGGGAAGAGTACAACTCTGGGGGAAATACAGCATCAGCTACTCAATGCTCTGCTAGGGAAAATCCACCCATGGTCCCAACTGCTTCTAAGGATTCGGCTCTCTTGGGGGTTTGCGGACTTAGTCGGGGAGAGAAATCATTCTACTTCACTGGAGAGCACGACTCTGATGAGGAATTTCAATTTCGCCGGGGAAGAAAGAATCATCTGACTTCGGGGGAGAGTGCAACTCTGCAGGGGAATACAACGTCAGCTGTTCCAACACTCTACTGGGGAAGAGGGAATCATCCGACTTCGGGAGAGAATACGACTCTGGTGGGGAATCTCAATTCCGCTGGAGACTTCAGTCTGGCACCCTCAGCTACTGCCTCCTTCGGCATACGAACAGCTTCCTACAAGACTTGCGCTTGTGACCCGGTGCGGGGGGAAACACCTGCTGCGGCGACTTTACTGGGGAAAACACGAGCTTCGGCACCCGAACACTCCTCTGAAATCTGCACTTGTGACCCGGTGCTGGGGACATACGAGCTTCGGCGCGCGACTCAGCTGATGAGGTGACGTTCCTTCAGGATGCGTCTACTTGGGGAAGAAAATCCTCTCTACCTTGGGAGACATATCAATGCTCACTATCTTGCGTTCAGATTCTGCGGAGGAGAGACTACTGAATTCTGCTGGAGAAGGAGGACTCGCCCTCATTCGGGGATGCGCACGGCACATCTTCTGGAAAGTGCTACACCTGCAACAACACAAACAAACAGACAAGATACCCTCCTCAAAGGGGCCTATCAAGGTTATTATCTCATGACAATATTCAGGTAATTAATTGTTTCAACAATCAGTGGGCCTAGGCCCGTAAGTTTATGTATGCGCATTTTATCCAAAAAAACATCGGCGTTTTCATTCGCAAACAAAACAGATAAATATTATGCAGGCAAGCAGAATTGCTGAATAATATGCATTTTATTGATGGTGAATCCCTGAACGGGCAAAAATGTTTTACAACAGAGGCAAGCTCCTGGAATGAGGAAGCCGCACAAAAATAAAACATAACTATACATCAGTATGTACAAATGTCGGCAACGAGGCGTAGACGAACACCATGAGTTGATCCCTCTAAGACCCATTCGACTTTGATACTTCTCCGACGCTTCAGCTTCGGAAGAGATTGATTCAGGTAAACGGCCCTCAGGTCCTCCAAACCACTAAACAATGAAAGTCCACACGCGGAATGCAGTCATTTGTTTATTCAAATCCCTAACTTTTGCGTGAACCGCCCTTTACGGGTTTTCAGTTCACCGGGATACCCTTTTTTGCCGAAGCCGCCCAGTGTAGGTTTTCGACTTCGTGGGTGTACATTTTTCAATATATCCCTAATTTTTTCCCGAACCTTTTATTCTGTTTTTGGTTCGCCGGGATGCCCCTTTTTTGCCTGGACTCTTTCTTTTTTGTCCAGCGGGTCTCTTTCAAGCAAAGTATTTTTTAACTGCGTCCGCGTTCACCGGGGATGCAAAATCTTCACCATCCATTGTGGATAACAACAAAGCTCCTCCCGTGAAGACCTTGCTGACGACATACGGCCCTTCGTAATTTGGAGTCCACTTGCCCCGGTGATCGGAGTGTGGCGGAAGAATCTTCTTCAGGACGAGATCACCTGTCTGAAAGCTTCTAGGACGCACCTTCTTATCATAAGCTTTCTTCATTCGGCTCTGGTACAGGCGACCAAATGCAATCGATGCTAACCTCTTCTCGTCCATCAGGCTGAGTTGATTCAAGCGATTCGTAATCCATTCTGCCTCGTCGAGTTTCACATCAACCAAAACTCGCAAAGAAGGAATCTCCACTTCTAACGGTAGGACAGCTTCCATACCGTACACTAAGGAGAAAGGAGTTGCCTCGGTCGACGTACGCACTGTCGTACGATAACCGTGCAAGGCAAACGGCAGCATCTCGTGCCAATCTTTGTACGTCACAACCATCTTCTGAACAATCTTCTTAATGTTCTTGTTGGCGGCTTCAACGGCGCCATTCATCTTCGGCCGGTAAGGAGATGAGTTGTGGTGTTCAATCTTGAAGCTCTGGCACAGCTCCTTCATCATCTTGTTATTCAAATTCGAACCATTATCAGTAATGATCCGCTCGGGAATCCCATAGCAACAGATGATGTCCCTCTTTATGAATTTAGCTACCACCTGCTTGGTCACATTAGCGTACGAGGCTGCCTCCACCCATTTGGTGAAGTAGTCGATAGCTACCAGAATGAAACGATGACCATTGGATGCAGTGGGCTCGATCTTGCCTATCATGTCGATGCCCCACATGGAGAACGGCCAAGGGGAGGACATGAAATTCAATGGGCACGGCGGCACATGAACTCTATCAGCATAAATCTGGCATTTATGACATTTCTTCGCGAATCTGAAGCAATCTGACTCCATAGTCAACCAGTAATACCCTGCTCTCAGGATCTTTCTCGTCATGGCATGCCCACCGGCGTGCGTACCAAATGTGCCCTCATGGACTTCTTCCATGAGCATACTTGCCTCTTTCTCATCTACACATCTGAGTAGCACGAGATCGTGGTTTCTCTTATACAACACTCCATCAGGATTGAGATAAAAGTTTCCAGACAGCCTCCTCAGAGTCTTCTTATCCTGGGTAGACGCACCCGCAGGATACTCCTTAGTCATAAGGAAGGTCTGGATGTCGTGGAACCATGGCTTGCCGTCGGCGGCACCCTCGATTGCAAAGACAAATGCCGGTCTGTCAAGACGCGAAAGCAAAATTCTTGGAGCCTCATTCCAAAAATTGACTTTATACATTGAAGCCAACGTGGCTAAGGCATCAGCCATCTGATTTTCAGCCCTGGGTACATGATGAAGTTCCACTCGATCGAAGAACGGAAGCAGTCTCCTGGCATAATTCATGTACGACACCAAATTCGCTTGACGAGTTTCCCACTCCCCTTTGATTTGATTGATTACAAGAGCTGAGTCACCATATACGTCTAGATTCTTGATTCTCAAATCAATTGCCTCTTCTAGACCCATAATACATGCTTCATACTCTGCTTCGTTGTTGGTAACTGGAAACGTCAGTCTCGCAGTAAACGGGATGTGGGATCCGTGAGGAGTCGTGATGATAGCCCCGATACCACTTCCATAGGAATTAACCGCTCCGTCAAATATCAACTTCCACTGAGACTTCCTATCTGGACCCTCATCGGGCAATGGCTCATCGCAGTCCTTCGCTTTGAGAAACATAATATCCTCGTCAGGGAACTCGAACTTCATCGGCTGGTAGTCTTCGATTGGCTGTTCGGCAAGGTAATCAGACAATACGCTTCCCTTAATGGCTTTCTGAGAGACGTACTGAATATCATATTCCGTTAACACCATTTGCCATCTGGCAATCCTACCCGAAAGAGCCTGTTTCTCGAAGACGTACTTGATCGGATCCATCTTCGAAATTAGCATAGTGGTGTGATTGAGCATATACTGTCGTAGACGTTTGGCAGCCCAAGCTAATGCACAACACGTCTTCTCCAGCATCGAGTATCGAGATTCACACTCAGTGAACTTTTTACTCAAATAATAAATGGCATGCTCTTTTCTGCCCGTCTCGTCGTGCTGACCGAGAACGCACCCCATGCTATTCTCCAGAACCGTCAGGTACATGATTAATGGTCGTCCAGCCACTGGGGGTATCAAGATTGGAGGTTCTTGAAGATACTGCTTTATTTTGTCGAATGCCCTCTGGAAATCCTCATTCCAAGTAATCGCCTGATCTTTCTTTAAAAGCTTGAACATCGGTTCACAAGTGGCCGTGAGCTGAGAGATAAACCTTGCAATGTAGTTTATTCGGCCCAAGAAACCACGAACTTCTTTTTCTGTTTTCGGCGCTGGCATTTCCTGAATAGCTTTTATTTTCGCAGGATCAACTTCAATACCTCGTTCACTAATGATGAACCCCAATAACTTTCCGGACCGCACTCCGAAAGTGCACTTGTTAGGATTCAGCCTCAGCCTGAACTTCCTAAGCCTCTCAAACAGCTTCAATAAGTTGACCAGATGCTCTTCCTCCGTTTGGGACTTTGCAATCATGTCATCAACATAGACCTTGATCTCGTGATGAATCATATCATGAAACAAAGTTACCATTGCTCGCTGGTAAGTGGCCCCTGCGTTCTTCAGACCGAAGGGAATTACCTTATAGCAGAATGTTCCCCAGGGGGTGATAAACGTCGTTTTCTCCATGTCCTCCGGTGCCATCTTAATCTGATTGTAACCGAAGAAGCCATCCATGAACGAAAATACGGAAAACTGGGCAGTGTTGTCGACCAACACATCAATATGAGGCAACGGGAAATCATCCTTAGGGCTCGCCCTATTCAAATCCCGATAATCGACGCACATGCGTACCTTACCATCCTTCTTCGGTACAGGCACTATGTTGGCGACCCACGGAGGGTAAGTGGTAACGGCTAGAAATCCTGCGTCCAACTGCTTCTGGACTTCTTCTTTGATTTTTACAGCCATATCTGGTCTCGTCCTCCTAAGCTTCTGCTTGACTAGAGGGCAATCTTCTCGCAACGGCAAGCGATGAACCACGATGTCTGTGTCAAGTCCGGGCATATCTTCATATGACCAAGCAAAGACGTCACTATACTCTCGGAGCATTTCAACCAGTCTGTGCTTGACATCATTCTGCAGCGCAGCCCCTACTCTGACATTTCTGACGAGCTCTTCAGAACCCAGATTTACGATCTCAATATCCTCCTCGTGAGGCAGAATAACCTTTTCCTCTTGTCTCAACAAGCGGGCCAACTCTTCCGGAAGGTCCTCGTCTTCATCAATCTCATCCTCGGCTTGATAGATCGGGCAATCAAAGTCGTAGTGAGCCGTAGAGGGTCCAGAGTCGATGTCATCTGTTACGTGGATCCTGCAATAACAAGGGTTAAGTTTAAAGCAAGCATATGCAGGTTAGCACAAACCTCGTTGCCATTTTGCTGTTTTTCGAAATAAACATAAAACAGGAATAACAGAGAACACAATATTTGAGTACGAAGAAAACGCCTTTTATTTATTAACAAAATGCATGTACATAATCCAACAAGGCCCTGACAATAAAACCACTATGCCCCGGGTAGGACATAGGGTTGTACAAAGATTGTAAAAAGCAAATCATTACTCTTCACTTGTCAGCTGGATAATCTCCTTGATGGTCCAATTGTTGAGGCACTCCCCCGGCTTGCTTGGCTGAATCCAGGCGTCAAGATCACAATCACTATCCCCGCTGTCCTCAGACGCTGCGTTGATGCTTTCGAAAATTACTCCGCCTTTGGTGAATAGGATCGGCCCCTTCCCACGAGACGAACTGCTAGACGAAGATGAAGCTTCAGCTTCAGGAGAGTACCCCAATCCAAACTTATCCTGCTTGATTGGTATATCCAAAACATGCCCCCAGCCTGGGGTGGAACCGGCTTCGACGACGGCCCGAGCTTCTTTAAACGAGGAGAGATTCATCTCTTGCTTCTCTATGACGACAGGAGCTACCTCTTTTACCTTGACGGCTTCAAATGCTTGGCAGGGAGTTTCATGGATCTCGCCATCCATTTCAACATATTTAAAGGATGACAAGTGGCTCACCATAATGTCCTCCTCACCACAGACGGTTACTATGCTGCCCCCGACAGCATACTTGAGCTTTTGATGCAGCGTGGACGTCACGGCACCAGCAGCATGGATCCATGGCCGACCTAAGAGGCAACTGTAGGCGGGCATGATATCCATGATATAGAAAACCGTATTGAACGTCTCTGGACCAACTTGAATCGGCAGGGTCAACTCTCCGAAAACGTGGCGCTTAGTTCCATCAAAGGCTTTCACCACCAGATCACTGGGCGTGCAAAGCAATCCGCGGGTATCCAACTTCATTAGTGCCTTCTTCGGAAGCACATTAAGTGACGAACCCGTATCCACCAGGACATGCGACATGATCGTGCCTCTGCACTCTATCGAGACGTGCAAGGCGCTGTTGTGATCTCTTCCTTTAGGAGTGAGCTCTAAATCTGTGAATCCCAGCCCATTGCCAGCATTAACATGGGCTACCACGTCTTCCAGCTGATTTACTGATATCTCCTGCGGCACGTAGGCAGCGTTCAATACCTTCAGCAAGGCGTTGCGGTGCGCCTCAGAACACAGCAACAAGTTAAGAATAGAGATCTTTGACGGAGTCTGATGAAGATGATCTACAATCTTGTAGTCGCTCTTCTTGATTAATCGCATGAACTCTTCAGCATCTTTAACTAGCAAATCTTTTTCTGCCCCAGAAGGGACCTCCTCGACAGCTTTGCCTTTACCCTTATCTACAGCGTCAGCTCGGACCACTTTCTCTGCTGCAACCTCTGCTGGCGCGAACACTCTACCGCTTCGAGTAATGCCACTGACCCCGGCAAGATTCTGCACTGTCGATCCGAACGGCTCAAGCTCTATCTTCTGACCATTGCAATAAACTTCGGCGCCGTAATGCCATGGGACGGCGTTAGTGCTTTCGAATGGGATTGGCCCAGCCCTAGTGATGGTGATAGTAGGCGGTCGGGGCGCAGAAATAGTAATAGGTTGACGAGGAATGGTAATGGTAGCGACTTCATCTGCCTGCTTCAGCATGACCTCCCCTGATGCGCTTTCAACGCTCCGGCTAAACTGCAAGATACCCTCAGACATCATACTTTGGATACCTTCTACCAGCTTCTCACACCCATCAGGAAGTGTAGCACAAGCCATACATAACTCTCCGCATCCAGGGAAGAAGCCTTTCTTCAACAACTTAGCCTTGACAAAACTAAGCGGCGTCTTCAAATCTTTAACGTCAGTCAGCAAGTCTGCACTCTCCTCAGTGATAACGGCGTTCACTCCGCCTCCCCTATGATGAGGCATATGGTTCTTGGTAACGTTGGGCACACTATCAGAAAAGTTGATAACCTTGGCGTCCACCAAGTCCTGCACTTTGTGCTTAAAAGCTTTGCAATTCTCAATCGTATGGCTTGGTGCCCCAGTATGGAAATCACAAGTAGCATTGGCGTCATACCCCGGCGGTGGTGCCCCTGTTAAGGGAGCCATTGTCCTCTTTTGAACTAAATGAAGCTGAAGCAACGTTTGCAAGAGCTGTGCATACGACATAGGTGGAGTTTCAAAATGACGATTTGTCAGAGGAGCCCGATTCTGATATCTTCTATACCCCTGTTGATTCTGCTGCTGCTGCTGTGGTGGAGCTGCTGGGATATTTATGCTAGCAATCTGCTGCTGAGGGCCCTTACCCTTTCTCTGAGCATTAGTGACAGCACTTACATCTCCCTCTCGACGCTTTCCAGCGTAAGGTTTCTTACTACCTCCTCCAGCTGAGGATGATTCGCCTTGAATTTTTCCAATCTTTATACCGTTCTCGACATGCTCGCCCATAGTGATGAGAGCCGAGAATGTTCCAGACATGCCACTGACCAGCTTTTCGTAGTAGATTCCAGGAAGGGTAGCCACGAACATTTGCACTAGCTCACGCTCAACCATCGGCGGTTGAACCCGAGCAGCCAATTCACGCCACCGCTGGGCGTACTCTTTAAAGCTTTCATTGTTCCGCTGTGAGAGATTCTGAAGCTGAACTCGGTTGGGAGCCAGGTCGCTATTGTACTGATAGTGGAGGACGAACGCTTCAGCGAGGTCTTTCCAGGTGCGCACAGTAGCGGGCTCCAAACCCATATACCATTCGAGTGATGGACCAGAAAGACTATCTTGGAAGAAGTGCATCAGCAACTTCTCATCATCAGAATAGGCGGACATCTTTCTATAATAAGATCGGAGGTGGACCCGGGGGCAAGTAGTACCCTTATACTTCTCAAAGACAGGCACCTTGAACTTATGAGGTACCTTAAAATCAGCAATCAACCCGAGCTTGGACATATCAACGCCCAATGTATTCTGATTTTCAATGTCTCTCATCTTGTCTTCCAGCGCTTTGAACCTGAGTCGAGCTTTAGCATTCAACTCTGCTTCTACACCTCTCTGAGAGAATACGTCATCCTGATGGTCCTCAAGCCACGGTTGAGGCACCAACAGGTTTCCGACACCAGCATTGCCGTTGACCGGCCCTATGTTAACATTGGCTCCCAGACTGCCATTGCCGACGCCTGCCGCATTGAGTCCGAGATTAGTCATCAGGTTGCCGTTAGCACTGCCGTTGCCCCCGGCAACAGGAACAACATTCTGTGGAGCATCCACTGGAGGAGGAGTAGGCACGGCCCCGCCGTGAAGTATGCCATTACTGTCAACCCTGGAAATCAAAGGTTGAACCAAAGTACGAAGCTGGTCCTGACCATTAGCGACCACCTGCATCAGTTCCATAAAACGATCCATCCGTTCACGGAGCTCTTGAACATCTGACTGCACCTGATCCATGATCCTTGTCTGATTAGCGCGAGTTGAGTAGCGGTGGATGAGTCTTTGATCAATCCTGGAGACTGGAGACAGCTCGGAACCTGAAAACCTGCAAAACCTGATAACAATAAAGGTTAGGGAAAGCAATAAAATGTACGCCATGCGAATATGCTTCATGCAAATGCATGCGTGTGTCTGCGTGCGTGGGAGATTTTCCCCCGATCCTAGTGCCTTAGTGCCAGTGCTGATAATAATAAGAAGACGAAGAAATCCGAGCCCAATCATGGAAACATCAATCTCATATATATATGGAAAGGCCTGTCAAGGCAGTACACGGTATCAGCGAGTACAAAACAAATCAACAGCATGACCTCAGCCAACAAGTCGGGTGATGGTCAGCATACATCAAAGATCAAAACAACAGGAATACAACTAGTCAAGTACGGCCACGGGCGCGGTACTCTGCTAATAACTCCTTCGTCTCTGGATGATCTGGCAAAGTGAGCAACCCCTCGACGAGTAGTTCCCTCTGCATGATGGTATGCTGAAGCCCCTGAACTGAACTCTCCCAAGCTCCTTCGCCAAAGCAATCTTCCAGTTTCCGCTTCTTAGACTCAAACATCAGCTTATGCTCCTTCAGGTTAGCAAGAGCTTTGTTGAGTCGAGCTTCAGCGGCGTATCTGCGGGCGGTCTCTTCATCAAACCTTCGCTCACTGTCCTTTACTTCGGCTTCCAGCTTAGAAATCTGCAGCATCAGTTTGTCCTCTCGCTCCTTCCTGGTGGCCATGGAAGTCTTCCAATGCTGGTCGAACTTAGATATCCTCCGATATGCCTCTTCCAGATGCTGCTTCTTCGTAGCTAGTACATCATTAGCAGCCCTGAAGTCTTGACCTAAGCGTTCCCGATCAGCAATCTGCTTTGCCAAGTCTGCACCCAGTTGGCTTACCGACTCTGTTTGCTTTTTGAAGGCATGCACGGCTTCATTCCTCTCACTTCTAAGCTGAGCTAACTCCTTCTCTAATTCTGCGTTTGCCCGCCTCAGTTCATCCCGCTCAGCTAATACCTGGTTGTGCTGATGAATGGACACAGTGGTAGGCTCTTCGACTGGTGTAGGACTCTCTGGTCTGACATGAGGGAATGGCATCCCTATAGCGCTGGCTCTGGCTCTGATCCAAGCTGAATAAGGAGGGTAGGCTTGGCTGTTGCTCTTTCCCAACAAAGGCTTTCCCCTCTTGCTGATACTGTTCCACGCATGCTGAAGCTTGGACAACAAATCCCCCTCTAGAGTACTCGTGAGGTACAGAGATTCATGTACCTCTTCCTCCTTCGGTGGGGTCCTCAAAGCATATGCGAACTGACGAACTAGCAATGATGGATTGTAGTTGATGCAACCCTTCCTACCTATCAGAGGTACGTTAGGAAACCCACTACAACTGAAGATCACCTCGGCGCCTAACCTGTCTCTGTCAACGAACCAATCAATATCTTCTGCCGACAAACTCATCAGACGCTCAGGCCACTCAGCTGTAGCTGCAGACAAGACGGAAGAACCCCTCTTGGGCAAATGACTATCAAACCACTTGTACAATAACGGTACGCAGCATGAGACATTCTTCCCTCTCCGGTTCTCATTCTTGTAATGCACTGAGTGATATACGTCTCCGATCAGAGTAGGGACTGGATTCCCTGAGGCGAAGATGTGGAATGCATCAAAGTCCACGAAATCCGGCATGTTGGGGAACAGGACAATGCCATATATACATAGAGCAAGGATGGCATTGAATGAGTCCCAACATTCGTCCTTAGCACACTGCTGAGCCTTAGCTATCAGAAACTGTAGGGAGAACCCTGGGACCTTGTTCCAGCTCGTCACCACTAACTTAAAAGCGCTCAAATGGAGTGAGGAAGCTAAACCAGCCAGATCAGGCTCAGCATCCATGTGGACAAAAGGCATCTGCCTTTTGATAGGCACACCCAGCATATCAACATACTCTTCCAATGTCGGCGCGAGAACGAAATCCCGGAAAGTGAAACACCTCAGAGGAGGGTCATAGAACTGCAGAAGAGCATGTAACCCATTCAACTCGGATGTAGAAGGTTTGCAAACCAGACTGAGCAACCTGCCATAAGACTTCCTGAACCTATCCTTCACAGAATCACCTGCCAGGGCTATCAAACCAGTCAACTTCGACACGTCAGGGGTCGGGAACTTGTACGCAACAGTCTTCCTGAGCGAGGCCATAATAACAGTAGGAGGCGGGAAATCCTGGATCGGGGAAACGGTACCTGCAACACAGACACACGTTAATGGAATGCAAATGAACATGCGAACTAATGCAAAATGCAGGCATGCAATAATATATCCGGATAGCTGTTGTGGAGATTCTGTATCAACAATCACTGATGAGAAGAAAACCCCGGTATAAGGCCACTAATCTGATCTACTGAGAATAACCATCTGATAGGACCATAAAATCAAACTTCTGCTCTGTCAAGAATAAGTATCTGATAGTAAGGACCCCGGGATGTATGATCAAGAGATATCTGCTGATGAAGTCTTCAGACCCCAAATCAAAAATCTGCCCTATCAAGAACAAACACACAGCTGCTGATGAGATCTTCAGACCCCACTCAAAATCTGCCCTATCAAGAACAAATAACATCAGCTGATGAGATCTTCAGACCTCATTCAAAATCTGCTCCATCCAGAACAAACCACTGATGATAATACTCTGATCAAAACCTGCTCTATCAAGACCAGACATACACACGATGATAAGATCCCCTGATCATAAACTTGCTCTATCAAGAACAGACGAGTCTGCAACTGAGAAACCCTGGTACCAACATAACTGATTCACTGTCAAGAAAACCAGGTAGTCTGAAGGTCTAAGTTTCCTGCAATAAACCCAGTCCCGCTCACAGGTATGGACCTAGACTGACTCAAGGTACGGCATCCTATGCGTTCATCAGCGTCACAGACTTTCAAAACTGACGATACGATTCCCAGAAGGAGTGGCATCATCAAGTCTTGAAGAGGCCTCACTTAGCTGAATCACAAATGATCGGTCCCCAGAGTCGACAATCCACCAAACCAGCAACCGTCTCAACCCAAAGGGTTGAAAGTGAAGCCAACCGGATGAACCTCGTCTGAGCGTGGATTTCATGAGACATTAGTGCTTGCAAAGCAAGCACGCGCCCACTAATTTCCACTCTAAGTCTATGGTGCACTCAAGCCTGGGTCTGGCTTCTCACTCATCAGAACTCCCATCCCACAACAGCACAAATAATCATATTATACTGAAAATAAAATGCAGGAAATAAAGTGCGAGAAGTAAACACGCGATAAATAAACGCAACCCAACAAGCAAACACACAAGCGGTAGGATTGACTCTCGTAGGGAACCGTTGGAGTCCCCAGCAGAGTCGCCAGCTGACGCTTGCGCGAAAATAAGGTGCCGGCATGACAGAAGAGTCGCCACCTTTCGTTATTTATCCCTCAGAGCGGGAAAGGAAACGATCGGAAAAACCTGGCGAAAAAGGGTAAGACAAGGTCATCGCAACCATTGTCTGGGTTCGGGAGTCGGTTACGCAAGGGGAAGGTATTAGCACCCCTCACGTCCTTCGTACTCGACGGGATCCTCGCTTGTTTGTTTACTTGGACGGGTTGGTTATAATCTATCTACCTATCAAGGCTGGCTGAAAAAGAAAAGAAAAATGACTCGGCAAAGCGTCGCGCTTTATGCCTACGTATTTTCATCAGAGAATGAGAAATCAGAGTCAACGTAGTTCGGCCTACGAAGGGTTAAGGTGGGGAAGGTTGCTCGCTAGGATATCGCATCCTATGCCTACGTACTTCCACACAGCATGGAAGATCAGAGCTCACGTAGTTCGGGAAACTACGGTTTATTTCCTGAAAGAAGTGTTTTTTATTATGTTTGCGATTTCAACCGCACTAGAGACTATGACCTGAGAGTGAATGTGTCGCATGTCACCCAAAGGGTACCATACTAAACATCCAGACTATGGAAAAGAAACTCTCCCACAATCCTTTCTTAGATAGCTTAAGGCTCGTAACGTACGAAAGAAATCATTCATGATTACTGTATCTTAAACTGTTTTGAGATGAGAAGAGAACAGGCCCAACTAGGAGGGAGACTATCAAGTCCTACTGTTGTCATGCCATGGATTCATCCTATGGTTGAGGTTTGAGAAGGGAACTCCTAGATGTTGTCATGCATAGGTTTCAACCTAAAAGTCTATCATCGAATCCTTATCAAAGGAAATGAGAGTCCTAAGGGATCATGTCAATGATACACCAAAACAGACAAAAGCATCATCTTTAACAGTAAAATGCATGCAATGCAAGTGAGGGAGGAAATGTGTGTGGGGCTTCAGCCTCCACAAGCTCGTCTCGACCTCAAGCCAGTCATGAAATAACAGTAATCATACTGAAAAATAAACAACATGCTATCAAGCAATAAACAGTAAACTGCAATCATACAGATAAGAGAAATGAAATGCCATCAGGCAAAATAAACACATGGGCAAGGGAGCTGGGCTCTACCGAATACCCGCAAGCAAAGCCACGCAATAACAATACAAGCAGAGGGAGCAACTCAACCTCTAATGCAATCATGCTCCTAGATTCTACTTATTCTAGATGAACTTATTTTAATTCAACAGACAAATCAAACAAAACACACAATACAAAAAAGAAAAACAGAAGAAAGCCTCAGCTCTTCCAGCAGCAACTCAGTCTTCAGACTTCAGTCATCAATTGCTCCCCAGGTATCAACCCTACAACATGAGTATCAACTCATCTTCTCCCTTAAGCTTCAGCTTTTTTGATCAGCTCCACCTTCAGGCTTCACTATCTTCCGGGATCTTCAGGTATCAACTTGATCTTCACAAAGTCTTCAGACTTCAGCAATCTTCAAGGGATCATCCTCTTCAAAGCTTCAGCTTCTATCTTCAATGGCTCAAATGCTCCAACAAACAAGATTCAGTCAACAAGATGAGGTGAGGATGTTAAAATGCTCCCTGACCTCCAAAGGATGCCATTGAGGACTTAACATCAAAAGGGAAAGGCTCTCTCAAAGTTCTACCTCAGAGGGCAAGGTCACTAATCCCTCCAAAGGAGAGAGGTGAATACCCTTAAGGGACTTTAGGTCACAGAGAAGGAAGGAGGTGAACAAGACACTCCTTGTTTATTGAAAGGAGCTATTCTATCTAAAGCTCTACTTATGCACTTATGATCCTGTAAACAAAACAACAAAAGCTAACTAAACTCCTCTGCAAGGTCTTCAAAGCTTCAATGATGATCCACAAGGTCTTCAAATCAATCTTCAAGGCTCACATACTCAAAGGAGAAGAAAAACAAGCACAACAATACAAACTATGCCTTTAAGCAACACACATACTAACCATACATTCAAAAATCAGTTAAAAATACTAAAACACCATACAATATTCTAGCAAAAATCTAGGGGATCCTATACATACTTACCTTTAACCCATATATTCCCCATACACTAATTTGGCCTATAAACCCCAAAACAAAATTGTTAAATCTACTTATACAACCTAAAACCCTAATTTGAGCACCTAAATGTCAAACAAACAAACTATATCAAATTTTAATCTACAAATTGTGAATTAAATCCTATATGATCTATGATTCAATATTTAACTATTCCAAAAAGAATGGCCCAAAAACCCTAAGGGAAAGTCCTAAAAGAAATTATACAAAATTGGGTATCAACTAAAATCAATTAAAAAGACTATTTAAAAGAATAATATGCTAAAAATATTAAAAGAAAAATAAAATGGGATTTTATTTATTTACATTTTTCTAGACATGATTATGGATATGTGAAAAAAACAAGCATTAAAAAATATTAATTTTTCTATTTTATATGGATTTTTTAATATGCAAGAAACTATAAAAGAAATTAAAAATGAGAAATTAAAATAAAAGGGATGGGGGGCGGAAAAAGTAAACACGCCCAGTTCAATATCATGATGGGCTGAAGACCTGGGGGTGCGCGTAGCAATCTGGGTTAGGCCCATGCGCTCAGAAAATTAAAAAGAAAAATCACCAGAAAATGAAAAGGATACGGTGAGAATAGCAACATTTTTACGTTGAAATCTGGACTGGGCCAAGCGAAGGGGTGCGAATATCATTGGATTGCTGAGCCCAGGTTCTCCCACTTACTCAAACACACCGTTTCGCTCTTAATGTTTCCCTCCGTTTCTGAAATTGAATCTCGGCCGTGCGATCAGATGAAGAAGTCAAATATCCAGGCTAATCCAACGGTGGGAGTTCATCGTCCCCAAAACACCATCTAGGGTTTCAGAAACCCTAACTCCATGCCAGAGTTTCCATCCATTCGTTCTCTCTGATCCCTCAATGAAATCCAAAACTTCCAAGAGCAAACTTGTGCTAATGACCACCATGAGCACGACTATACCAATAGTTTTCCCTGAAACTCCTCATATCACTCTAACAGAACACACGAAAGTTTAGGTTCCACCATGATTCTCTGAGATCAAACATGATAGAGCTTCAATCTAATGATGTAAACTTGTTCTCCATGTTACCCTAGCCATTCTAAACTATACCATATCCATTAAAACTCCATGAACAGCCTATTATCAATCTTGCAAGAATTGGCACCCTGCCACGAAACTCCATGGATCCCTCTCAAACTTTCAGAAAACCTTCCTCTAACCTAGCATGCTATCTTTCCACCTAAAATTCTAACAGAATGCACCTAAATAAGGACTTATGGATCAAGTTACCAACCTGCTAAAGATCAATGGTGAGTGGTGCTAGAGCTTGATTCAAGGCTTGAAATCTTCTCCAAATGCTCCTCCAATGATGGACACCTTTCTGTTTGCAAGAATTGAGATGGATGAGGCTTGTAGAAGAAGAAATTGGAGCTTGCTTGATTTTGAAGAAACCTTGCAATGGCACTTTCTCTCTCACTCTCCCTAATGAACTCAGCAACTTTCACCAACCTTGATCTCATGGTGATTCATCCTTCTTATAACAATCAAAAGAAGAGTCTAGAAACTCATGGAAAGTGCTATAATGCTATGGAATTTCTCATGAAATGATACATTGTATATCCCTTATCTCATGCCTTAAGCTTGTCAATTTGGCTTTAAAATCTCCCCTTATGAGATATTGAAAAGGAATGAGTGAAAAACATGCCTTGGTTTTGCTTTATGTGAAGATTTGCAAGTTGCCTTATTATGCAAGAATGAAAATTACAAAGCAACCTCCCTTTTAAGACCTCAAATCAAAATTCTACTTGAACCATTGTTTTTAAAATAATGTTTGGAGTCAAAATGACATATTGGATGACCCATTTTGGATTTGTAGATCTCTCAAACCAAAATTCCATTTCAACTTTTTCAACTTATAAGCCATTTTTTAGGTCATTTTTACCCAATCATGAAAATCCTTGCTACAAGCTTTTTCAATAACTCATGACCTCTTTTCTAGGCTTAAAATCCCATTTTGAACAACTTTGATGTTTTGAGTTTTCATTTGAGGCTTGGAAATAGGAGATATGGCCTTTGCTTAAAATGACCTATAATCACCAAATGACCAAAATACCCCTGTCTTGTTCAAACCATAAGTTGAGTTCTACAAATCCTATCAAGGACTTCTAGTACTCTCTAGAAATCTAAGAGGATGCTCTTCAACATTCATGTTGACCAAGAAATCATAAGAATCATCCTACTAGGGCAAAAGTTGTCTGCAAGTTGGGTGACTTTCAAGGACCCAAATTCACACACCTCAGCTGACCTGTAATTTGTCAAAACCATAACTTGAGCTATGCAACTCCTATCAAGGACTTCTACCACTCAAATTAAAGCTAAGAACAAGCTCTACAACATTCATGTTGTGGGGAAGATGAGATATCAATCACATCTTGAGCTAAAACTGCCTGGAAGATAGGGATCAAATTAGGGTTTTTTCACTGATAATCCCTGGAAACCCTAACTCAAAACTTCTCAAACTCCTCAATCATGATGAGTTGGTCTAGGAATCATCTTTATAACATCTCCATACATCATTCCATGATCTCATGGCCCTTGGGTTGGGTCTCAACCTTCTCCAAATCATCAGTTGACCTAGGGTTGACCCAGTCAAAACCCTAATTCTACCACTCATGGTTGAATCTTCTGAATTCCTGCATAATGACCTCTCTAGGCTTCATGATGACCTTCAAGACATCTCATAGGCTTTCTCAAATCTTCAAGTCTATTCTTCAAAGTCTCAGAATCATCTGAGGGACTCCCACAACTCTCAAGCTATGGGGCACATAACTCTAGTCTCAAACAGTTGCTCTGAGGATCTCCTGAACTTTCTGATGAAGGTATCAACCTTCAAACACTTGATGGATGAATAATTGTTGGTCAAATTTTGGGGTGCAACACCGGGGCAACCCCGTTCTCGTTGATATATGGAATGGAAGCAGTGTTACCACTGGAAGTTGAGATTCCTTCCCTGAGGGTATTACGAGATGTCCAACTAGACGGGGCAGAATGGGTGAAAGACAGGTTGAACCAGCTGAGTTTAATGGATGAAAAGAGGTTAGATTCCTTAGCATATGGTCGATTGTACCAGAGCCGAATGAAGAAAGCGTATGATAAAAAGATGCACCCTCAGAGCTTTCAGACGGGTGACCTGGTGCTAAAGAGGATTCTCCCGCCACAGGCAGATCACAGGGGCAAGTGGACCCCCAACTACGAAGGGCCATACGTTGTCAGAAAAGTATTTTCAGGAGGAGCTCTGTTGTTGTCCACCATGGACGGTGAAGACTTTACGTCGCCTGTGAATTCGGACGCAGTTAAAAAATACTTTGCTTGAAATTGACCCGCTGGACAAAAAAAAAAAAGAGAGAGAGTCCAGGCAAAAATGGGGCATCCTGGCGAACCAAAAACAGAATGAAAGGTTCGGGAAAAAGTTAGGGATAAAATTGAAAAAATGTACACCCGCGAAGTTGAAAACCTATACTGGGCGGCTTCGGCAAGAAAGGGTATCCCGGTGAACTGAAAACCCGTAAAGGGCGGTTCACGCAAAAGTTAGGGATTTGAAAAGCAAATGACTGCGGTCCGTATTTGATACTATGGTGCGCATTGGTGCGGGAGAATATACCTGAGGGGTCGATTATCAGATACAATCTCTTCGGAAGTGTGAATACCGGGGAAGCACTAGAGTCAGGCGAGTCATAGGAGGATCAGCTCATGATGTTCGTTTGCATCCCGTTGCCGACATGTGTACAAATATGATTTGTCATTATATTTATGCTTCTTGTGCATACTTGTATATTTGTTGTGCGTAGCTTCCTCTTTTCAGGAGTTACATCCCGTGTACAAAACCCCGCCCATTTAGGGCCCAATCAATAAAACATGTTATTCAGTATTTGATGCTGGTTCTTTACTGTTTTGTACATGACAAACGCCAAGGTTTAATAAAACTAGCAAGTGTATAACTTCGCTGGCCCTTGCCAATAATTGCTAAAACGTTGAATTAACTGAAGATGATGTCACTAACGCTAACCTGAATAGATTTGGTTGCATAGACTTGTCTTGTCTCGTTTGTGGTGTTGCAGGGTTTTTGACCATACGAAGTGGATGATCAAAAGATTGCAGTACTAACCAGAAGCTCGTAACGGAAAGACTCGATCCCCACGCAGGTCGCGTTTCTGAGATGACAATGTTCCTTACTAAAGAAGGATCAAATTCCCCAGCTAGTCGCAGCTTATCCGAAGGACATTCTCCAGCAGGGTCGTTACTCTCAACAGAATTGATGATTCCGAGATCAAAGGCTGTATTCAGACAGTGTGGTGTCCCCCAAAAGGATCCCCCATCCCGAGCAGAGTGGTTTAGTCTCAGAAGATTAATATTTCCAACTTGTGAGCTGTACCTGGACAGTCTACTCTTCCCAGTAGGGTCATTTACTCTCCCCCAGCGGAGATAGTTGATTTTCCCCAAGAGAGTCGGTTCGTCCTCCGCGGAGTTCTCTTTTCAGCAAGTATTTTCTTTCCTCCCAGTGGAATTCAAAGGTTAAAACTCTTCCCAACAGAGTTGGTTGTGTGTCCTGGCATTTATTTTGTCGAAATACCGTGTGATAACCGTTCACTCTCCGGCAGAAGTCCAATCATGATTGGCGCATTCAGTTATTCCTCAGCGAAGCGGGCTTCACTCTTCCAGCATTTATTTTGCTTGAATAAGTCTGTGACACCTGTTTACCCCCAGTGGAGTTGGAGTTGTCTTCAGCATTTATTTTGCTGAAGCGGTTTTCTGTATCCCAGCAGTTCGAGTCTGCATTTGCATCGGCATATAGTGTCACATTTGCATCCACCAAATAAAAAACGTGTAGCATGTCCATATCGAATGGAGCATTACGCCATTGTCAAACATATGCATTTTTGAAACATAAACCAGGTTGGTTAACCGATTGTTTCTAGTGTTGATTCCCTTGCAGGTGGAGAGAGCTCTTGCTCAAATTAATTACCAAACATTCAAGATCTCGGCGTGAGACATGTAAGGGTAAAGTCAGTTGTGGCATTATTCCCCACAGAGCTGCTTGTTTAAGTTTCTCTTACCCCTCCATCGGAGTATTTCTTCAAGAGTGTTGTTATAACAATATCAAAAGATTTCGTGAATCAATTTTTGGAAGTTGTCTGGCAGTGTGGATTCAGAAAATCCCCAGTAGAGTCCTTCTCAGATTTGCTGCCATGTCAGCACTGAAAAATTGGAAGACTAGGATCATATTGTGTAACCCATGTGACTGATGGAGATAGCTGCTGCAAAGATAGGCAGAAAAGCTGTACCAGAGTATCTACCCATAGCAAAGGCGGAGTTATTTCCCTGTATTTGACAGAGTATTTCCCGTAGCAGAGGCGGAGTTATTTTCCTGTATTTGACAGAGTATTTCCCGTAGCAGAGGCGGAGTTATTTTCCTGTATTTGACAGAGTATTTCCCGTAGCAGAGGCGGAGTTATTTTCCTGTATTTGACAGAGTATTTCCCGTAGCAGAGGCGGAGTTATTTTCCTGTATTTGACAGAGTATTTCCCGTAGCAGAGGCGGAGTTATTTCCCTGTATTTGACAGAGTATTTCCCGTAGCAGAGGCAGAGTTATTTTCCTGTATTTGACAGAGTGTTTACCCGTAGCAAAGGCGGAGTTATTTTCCTGTATTTGACAGAGTGTTTACCCATAGCAAAGGCGGAGTTATTTTCCTGTATTTGACAGAGTGTTTACCCGTAGCAAAGGCGGAGTTATTTTCCTGTAGTTGGCAGAGTATGTACCCGTAGAAAACGCGGAGTTGTTTTCCTGTATTTGGCAGAGTTACTACCCGTAGCGATGGCGGTGTTATTTGTCTATAATAATGACAAACTTTTCCCGCAGTGGTGGCGGAGTTATTTCCCATAGTGATGGCGGAGTTATTTTTCTGATAATGTTGAAACCAGATTTGTAGATAGTGTTCCCCAAACAGTTGTGCAGTTTATTTCTGCGGTTGGCAAATTTCCGAGTTCTTAGTATTCAACCGTCTTGTACCTCAAATGTCTGAAGGCTCCGGGCGTTTCACCCAGTCGGGTCCAAGTCGCTTGAATAGGGGCAGCTGTTGCACCCTAAAATTTGCTCAACTTATTTCACCTGATTTTATGTCTCATAGCTTTAGCATTGGCATATTAGGTCATGTACATAATTAATTCATCTGCATAGCATAGCATGGGCAATACATCCAACAAGGGACCAAGTGCCATTTTTATCTCTATGAGCCTATCAAGAGGTTCTTATTCAAATTCAAGCCTATCCAAGTCATCAGAAAGAAATTGAAGCCTGAGAAGTTAGTGGACCAAGCAGTGGGTTTCTCTCCTATCTTGAGGATATGTGAGGATCATCAGAGAAGTTGTGAGCTATCAATTGATATCATGGAAGACCTACAGGGTCATTTTTAAAGTGAGACAAGTCATTGGTGTGATTACAAGAGCTGCAGTTGAAGACAGTCAACTAGGGTTTCATCTGGGTCAACCCTAGGTCAAATGCTTGATTGAAGGGCATCAAGGCCTGTTTGAAGGATGTGGGATTCATCATTTGATATGTGGATATGGATGTGGTGTTGTGCCAAGGAGAAATCAAAAGAAATCAATAAGAAGAGAAGTTTCTAAATTAGGGTTTCTATGTAAAATCCCCTGATTTAGGGCAAACTTCCAAGCAATATAATTCAAAATGCAAGTCTCAAATGGATTCTTGGCCAACATGAAACTTGTAGATTATCTCAAGACCTTTAATTTGAGTGGTGGAAGGCATCAAGGAGATTTATATAACTCAAGTTATGGTTCTTGCAAGTTACAGGTCATCTGAGGACACTGAAATTTGTCTGTGAAAGTTACTTGACTTCCAAGCAACGTTTACCCCTCAAGGAGCTTTCAAATGGATTTCTGGCCAACATGAAAGTTGTTCCTCATGATCTTAGATTTCTAGAAAGGTATGGTATGCCTTCATCTGATTTGTAGAACTCTACTTATGATCTTGGCAAGCCAGGGGTATTTTGGGAAAGTGGAATTACAGGTCATTTCAAGCATATGCCCAAAACTCCTATTCCCAAATTTCAAATGAAGAAATGTTCAACATCAAACTTGCTCCAAATGGCATTTTGAGTCTAGAAAAGTGATCATAGAAGTTTGGAAATGCTCATAGCTTAGAATTGCAAAATTGACCAATTATAAAGGGAAAAGTACCTTTTTAAATGACCAAAATTGTGATTTTTTGATACAAAAGCAAAACCAAGCATATGACCAACCATTTTGAAGGTAAAAGACATTTTAAGATCATTGGCAATATTAGTTTTTTGGTTTGAGGTCAAGAAATTGGAGTTATCATAAGTTGCTTGTAAGAGAAGATACACTTGCCAAATCAAGCTAGGACCAATGCACAAGGCAAGTAAGCATCCACACACTCTCTAATTGTCATGAAAAGAGAAATTAAAGGGATTTTGAGGGGCTGTAACAAGGCAATGCAGAACTGGTTTTGCAACTTGGCCAATTTCATTTTCTCATGCAATGATATGAACAATTTCTCATGAGATCAATCTAGCAAGTTCTGGAACATTCCATCATCATCTATATATTCATTCTAACTAATCCAAGAGAGGGTTGAACTTCATTTTGATCAAAAAATCATAGTTTCACTTCATCTTGCTTTTTTGCAAATTGCTTCCAATCCTCTTAATTCTTCATCATTCCTTCAAGATTTTGTTCCTATTCTACTCAATAATCATCATTGATCACATTGCAATCAAGATCTGAGTGAATAGTGGCCTGAATCATGCTCTGCAAAATTATCACATCCAAGTGCAATTGAAATCGGTTACAAGGATCCAGGTGGTTTGAGCTCGAATTATTGCAAACAGAAGCAAGGGTATAGTCCATTGATGGATCTTGGAGCATTGTAGGCTTTGAAGTGAAGAGAATCACCATCTGTTTTCAACTTCTTACCAGGTTAGTGTTTCTCACAATTTGGCTTGAATTAGGTAGCATGAGGTAGATTTGTTAGGTTAAACATGGTTTAGGTGGTTAGATGATTGATTTTGGAGACTTTAGCAAGATTTGGTGAAGGTTGATGGATGCACATGAAATCTGTTTTGACATAGAACATGAGGATTAAGTTGTTAGAATCTTAGATAATTGGCTAGTCTTAATCAGTATAGCATGAGGATTATTGTTGTGCAAAGATTGGTGAGTTTGGTGATGATTGAAACCTGATGAAATTTTGAGATTGCAAGGTTATACTGTTCGGTTGGCATGATTTAGGGTGTTTCAATACAAACCAAAGCCATGGCTGTATTCTACGCGAAAAATAGAACACATTTGGTTTTTGTATCGAGGCATTTGGTGAAGGAACGAAGGCGTACGAATGAGTGTAAGTTTCATGCATGGAGTTGTTTTCAAAGGTTTCTGAAAACCCTAATTGTCTTGAGGAAGAAGACGACTTCATCGCCTTTGGATGCGCATAAGACCAATTGACTGGAGAATGATCGAGTGGCTGAGATTCAAACGAAGAAATGAGAGGGAAGCTGGTATGTAGAACGCAGCGTTTCATTAAAACGCTGGCGTGGGCTTTTAATGATTTTGCTATCCACCCCCCCCCCCCCATGCAGGCCCAATCCAATATTGCACTTCATTTCAATGCTATTTACACCGTGTTGTGAATCTTTTCTTTTCATTTTTATTTTGATTTTCTGATTTCCGATGGGCCATGCGCGTTTGCTAACGCCACCCCCTATCTGGGCCCAAAGCATCATACTAACTGCATTTAATTTCTGTTCATACCCCCCTCATCATTTCTCAATTTAATTTCTTCCAAATTTCATTTAACTTTAAAAATTCATATAAAAATGAAAAATCATTATTTTTTAATGAGACTTTTTTTTTCCCATTTTCTATTTTCTGTCAAGAAAAATATAAAACCATAAAATGGTCATTTTACTTCATTTTTATATTTTTTGCATATTTTTACATTTTATTGTTTTTTTAATTCTTTTAGTTGATGCTACCAATTGTTGAATTTAGTTTAAGAGTTTCCTTTAGGATTTTCACCCCATTCTTTTTAGTACAACTAGATATGGATATTAGGTGCCCCTGGTTTTTATACCACAGTTTATAGGATTTCATTTTAGGTAGTTTAGTTAGAAACTATTAGGCTAGTTAATTAGGGTTTTGAATAACATAGGTGTAACAAAACAAATTTCTTTTTGGGTTTTTTAGGACAAATTAGAAGATGGGACTATAGGGGTATTAAGGGTAAGCATAATAGATCCCTTAGAATAAATATTAGAATTTTCCCCATTGTATTAATATTTTTAGCATATTTCTGTATTTGATTGATTGTATGGTGTGCCCTTTCTAGGGTTATTGTTTGATTGTGTGGGGTATTGGGCTTGCTTGGGGTAGGGGGTTGAGTTGAAGACCTTGTTGTTGAAGCCCATTGAAGACAAAAGGAGTGAAGATCAATTTCAAGAGTTGATGAAGAGTGTATCTTGCTTGCAGCTGTTGAAGATTATAGGAACTAGGAGCTAGGTAGAGCTCTAGAATAGAAACTTGATTCACAAACATGGAAGGTCTTGTTTGCCTCCATTCTTTCTCTATGATTCAAAGTCTCTTTTAAATAATCACCTCCTTCCTTTGGAAGTATTAGCGAATGTATTTAAAAGATAGAACTTTCGAGAGAAAACTGTCTGTATCATGTTAACAGCCAGTAGGCCACCCTTGGTAGGCAACTGACTGCTTAACATCCAATTCATCTTGTTAACTGCTTCTCATCTTGGAGAGTGGGACTTGAAGAAAAGCCATGTTGAAGATATAGACCTTGCTTGAAGATGAAGATTGAAGCTTGCTTGAAGCTTGTAGATGTTTTGAAGATGACTTGAAGATAGAAGATGATGGAGCTTGCTGTGCAGGGTTGTTGTTTGCTGTTTATTTTTGCTGTTTATAAGTCTTTCATGTATTGTTTGAGTTTCCCTGACTGTATTGTTTGCCAATTAACCTGTTAGGTTGAAGTGAAGTTATTTCACTTTGCCTGTTGTTTTCTAGGTTCGAGGTTGAGTGGGACTCCCTTGCCTCGCTTGTATTGTTGCATTCATGCATATTTTACTGTTTTATTGTATCTGTTGTTTCTATTTTCGTTTATCCCCTTAGGATCTCTATTTCTCTCTGCGCAAGAGAGGAACATGATAGACATTAGGTCTTAACCCATGCATGATAACATTAGGTTACTTTGATTCCCTTTTCAACCATAGGTTAGAGTTCTGTCTCTTCCTTCTTAAAACAAACAGAAAAACACAATAAATATTTCAAACACAATAAAAGACACTTCTTCCGTAAAAGAATGTGAACTCATCAAAACGTCAATTTTTGTCCGCTTGGACTCTTAATCAAAAAAACCCTTTTTCAGAAGGAGATAAAAAACAATCAAGACAGACTTGCGTCGTACGTGGCCCGAACTACGTTTGCTCTGATCTTTCATGCTGTATGAAAGTATGTAGGCATAGGATGCGATATCCTAGCGAGCAACCTTCCCCTCCTTTCCAGTAGGTAGGCGAACTACGTTGACTCTGATTTCTCGTTCCATACGGGAATACGTAGGCATAAAGTGTGACACTTTGCCGAGTCATTTTCTTTTCTTTTAACCTCAGACCTGTAGAATAGATAGAATACCAATCCGTACCAGAAAAAAAGCGTGGATCCCGTCGAGTACGACGGACGTGAGGGGTGCTAATACCTTCCCCTTGCGTAACCGACTCCCGAATCCAGGATTTGGTTGCGATGACCATTCCTTTCCCCGTTTTGCAGTAGGTTTACTTCGAGCGTTTCCTTTCCCTCCTTTGGGATAAATAACGCACGGTGGCGACTCTTCTGTTCAGCCGGCGCCGATTTTCGCAGTAGCGACACCCCCGTCGGGTCAGAAGCGAAACAAGAAGGCATGGACAGAGGCTCCTCGGCCACCCACTCCTCGAGGGGAAGAACGCGCTTATCGAAGTATGGAACGTCCGACTCATTGTCCTCGACCATTGTCCCCGGGACAAACGTAGTCATTAACACCTGAAAAGCAGAAGGTAATGGTGAATTCGATGGCAAAGATCAAATTCACCCTTCCACCGCAAGTCAAGTGAAAAGGCGACGAGGACAAACCGAGCATCATCGTCGGTGGCTCTATCCAAATCCTATCGTCTCCCTGGGACACCTACCTAATCTAATCTACACACTCTCCCCGGGGCGTCCATCAGAATAAACGTCTCTCCCCGAGGCGTTCATCAGAATAAGCGTCTCTCCCCGGGGCACTCATCAGAGCAAGCATCTATCCCGGGGTACTCATCGGAATAGGCGTTTTTCCTTGGAACGCTCACTATAAAACGCTAGAAAACCTGCCTACAGCGGCGGAGACCCACACCTCTCCTCGGGGCATTCAACGTGCCCCGACCACGATCCTAAAAGAAATAGGAAAAACAAAATAAAGGAGAAGAAAAACTTACTATATTTCGTTCTGTGGCGGAGTGCGAGACAGCTGCTGTGATGGAGATATCAGGCGATAGCAAGGCGTCAGGTCAAAGAGATTGAGAGCAAGAAGGCGAAAAATGGAGAATAAGCGGAAGCTCGCTTACTTTTACCCCAACACGGGACTCGAAGCGTCCCTAGGCCCTCGAGTACCCTAGGGTAGCCACCCTAGCAGCCACCCAGCGCACGACACATGGCGAAAGCTGACAGTCGCGTCCCCTCACATCTCCCTGCCAACACTTGTCCTCAACCCCGGACGCTCGAGGACGAGGAAAGACTCATGCACTCGCGTCCCTGCGAAACACGAGATGGTGGGTTTTCCTCCTCAAGCTAATCTCTCCTCCCCGGTACAACGTCATCAAGTCCTCGCTCCCTCTCTCGGAGCTACGACTTGGGAGGCTCCTGTTCTGGCCTAGGCCCTGGCTTGGACAGGCAGGCCTAACCCAATAATATTCTGCCAAGCCCAATCCAGCATGGGTCGCAGCCGTCGAGCACAGGGTCCCCGACAAGCAGGTAATGTCCCTCCGCGGGCAGAACCTGCCTCATCTGTATCGAACACAAGACTCCCCGTCGGGCAGACACGGCCACCGTCGAGAAGAACCTCCCTCCGCGGGCATAACCTGCTCCCTTGTCGGGCAGGATAACGTGTCCTTCACACGTTCTCCATGTGCTCCCCTCCGCGGAGACATGTCATCTACCAACTGCCCACCTCCGAAAGAGCAGGTCAACCCACTTTTCGGAGTTCACGGAGCAGTTGAACTAGAGCGAATACCACGTTCTGGTCTTCACTACGCCACGTAAGCCCTAGCAGTCACTTGGGTTGGGCCTAGCCATCTAGCCCAACTCAAATGATCGTTGGCCCTGCGCTGGGGTCTCTCTATAAATACCCTCTTCTCCAAGATGGTCAGGTAATCTCTTCTTACCCCTTTGTCTTTACTTGTGATAACTCTGCCCATACGCTTACTTTAGCATCGGAGTGCCATACATGTACACCCCCTCCTCTTCTTCAACACCGGTGAACAGGCAACCAGTCGAAGACGCGTGGCAGCCAGTGATCCCCTTCTGATCAGGTCAGACAAGTGAGATTGTGATGAAATTGGGCTTTTTATATGAGATGATATGTATGAAGCCTATTATGATGTGTTATTATTGGTTTATGATTACAGTGTGATTTGAGTGCATTTTGTGTTGTGAGTGATGGAAATCACAAGGGGTTTTGGGTATTTTTTTATACAGAAACGCATAAGCAGTTTTGCTGATTACACACGTTTCGTTGGGTGGGCAAAGTGTTCCGTCGGGAAAAAATGATTCTCTTGGAGATCGCCAGGCGAGAGAAGAAGAGAAGGGGAGGTGAAAAATAGGTGCTTTTGGGTTTTCTATGGGGAAGAGAATTTGCCCCTGCTTCGCCAGGAGAAACCCAGGAGAGCGAGCTGCTTCGTCGGGCGAACACTAGGCGAGCAAGAGCTGTGTGTTTTTTTCTTTTATTTCTTTTGTGTTGCCTTATGTCTTGTTGTCTGTATGTTTTGAGTAATTGATGTGTTGTACTTTGATGATTATAACATGATGATTTGTGATGTAACATGAAGAAATGTGATGTACAATAAAGAGGTAATACTATGATGTTTTGATGAATTTTTATGAATGATGATACAACTTTGACGATCTTGTTATGATGATAATGATGACGTGTTGCATCATGCATTCATAGCATAATAGGACTTCGGTCCAGTGTTGTTGGTAGGACTTCGGTCTAGTGATGATGTTAGGAATTCGGTCCAGTGTTGGCTTCAATCCCATTGTGTGGATTGAGGTGTTTTGTGATGTGCTCCGGTTCTTGTGTAGAATCGTTCCTATTGGTGGGGATCTTTGGAGGGTGACGACCCAGTGTCTATCAACATGTTGATTTGGTATTGTAGCACCCCAAAATTCTCCTTATCATTTCTTGATTCACTGGCTTATGTTTCTCTGCATTTTTTTCATTTCTGCATATCATGGAATTGGCTCTTGAGATGTGGGATCATAGTTTTTCATGGCTCAGGCTTCTCTTTTATTGCAAGAGTTTAAACAGCGAGCATCAGAGGCTTCGACATTTATTTGGCCCAGCAATCGGGTGGCCGATTTTATTTTATTTAGCAGGTTATTTTCAGCACAGGAGACAGGTCACAGGATATCTCAGGCATTCTCACAGTTATAATATCCAAGGGCAAGTTTCATAGGCTTAACAGGGCTCAGAACGGGTGAAAACGGGCGAATATGCAAGTTTCCCTCCAAATGGCGCTATTTTTGAAAATTTGTGAGTGGTTAACCGATTAACCAATTTGCACTAGCAAATGGTTAATCGATTAACCATAGTAAATTTTTCCCAGTAACGTGCATTTTCAATGCTTCCACTTTTGGGGTCTATTTTGATCACTTATGAATTTAATTTTACACTAGAAGAAGGATCTAGAATCACTCTAAATTTTGATTAATTTTCAAAATCAATTCAATTTCCCTCCAATTTTCCATTCCTAATCCCATTCCAATTTTCAGAACCTCACTCCAAACCATAATTCTACTCCTAACCAAGAGCCTATTTAAGTGAATTTTCTCCAAATCTCAAAAGAACCCTCACAATTTTAGATTTCGCACTCATTCTCTAGAATGTGCTCCCAAATTCTCTTAACTTTTCTACACTCTAAAACCTCCATTAGAGCTCTTTTCTTGAGTTCATTGGTTCTTCATTGGGATCCTTGAATTGTAGAGCTAAACCTCCATCATTCATCTCCATCATCTTCAATTCATCATTTGAATTTCTTTTGGATTTGGATCTGATCTTGGAAGTAAGTTTATAAGTGATTCTTGGATCAATTATGGCTTGTTCTTCACTTATATTGAAAGAAAGCTCTTATATCTTGAAGATTTCTTGGGTTTCTAGCTTGGATCTATCAATTAACAATGAATCAATGCTTACCAAAGCAAATCTCAGGTTTGAAGGTTGGTTAATTCTATATCCAATTTTGTCTTGAGCTTATTTAAATAATCACAATGTAGGTCTTCAAGTTTTAATTGATTTTGGTGATTTTGATCTTTGTGATTTGTGATCTCAATGCTTGATTAAGTTTGATTGATGTTTGATCACTGATTTTTTGTGTTAAGTTCGTGCAGAATTGATTACATAACTTTTTGTGTTAAGTTTAATTGCTGAAAGTGCTTTTAAATTGTTGTTTTTCTACTTCTGGTGCAGTGTTAATCGATTAACCAGTTGCAGTACAAAATTGGTTAATCGATTAACCAGTGCAATTTTTGAATTTTTTAGTGGTTAATCGATTAACCAGTTTGCACAGGAAAATGGTTTATCAATTAACACTGGACCAGAATGTGATTTTTGGTTGTTTTCAAGCATGTTTTGATTTCTTTCACCTCTAACCTTCATGGATTGATATGGTGCATTTTTGTGGACTATTTTTGACTTATTTCATCATGCTTTATGGTTTGATCTCAATTTTTTGACGCGTGACTTTTGGTTTCCGTTTGAGTGCTTAACATGTTCATGTTGCTTGATTGATGTGATGAACGCATGCTTTGATTGCTTATATCATGTTAATGATTAATTGTTAATGATCATCTTGTTTGATATTGTGATGCATGTTTGTATTCACTTTTGTTTCTGTTTGTTACATGATCGTTTAGTTGCATAATTGATATGAAAAGCACGTTGTTCTTGATTGTTCTTGATGATGCATTATTATTGAACATTGGTGTTTGATTGTTGATGCATGTCCATCCTTGCATGCTATTTATTCTTGATTGGTGTTTTCTTATACTTGATCATATTGAAACATGCTTGCTGCCCTGCTTTCTGCAGCTGTCTTATTCTGAATTTGCATGTTTTCTTTGATATGCTTGCCTGTTGCATGTCCTTTTACACCTACTTTTGTGCTGAATTGGTAGCTGTTAAATGATGTTGTGCTTCCTTGCTGGATTTTATTGTTGTTTTGTGCAGGAGGCGTTGTTGTAGCTGCTGTTTTTACCTTGTTTTCTTGCTTATTGCCTTCCCTTTGCATGCTCCCTTAGGGTTCCTATTCCAATTTAATTTCCGATTAATTTTGGGATTAGGATAGACATTAGGAGTGCAATCCATGCATGATAACAAGTAAGCTAGTCTCTTTTAACCTCAAACGTAGGTCCATCTTTTTCATGCTAACATTAGGATAGAATTTCCTTTTCGCATCCCGACCTTAGGGCCACTTTGTATGACAACGTTAGGACCGAGTTTCCGTTAGACCTTTCGTGCATCTTTCTCTCTTCTCATCTCAAAACAATGCTAAGACACTTAATAAAGACGATGAACATTGTGCACCACGAACCTTTAGCATATGGGAAATGATGAGTGAGGTGTTTGTCTAGAGTGTTTAGCGTACGCCCTATGGGCGATATGCGACGTGAATCATAGTCTTTAGTGCAATGTGAATCATATACAAACTAATTAACTTCACCAAAACTCACACAAAAAAGTCAAACCTTTTTATCCTTCGGGATTTATGTTTCGAACTCATTATCAGAAAGAGTACGTTACTTTCCGTTCTACTGTAAACAGGCATCGACCCTAACTGCTGGAATGGGAACTTAACGTCACTCATAAAAAATACTTAACCAACCTGTGGTTTTGTAATTACCCGAACTATGCTTTTTCTGATTTCTCATACCAGATGAGGATAAGTAGGCATAAGACGACGGTGTCTTAGAGAGCAACCTTTCCTTCATCACCTGTAGTTTTCTGAACTACGTTGACTCTGACTTTCGCATTGCACGGGAGAATACGTAGGCATAGGGCGGCGATGTCCTAACGAGTCGATTTCTTTTTTCCTTCATTCTCGTTTCCGTTTAGAAGTAGCTTATAGAAAACATACCCTTTGATTAAACAATAAGCGTGGATCTCGTTGGGTACAACGGATGTGATGGGTGTTCATACCTTCCCCTTGCGTAACCAACTCCCGAACCCAAGATTTGGTTGCGATGACCTTGTCTTTTCTTGTACTTCAGATTTTCTTTGATCGTTCCCTTTCCCTCTATTTGGGATAAATTACGTTTGGTGGCGACTCTTCTATTTTCCCGCTGGGTGATTTTCACAATTGTGAAAACTAGCGAGTCTGCTAGGGATACTGGTTCCTTATGCGAGTCAATCCTAGAGCTTTTCTATTTTGCGTCTTTGTTTGTTTATTTTTGTGCAGTTATTTTCTTTTATGTATATTATCTGTTGTATATTATTTGCATTCGCATATTATATTATGTTGTTGTTGCTGTGCTATTGGGTGAGTTGTTCCATGAGAGATAAACCCAATACCCAGGCTTGAGTATACACAAAAGATTAGTGTGAAGAGTAGTATCGACTTATATGGCATCTTGACACGCAAAAGTCCGCGCGAAATCCGCGTCCAGACGAGGTTTTCTTTAGAGACATCCTATCCTGTGCATCTTGGGCAGCTGAGGGGGTGTTGAATTAGAAAGTTAACGACTCTTGAGACCATTCATTGGGAAGTCAACTGAGACCTCCTTGTTTGACCATGATGATAAACCAGAAATGGTGAACGTATCATTGTTTCTCAACATGAGAGTCTATGATACTGATGACCTGCATAGGATGTTGTACCGTCCAAGACTAGAACCCATATGTGAGAGGGATGGGTTTTGTAGGAAACTTTGACATGCAACCAACCCGATTTTCTGAGTGGACTTTTGATCTCGTGCATTCCGGTTTTCTATCACCTCAATGTTCTGGATTTCTAGGTTAGAGCGGATCTCTGGTTACATTCAATCAACAACATAATAGTATGCATAATCATCTTTGCATCTGCATAATCATCTTGCATTTAACATTGAATGTTTATGTGTTTTACAGGTTCTTGTCTCCCTTTTGATTCTAGTCCTGGTTTTCTGTAAAGATGGAGGCTAAGAAAAAGAAGATCATTATATACACGTTTCCGGCACCTGAGTTGGGACCTTTATTTGGCCTGATTGCTATGGCTGATCCTGGTGTTCTTGAGGTATTCAAACGGGATTATGGGAGGATTTTGAGTCTTTTCCATAAGGTTACAAACTATGATCAAGGAGCCATCCACGCTTTTTTACAGTTTTATGACCCTCCACTATGATGTTTCACCTTCCCATATTATGTGTTGGTTCCGACTTTAGAGGAGTTTGCTTTTGTTTTGGGAGTTCCGATCCAAGATAAGGTGTCATTCTTTCGTTCAGAGGAAGAGCTCGATCTCGAGAAGTTGTCTGCCACTCTTTATTTGAGTGCGTCTGAGTTAGTTGATCATGTCATCAGCAGAAATGGAGTTTCTAGCTTTACTTTATCTTTCATGATGGATAAGGCCCAGCAATATGCTGAAGAGGGTTGTTGGGTGGTCTTTAGTGCTATCTTGGCTTTGTGTATCTATGGCATTGTGCGATTTCCTAACATACCAGATTTCATTGATATGGATGCCTTTCATATTTTCACTTCCAGGAACCCTGTACCCACTCTCCTAGGAGACCTATACCGTTCAGTTCATTACAAGAACGAGAAGAGGAAGGAAAATATTGTTTCTTGTTGTACTCCGCTTTTCCACAAGTGGTTTATAGATCATCGCCCTTGTTCCGGAGCTTTCGTGAATTCAGGGAATTCATCTGAATGGTCTAAGAGACTCATGGGTTTGACAGCCAAAGATATCATTTTGTTTAGTAGAGATCTGCTTGGTAAAGAGATTATCTTCAGTTGTGGTAGCTTCCCCAATGTGACTTTTATGGGAAGGAAATGAGGGATCAACTATAACCCTTCTCTCGCTGTCAGACAACTTAGGTATGCTTTGAAGGGACCCCTGAAGGATGAAGAAGTGCAAATCTTGGTACTTTACTGGCATAGTTGACCCTGGTATTCTGGCGAGATTCGGTGATGCGCGGGGTAAAATCCACAAGAGGGGGAAGCTTTCTTTAGGGAAGAGTGATTGTCGAGCCTACGATCCATACATGGAATGGATCCAGAAGAGGGTTGAGGAGATACTTTTGCATTTCTCTATTGAAGAACTCTTATATCCTTTGTTTATTGAGCAACCTACAAAGTTTGACATTCTGAGATATAATAAGCTTTGGGCAGAGAAGGAAGAACTGCGCAAAGAGAATGAAGAGTTGAAAAAGGAGATCAGTCAGTTGAAGCATGATAGAGGTGAAGTTGTTTACTTGGCTAAGATGAAGTCAGAATCTTTAACCAAGCTGGAGAAGGAGGTATCTGAGGAGATCAGGGTGCCAGAGCAGATTGGTCGGGATCTAAAGAGTACTAATAGCATTTTTAAGCATAGAAATAAGGATTTAGACAGAGTGTATATGAAGATATCCAAATTCAATGAGCAATGGAATGATATGATAACTACTAACAAGAACAGGGAAGATCAACTTCACAGTCAAATCGATAAGCTGAAGGCGTAGCTCAAGGTAAATGAAAGAGAAGTGATGGTAGAATCATCTTATAGATGCACAAGTGAGCAGAAACTCCATGAGACTCTATCAGTGCTTGAAGAGCTCAAGCTCCGGGAAATTTTGAAGAGACCCAGGTTGGAAGATGCCTTCGGTGAAGATTCTTGGGAAGACTCCTATCATTCTCTTAAGGATGTTATACACATAAGGGACACCCTCATTAGGGAATTGGTGGCCAGACCAGATCATCCAGATACGAAGATGATGCTCAAGGAGGCTCAGACCTGGAGCAAGGAGCATGGTTGCTAGGGAGGATCATCATTTGATATGTCATAGTAGTTTCTCTTCTTGTGTATCTTGATCATCACCAGATCTATTGGATGGGATCATGCTTTTTATATTCGAATCTTTCTCACTTGTTGATATGTATCGGCTCAACATTACTTGATAAATGAGAAGATTATTATGGTATTCATATCCATCTCTACTATTCATGTTTATTGAAATTGGAATTAAGGGGGAGGTCTCCCTGTAAATACATAGACATGTTTGCATTTTGAATTTTTTCATTTTCATTCGCATCGCAGGTGTCTGCAATGGCATTTTGTTCTTATCTCTGCTTGGTTTTCATCAGTAATAGGATTGAGGACTTCAGTTTCCATAGATACTCAACTCGAGGGGATCAACAAAGGATTATCGATTAAGTTCAGGCTAAATTGTAGGAAATCAGGGCTCGCATGGCTCAGTTTTTGGAGCTAATGCAGAATATTACCAACAGACATGAACAACTGAGGACTCTGGTCCAACCTCTGATAGCACGGATTGATGAAGAAGGTGTTTTGCATGGAGGATCTGGTGTTATTCCTCCATCTGTTGTTGGCTCTGTTCCACAAGGTGCTAATATTCCTACTGCTATCATACCTCTGGGCGGAGGTGTTGTTAATGAAGCTGGTGGAAGTGTGTGCGTTGTGCACGGGGATACTAGTCCTCAATGGGAAGATCACCAAGATGATGTCTTTTTTATGAGGGATATGAAAGGTGGCTTGCCTTCTGAAGCTGACAAAAGGTTCAAACTAATCGAGGAAAAGATGAAGTCTTTTGAGAACAAAAATTCTTTGGGTCTCAATATGTCAGATCTTGGTCTAGTTCCAGGGGTCAGAATACCCCCGAAGTTCAAGGTACCAAATTTTAACAAGTACAAAGGGACGAACTATCCTAGAGTATATATCCGAGCATACTTTAGAAAAATGTATGCATACTCTGACAATGACAAGTTGTTAATGCATTTTTTTCCAAGACAGTCTGGCAGGAGCATCTTTGGAATGGTATATGGGTCTTGAGAGAGCTCATATCCGAAGCTGGAGAGAATTGGATGAGGCATTTGTTCGCCACTATTAGTACAATAGTGATATGGCGCCAAACAGGGTGCAATTACAGAGTTTTTCACAGAAGAACAATGAGAGCTTTAAAGAATACGCCCAGAGGTGGCGGGAATTGGTAGCAAGGGTGCAGCCTCCCATGGTGGAGAGAGAATTGACTGACATGTTTATGGCTACATTGCATGGGGTTTGTTATGAGAAGATGATAGGTTGTATGTCTGCAGGTTTTTTTGACCTAGTGATGGCAGGTGAGAGAGTGGAAAGTGGAATTAAGTTTGGGAAAATTCTGAATGGTAGTGGATCCTCTTCGGGAGGAATGAAGACACCATATATAACAAACCCTAAGAAGAGGGAAGGGGATGCTGAAATTCTGGCAAGCACACGATGGATGTTATTACCACAGTTATAACATCCACTGTGACATAGACTACTGTACTAACTAATTAAACTGTAAGTAAAAGCAGTAAATAACACCGCAATTGTTCACCCAGTTCAGTGTCAACAACACCTACATCTGGGGGCTACCAAGCCAGGGAGGAAATTCACTATCAGCACTATTAATTCAGAGTCAAACACGCCAGTTTGCACTCCTCACTTAAGACCTACCCAATGACACTTCAACCTAGAGACACTCTAGACCTGAGTATACCCACTCACTCCCCCTCAATCACACCACAATGATATCAATACACAATTACAAAATAAAGATGAAGAAACACTTCATACAAACCTTGATCTTGCTTCATAGCTTTGATCAAGGGACACACACACTCTTGCTTAACAGCTTTGAGTGAGACACAACTTAGAATCTACCTCATTAATGCAGTATACAGTTGCTTGGTGAACAAGTATTCCTAAGACATAATTCACACGTGAAGAGCACACTTTCTTCACTCACAATACTCACGTGAAGACCAACCTTCTTCACTCACAAGGACTCTCTATATGCACTCTCTGATCTTCTGTCAAGAGCTGCTTTTTTAGGATTGCTCCTTCTGATATTTATAGCAGCATTCAGTCTTTTGGGCCTGGGCGCATAAATTAATTTTATCCATAAAAAACCCTATTCTTCAATCATCTGCCCGTTTTGTCAATTAATTTAGGGATATTTTATTTCGCTTATAGCTTTTAAAATGTTTCCTGACTTCCAGCTTGAGCTTCTGATTTGTTTCCTGATTTTTAGATACTAGAAAAACTAACCCTGCTCGCTTGATGTCATACGATCCAAGTCATGACATTCTGTATGACATCCAGCTTAACTTATAGTTAGTTAAGTTAACTTACCTTGCACAATCCATATTATGTATGTACTACCATCAGTTATGACATACATACATACTCTAATGTTTTGCCACAAAATGCAGCCAATCAAGAGCACTTACAAACTCCCCATTTGGCAAATTTTTGGCTAAAACACCCTGTTAACATATCAGAGTTTACAAGCAGCAGAAGTCTTAACCTACCATGCAGGAAAGCTACACAAATAGTGTTGTCTATACACACTCACACTGTTAGCTCTCAGGATCAACCTGTTCACAATACCATCTGTTAGTCAGCACCACCGATGTCACAATTTGTTGAGTAACACATTGGGTTACTCCCCCTCAACTGATGCACCTTACTAACTGAGCACTTAACATGCACACTCTGCAGTCACACATAAAAACATTCAGCCTGTTCTGGATGTCCAGACATTCAGGATAACTTCCTGAAGTAACACACTCCTGTGCTACTCCCCCTAAAGAGATGCACAACATACTCTGCTATTATCCTGCAGACACACACATAACTCCTAAACACCTTCTAGGATCACACAGGGTTAGCAACAAACACAATCAACCATTCAGTTCTAACATACATTCCTATACACCATAGGAATTCACCCATATCAGCAGCAGCATATACTTGCTCTAGCAGCACAAGCAAGTCTTGCAGTTATCATACATCTCATCATTTCATCAGCTGCACCTGTGGTTACACCTGCAGGTATGATTATATCATATCCACAACTGTACATATTGTGAGGGCAAAATGTCACACAACATATGTTCTCAAGTTTCGATAATGACAAAGTACAACCTCGGATCAATAGGAGCTGTCAAATTTCATCCAGAAGGAAGTTGCAGTACTTAACATATCATATCCTTCCTATATCTTTTTAATTCTTCATATTATCATCGGCAAAACGCGTGATAAATATTCAGTCGTGACAAAACGCACGAAACAACAATTGATCTTTTTTTTTGCAGGTTTTGAAACTATGAGTCGACCGCCAGTCAGCGCACAACCCAATTAATTTTTCCACGGGTCAGTACATGGGAGCTATGAGTCGACCACCAGTCAGCGTACACCCCAGTTCACTTTCCTACGGGTCAGCGCATGAACGCCATGAGTCGACCATCAGTCGGTGCATGAAGTCTTCATAATTCCCACGGGTCAGCGCATGTCGACCTATGGTCGACGCATACTGTTGGGTTTTTTAATATTGCTGAAATCTGCAGGCCATGTGTCGACGCATAGACCTGCCATGGCCGATCGTTCGCGCGTTGTTATGTATTTTTTCACTATGTTTAAAATCCTGTTGTGTTATTTATTTGGCTTATTACTATAAATAGTAGGTTGTTCATCTTAACTAATTAACAATTTCATTTTGAGTAAATTGTCAAAACCAGAAAAGTGAAATAGGTGCCTACATTTCTCTTCATCTTCATCCTCAAACAACACATAACACTGCAACTACACACAACCATTTTTAGAGTGCTTTGTGTCTCGTTCAAGGTGATAAGGTTCGAATCCGTTGAGTGGAAATCCGGTTCGGGTGGAGAATTGTGGCAGGTTTTTCTTGAATAAAACCTTGAAGGTTTTGCCCTCCAAGATTCTACGAATTTGGGGGTTTTTGGTACGGATAGTCTCCATCAATGTTCTGCGGTGTGAAGGTGATTGAGAAACAGAAGTTTTCATCAATCTAGTAGTTGGGGCTGTGAAGTGTTGAAGGGAGTTCCGGGTTCGATTCGTTGGTGTCTAAGATCAGCAGGGCCGAGGGTTTGAAGAACTGAAAGTTATTCAACAAAGGGGATGGAATCAGAGGTTAATTCGCAATGATCGAAGGTCTTGATTCAACTTGAATCAAGGAGCAAGAAGTGATAGCAACATCAACATCTATAGGGATTGTTTGTATTATTGCTTATCAACTCTTGTATAAACTACTACAACTCTACAGGTGATATCTATTATAAATCATCTCAATTCTATTTTTAGAATTGAGGGCAGATGTACCCCGAAGCGAGGACGGCGGGGAACTGCCTCAACAAATCTTTGTCTTCTTTATTTTTCAGCATTTTCATTTTCAGCTTAAAAATTAAGTGATTTTAGTTTAAGAAATTTTATTGATTCGAGCATTGAATTTAGTAAGTAACTGGTACTGTTTAAACTTGAGTACAATAAACAATTGTACAAGGATTTTAAAGTTACTTACTTAAGTCAAAATCCACTTGGAGTGTTTTGCACACCAAGTGTTCGATAAATTGCCTGAACCAAAACTTACTTAGTTTACTTGCTATATTTTGGTGGGTTGTGTTGAGCATTGGAACTAGCACTACTAATTAGTGGTGAAACAAATTGATTAGTGTGACTAGTGTATTGAATCTACTCTTCTTTTATTATCATATTCGTTAGCTTAACGCATATCCGATCTTCCAATAACGGTTCGTTTTAGACGTGTTTTTCCAAGGCCGCTTCCGCACTTAAAAACATTTTTAAAACCAATTTTAAATTGGTAAGCGCCGACTCAAATTTTAATTGGGATCTATTTAACCGCCCTTCTATATCCGAGCCATCATCTAACAAGTGGTATTAGGAGCACCGGTTCACTCCGTGCTTCAAGTATAACTTTGATAGAAAATGGCAAACGTACCTAAAGGGGCTTATAATAGAGCTCCCGTTTTTAATGGTGAAAATTACGGTTATTGGAAGGATTGTATGCGGGTGCACATAAACTCCATAGATAGAAAAATATGGAATGTTATCCTCAATGGTCCAATAGAAATTACTATGACCAATGCGGATAATGTGGTTGTGCCTAATCCCGAAGCACAATGGACTGATGATGATGAAAAGAAATACAACTATGATTGGAAAGCTAAAAACATCTTAATATCCTCATTAGGAGTTGATGAGTATTATCGTGTGTCTCATTGCTCTACGCAAAAAGACATGTGGGATTCACTTCAAATCGCTCATGAGGGGACAAACGATGTGAAGTTAGCAAGAATCAATACACTAACACAAGAGTTTGACCTTTTCTACATGGAGCAAGGAGAAACCATTGCGGACATGCAGAAAAGGTTTACTCATCTCATCAATAGGTTACATTCATTTGGTAGGCCGGTGGCCAATGACGTTGCTACTAATAAAATTTTAAGATGTTTAAACAGGGAATGGCAGCCCAAGGTGACCGCCATAAAAGAAGCAAATGATCTTACTATTTTGGACCTAACAACATTATTTGGAAAGCTACAAGAGCACGAACAAGTGCTCCTAAGCCTTGACCAACATGAAAAGAAAGAAAAGAAGGACAAAACAAAGAATGTTGAGAAGAAATCAATTGCTCTCAAGACTTCCTCCTCGAAGTCTCAATCCAAGAAGCACAATGATTATTCATCTAGTGACGATGAAGAAGAGGACAAGGATGAGGATATGGGGCTTTTCGTAAAACGCTATAATCGGTATGTGAGAAAGAATGACATTCAACACTCAGAAAAGAACCTTGACAACTTCAGAAAGCAATCAAGGAACTCTCGAAATAATGACATCAAAGGGAGTAAAACCAGAGGTTCGTGCTACAAATGCGGAAAGCCCGGTCACTACAAGCCAGATTGTCCTTTAAACAAAAAAGGCAAAGAAAAGGAATCTACCAAATCACATAAGAAGTCATCAAAGCCGAGAAGAGCGTATATAGCTTGGGAAAGTGATTGCGAATCCTCCTCCTCTGATGAAAGCTCAAGTGATGAAGAAGAATCCATGAACCTATGCCTTTCCGCACATAAAAAAAGTAAGAAAAAGCAGGTACGTCACTCTAAATATGAGAATTCCTCAAATATGTCACATTTCAAATTACAAGCCGCATTTAATACTTTACACAATGAAGCAACAAAAGCCTTTAAGAGACTTGCCTCTAATAAAAGAATGTTTACTTACCTAGAGCACAAAATTAAAGAGTTCGAAAGGAAACTTGAGGAACTTAAGGCTTCCATGGTGGAAAGTAATAAATCGGATTGTGTGGACCATAGAAATGTCTTCGAATTTGGATGTGCTACTTGTTATATTTGGCAAGGTGAAGTTAGAAACCTAAAGGCCAAATTAAACAAGGCTCTTGAGCCTAAAATTACATTTGCTATTGATAGAGCTGATTTTAGAAAAAGTATGGTGAACCCATATCAAAAATATACATATGTAATTAGGGATCAAGAGAGTAAAAGCAATTCTAAAGTTGACTTTGCATGCTTATATTGTTGCAAGAAAGGCCATTCCATTGCTAAATGCCGATTTGGGAGATTTTTGGTTCCTAAAGGCGTCTATCAATGGTTTCCCAAATCCAACCACTTTGTCACTAACATATTAGGACCCAATATGACATTGGGTACCTCCTATTGCTAATTATGTTTTCATAGGTACAATGTGTCTAGACCACTAAGAGAAGATGGGTTCTCGACAGTGGATGTTCAAGACACGTGTCCGGAGACATATCCCTATTCATAGACTTCGTGCCTAAGAAGAAAGGGTATGTAACATATGGTGATAACAATCGTGGAGCAATACTTGGTAAAGGTAGTGTACGTAACCCCTCTTCCACTACGATTTCCGATATGTTGCTTGTCAAGGGTCTTAAACATAATCTTCTTAGCATTAGCCAATTATGCGACAAAGGATACAATGTATCATTTTCAAAAGAGTGTTGCAAAATTGTGCATGATAATGATAAGAAGAATATGTTTAATGGCCTAAGAGTGAACAACGTCTATATGCTTGACTTAAATGAAGTATCGTTAACAAGTGACAAATGCCTCATAACAATGAGTGAAGATTCATGGTTATGGCATAGGCGCTTAGCACATGTTAACTTTGACTTGCTGAATAAATTAGTCTCAAAAGATATAGTCCTAGGTCTTCCCAAAATAAAATTCACCAAGGATCACCTTTGTGATGCTTGCCAAATGGGAAAGCAAACGAGGATATCTTTTAAATCTAAAAATATTGTTTCTATCACAAGACCTCTCGAGCTTCTCCATATAGATTTATTTGGGCCTTCTAGAATCAAGAGTCTAGGCAGAAACTATTACAGTTTCGTAATAGCGGACGATTACTCTAGATTTTATTGGACTATCTTTTTGGCTAGCAAGAGCGATACATTCGCCGCCTTTGAAAATTTTGCCAAAATTTCCCAAAATAAATTAAGCACAAACATTGTGTCAATTAGAAGCGACCATGGAGGTGAATTTGAAAACCATTTATTTGAAGAATATTGCGGTAACTACGGTATTGATCATAACTTCACCACTCCATGAACTCCTCAACAAAATAGGGTGGTGGAGCGCAAAAATCGCATTTTAGAAGAGTTGGGAAGGACAATGATCAATGAAAGTGGACTACCAAAATATTTTTGGGCCGACGCCATAAGTACGGCTTGTTATGTTTTAAATAGGGTGCTCATCCGCCCCATTCTAAACAAAACACCTTACGAGCTTTTAAAAGGGCACAGGCCAAACGTGTCTCACCTACACGTTTTCGGTTGCAAATGTTTTGTCTTAAATAATGGAAAGGAAATTTTGGGTAAATTTGACTCTAAGGCTGATGAAGGTATCTTCCTTGGATACTCTCAGTCGAGTAAAGCATATAGGATTTACAATAAAAGATTACTTATTGTCGAAGAATCGGTACATGTAACATTTGATGAATCTTATCCGAGAAATTTCGGAAAAGGTAGTGTGTTTCATGGTGCAGGTACATCTACTGAAGACATACTCAAAGATGCAGAGCCGGAAATTGATCAGTCCGACAAAGCAAAAATTGAGGAGGAAAAAGATGTCCAACATGAAGAAACTGAGGTAGATCATCCATCTACAAGTGATGCTCTCCCTCAAGCTTGGAATTCTTCTAAAGATCATCCAATAGACAACATTCTCGGAGACATATCAAAGGGTGTTACTACCTGATCTAAGATAAGTAACTTTTGTTATCACTTCGCTTTCGCTTCACACATGGAACCTAAAAACCCTAAAGAATCCTTACTCGATGAAAAATGGTTTTTGTCAATGAAAGATGAACTTAATCAGTTCACGAGAAATGAGGTATGGGACCTTGTCCCTCCTCCGCGAGGACATCGGGTAATTGGCACCCGATGGGTGTTTCGAAATAAGTTGGACGAAAACGGAGTAGTAACTCGTAACAAGGCGTGTTTAGTCGCGCAAGGGTATAACCAAGAGGAAGGCATCGACTATGAGGAAACTTATGCGCCGGTTGCCCGACTCAAGGCTATACGCCTTTTGCTTGCATTCGCTTGTGCGAAGGATTTTAAGTTATTTCAAATGGACGTTAATAGTGCGTTCCTTAACGGATACATAAATGAAGAAGTCTATGTTGTGCAACCTCCTGGTTTTGAGTCTCATGAGTATCCTGATCATGTCTACAAACTAAAAAGGGCTTTATATGGTCTCAAACAAGCTTCTAGAGCTTGGTATGAGCGACTAAGTAAATTTTTACTTGATCAGGGTTACTCAAGAGGAAAGGTTAACACTACTCTCTTCATTAAACGTCAAGGAAAGCACTTGATTCTTGTACAAATTTATGTTGACAATATTATATTTGGATCTACTAACATGAATCTCGTGAGAGAGTTTTCTGACCTTATGCAGGGTGAATTCGAGATGAGTATGACGAGTGAACTCACATACTTTCTCGGATTGCAAATTAAACAACTTAAAGAAGGAACATTCGTGAGTCAAACAAAATACTGTTTAGAACTTCTCAAAAGATTTGACATGGCAAACTCGAAGGCCATTGACACTCCTATGCCAACATGTGTAAACCTGAGTAAAGATGAAAGCGGTAAGGACGTAGAGGTAAAAAGGTATAGAGGTATGATTAGTTCCCTTCTCTATCTTACTGCTTCTCGTCCCGACATTATGTTTAGTGTGTGCATGTGCGCAAGATACCAATCATGTCCTAAGGAATCTCATCTAAAATCTGTCAAACGTATACTTCGATACCTATTTGATACTCCAAAGTATGGACTATGGTATTCCAAAGGTAATGATTGCTCATTGGTAGGTTTCTCCGATTTCGATTTTGTCGGTTGCAAATCGGATAGGAAAAGCACCAATGGTACTTGTCACTTATTTTCAAACTCCTTGGTCAGTTGGCTCAGCAAGAAACAAGTTTCAGTTGCTTTGTCAACCGCCGAAGTGGAATACGTCGCCGCCGGTAGTTGTTGCGCTCAAGTCCTATGGCTTAAGCAGCAACTATTGGATTTCAATCTAAAACTAGATTGTGTTCCTATTTTCTGTGACAATATAAGTGCTATTAACCTCACTAAAAATGTTGTGTTACATTCTCGCACCAAACATATCAAAATTCGACACCATTTTCTGAGGGATCATGTAGAGAAAGGTGACGTTGTTTTTGAACACGTTGACACCAAAAATCAACTAGCGGACATTTTCACAAAGCCGCTAGCCATTGAACCTTTCTTTCATATCCGTTGAGAACTTGGCATTCTCGACATTTCGGATCGGGTATAAAAATTGCTTGTTTTCATCTTACTTCATTTACAATTACACTCTTGTACTTCTAACAAGTTAAGTTTTGTTGCAAGCACAAGTATATTGTTATCAAGCGTTTCCGGTATAGAGGTGATGTTGTTCCATATTCTTTCTCTCTCAAAATATTCATGATTCAATTAGTGTATCTTTCGACCAATATTGTATATATATGACATTTGCTACGAGTATTATGTGTTAGGATGCATATTGTGTTGTGGCATTGTAAATAGGCCTCAAATGTGGCATTATATATGACTTAAATTGAAAATCTGCATTTTTGCTCACTTTGAGTCGACCAGAACAGGGCAGCGGGTGACGCACGCTGTTCACTTTTAAATTTGTCAAAAATCAAACAGTATGCGTCGACGCATGCAGGAGTACAGTCGACGGCTCGCGTAAAAACTCAGATTTTTTGGTTTGAAAAACGTTCCATTTTCCTACACTCTACTTTAAATATGCAGTCTACATTAATTGTGCATTGGAATTACATTTTTAGTAAGCTGCATATAGTCATTCCTAGTGTCCCCTTGTCTCCTCCTCTTTCCTAAAAACCCTAATCTCCATCTATAAAAAGGTTCATCCTCATCTCCTCCAAATCACTTCAACAATTCGTTCCAAATTCTTGCTTCCTACCTCCACAAAGTCTCCAAACCATCATCAATGGCCTCACTATTCCGCAGAAATACCGGCAAAAGATCAAGGGCTTCAACATCTGCTTCTCTACCCATTATTGCTGTATCCATGGTTCCACCACCTGCTGTTGACAACTTCAACAAAGATATTGGCAAGAGAGCAGTTGTTCCGCAACATGCATTCTACAAAGCAACAGCGGAAGGCATGCATCTCCCTCAAATCATGGCTCTGCTGGAGTTTCAAGGCTTTGTAAACTTTCTGAAATGCAACACCAAATACAGCGAAGACTTGGTACGTGTGTTATACACTTGCCTGCATGACAAGTTTCAAGGTCAGAACTTCCACACCACTATCGGCAACACACAGGTAAACTTGAATTATGATGTTTGGAGTAAATATTTTGATTTAACAGTGGCTACTGATGAACATCCTCCTCATGAGGTAACCGATTCTCGCACCGTGCCTGGATATGAATTTAAGAGTGCCTTAAATGATATGCTCAAAAGGCCTTATCCGGATAATATTGTAAACAGTGATGCCTTTCCCAGAACTGTTATGGCTGGTAAACTCCAAACAGGGGAGCGCATCCTTTAATGGATTGTGGCTCGCATCCTGCGGCCGAAAAAAGGTGGTATGTCCCGAGTTGAACAGGCTGAGGTGCATCTTATATACATTCTGAAAAATAGGATTAAAATCAACTGGCCGTATTATATCGCAAGTCGAATTTTTGCTTTGAGAGATTCAGGCAGAGGAACTGCTCTTGCTTATGGGTCTTTTATTTCAGAGGTTCTCACCGCGGCTAACGTCGTGTATCCATCATTTCCATGTGTCTCCATATCTTCCGACAAAGAATTCAGCACGAAAACTTTTGCCATGATGGACTACTTTTGGTGTGATGAACGACGATCCTACAGGTTTGTTCGCAGAGCAAATATTCCTCGGGTTGTTGACGACTCTGATGAAAGTTATGAACGGGAGGACGAAGAACAAGACGAACAGGTAGATGAAGATGAAAATGAAGCAGAACAGGTACAAGAACCAGCATATGAGACGCATGACAATTACCACCAGCCAGACCAACATGAGTCCATAAATACTGATTGGCTTCATCACACAACTCCACCTGACGAACAAGAAGAAGGTTACACTAATCAAGGATGGGGCGAGTGGCAGTGCACAGGCTGGACCACTATAGGCAAATATTATGATCCATACCATGGCTATCCCCAAGAACATCAACCTCCTCAATCTTCACCATCTCCTCCGCAGTCAGACAACTCTGAAATTCTCAACATGCTGCAGTCCATGCAGTTGGACCAACAGAACTTTATGAGAAATCAAGATACACGTATGGAACAAATCCGAGTTGAGATACATATACAAAATGAACGGTTAAATTCCTTTTCCACTAGGATGGATGCCCATTTTGAAGCTCTCGCTGCATTAAATGAGAGGCAGGACATGGAAATATCTAACAGCCTCAATCACCTCAATTTGTCTGTGGAAGGATTTGTCGACTACTCTGATCCTTACCGCAATCCGGATGTTGTGTACAGGGGGAGGGGCCGGGGCCGGGGATATTAGTTGCATGATTGCATATTTTCATTGTCTATGATGTATTTGTTTTTTGTTATGGTTGTTGGAATATTAAGCCCATTTGTATGTTTTTAATACTTTATCTATTAATTGCTTTACTCTTTCATTTTCAATATTATATGTGAATATTGGTAAATGATTAATTATCACCTGCTGAGTATTTTGTTAATTGTTATTCTGTCGATCTTTCCCATCTCCATTTCTTTTTGATGTTGTCAAAGGGGGAGAAAAGCCAAGTAGATCACAACAGACAGCTCTTCCACATAAAAGTGCAGGATTACAAAAGAAAGGGGGAGTTTTTGCTGCTATATTAATAATATTGCAATGTTGTTCTCACTAGCTTCGCGCAGGTTGTCATCATCAAAAAGGGGGAGTATGTGAGGGCAAAATGTCACACAACATATGTTCTCAAGTTTCGATGATGACAAAGTACAACCTCGGATCAATAGGAGCTGTCAAATTTCATCTAGAAGGAAGTTGCAATACTTAACATATCACATCCTTCCTATATCTTTTTAATTCGTCATATTATCATCGGCAAAACACGTGAAAATATTCAGTCGTGACAAGACGCACGAAACAACAATTGATCATTTTTTGCAGGTTTTGAAGCTATGAGTCGACCGCCAGTCAGCGCACAACCCAGTTAATTTTTCCACGGGTCAACGCATGGGAGCTATGAGTCGACCACCAGTCAGCGTACACCCCAGTTCACTTTCCCACGGGTCAGCGCATAGACGCCATGAGTCGACCATCAGTCGGCGTATGAAGTCTTCATAATTCCCACGGGTCAGCGCACGCCGACCTATGGCCAACGCATAGACCTACTATGGTTGACCGTTCGCGCGTTGTTATGTATCTTTTCACTGTGTTTGAAATCCTGTTGTGTTAGTTATTTGTCTTATTACTATAAATAGTAGGTTGTTCATTTTAACTAATTAACAATTTCATTTTGAGTAAATTGTCAAAACAAGAAAAGTGAAATAGGTGCCTACATTTCTCTTTATCTTCATCCTCAAACAACACAAAACACTACAACTACACACAACCATTTTTGGAGTGCTTTGTGACTCGTTCAAGGTGATAAGGTTCGAATCCGTTGAGTGGAAATTCGGTTCGGGTGGAGATTTGTGGCAGGTTTTTCTTGAATAAAACCTTGAAGGTTTTGCCCTCCAAGATTCTACGAATTTGGGGGTTTTTGGTATGGATAGTCTCCATCAACGTTCAGTGGTGCGAAGGTGATTGAGAAATGGAAGTTTTCATCAATCTAGTAGCTGGGGCTGTGAAGTGTTGAAGGGAGTTCCGGGTTCGATTCGTTGGTGTCTAAGATCAGCAGGGCCGAGGGTTTGAAGAACTAAAAGTTATTCAACAAAGGGGTTGGAATCGGAGTTCCGGGTTCGATTCATTGAGTGTTTAGGCTCCGGTTGGTTTGCTTCGTTGAGTGTTTAGGCTCCGGTTGGTTTGCTTCGTTGAGTGTTTAGGCTCTGGTTGGTCTGCTTCGTTGAGTGTTTAGGCTCCATTTGGTCTGCTTCGTTGAGTGTTTAGGCTCCGGTTGGTCTGCTTCGTTGAGTGTTTAGGCTCCAGTTGGTTTGCTTCGTTGAGTGTTTAGGCTCCGGTTGGTTTGCTTCGTTGAGTATTTAGGCTCCGGTTGGTTTGCTTTGTTGAGTGTTTAGGCTCCGGTTGGTTTGCTTCATTGAGTGTTTAGGCTCCATTTGGCTTGCTTCGTTGAGTGTTTAGGCTCCATTTGGTTTGCTTCGTTGAGTGTTCGTACTCCGGCCAGTTTTCATTTGTTGATGTGCTCCTCATCTCGTTGAGTATCTAGACTCCGACAGATTTCGTTGATTCGTTGTGTTCCTTGAATATCCGGATTCTGACAATTTGATGTATTACCCTTCAGACCATGACACCAATTTTTGTTTTTTTTGTTTCATCAGCGGAGTTATTAGGTCAAGCTTCTTGGTTCTCCAAAAGCGGGTTTACCTGATTGAGTCCCTTTTCCCCAGTCAGGGTTAGCAGTTTATTTCTGTGGTTGGCAAATTTCCGAGTTCTTTTGGTATCCAACAGTCTTTTACCTTGACTGTTTGAAAGTCGTTCGCTTCTTTCATTCATTCAGGTCTAAGTCGCTTGAATAGGGGCAGCTGTTGTACCCCAAAATTTGTCCAACCTTTTCTTTACTTGGTTTATGTTTCATTTCATTGTTCTAGCATATTGCATTGCATAGAATTTTGCATTTACAGGGGATCAAGAGATATGTGTCTAGCAAGGCGAGATTGCCAAGGGTTCTAAGCCTAATCAAGAGTTTGTATTCAAGTCAACAGGGGGGTTATCATCATCAAAGACAAGTCAAAGCCCTTTGGATGGGCAGATAAGTGCGTGTGGTTCACCTCCTATCTAGGAGGCCATTTGAAGGTCATCTGAGGATCACAAGCCCATGGTTATGGAGGGAGATGACCATTTAAGCTCATTGGAGGCCTTGTAGGTCATTGTGGAGTTCATTCAAGTGTTTACACCAAGTGTGAAGAGCTACAGTTGAAGGTGTTGCATCTAGGGTTTTCATCTAGTCAACCCTCAGTCAATTGTGAAATTGAAGGAAATTAAGACTCAATTCCAAGTCTTTATGGTCATGGAATGTTGTGTTTAGATCCCTAATATATCATTTCAAGATCAAATCAAGAAGAATCAAGAGTGTGAGAAGTTACTAAATTAGGGTTCTTAGTGTAAAATCCCATGTTTAAAGCCTAACTTCAAGACCACCTATCTCAAGATACAAGTCTCATCTCAATTTGACCCCAACATGAAACTTGTAGAGAATGTCTCTAGATTTCTTTTGAGTACTAGAAGTCATTCATCTGATTTCTAGAACTCAAGTTATGATGCTGGCAAGTTACAGGTCCTCGAATGAATGTGATTTTGGTCAACAAAATTCAACCAACTTCCAAGCCACTTTTGACCTAGAAGGATGTTTCTCCTAACCTTAACCAAAACATGAAAGTTGTTCCTCATGATCTTAGCTTTCCAAAGAGTACTAGAAGTCCTTCATCTGATTTGTAGAACTCAAGTTATGAGGCTTGCAAGGCCGAGGTATTTTGGGAAAGTAGGATTACAGGTCATTTTCATTATAGGTCCATTTCACCACTTTGCACACTTCAAATGGAAATCTTTCCAACTTCAAAATTTCTCCAAATAGGGTCACTTGCTCAACCAAACATCAAGGCATCATGGGTTTGGCTTGGATTGAAGAATCCCTAAAGAAATTTCCATGAAAAAGGCCTTAAAAGGGAAAAATCAAATTAAATTCATTTGGGATCATTTTGTACCAACCTTATGCATTTTTTGAGTGCCAAATACATTTCAAGCACAATGCCAATTTTGGATTTGAGATTTGAGCTAAATTTGGTGGCTATTTTCATGCTTACTTCAAGTTTAAGTAACACATACAAACCATGCCATAGGATTAAATTAAGGAGCCATTTTCAGCCCTTGGATCAATTTACCTCAGGTGTAAGCTAACTGAACCATTTTTATAGCTTGGCAAGGCCATTTTCGTGCACTTTTGGAGGTGTTCATGAGGAGAAAATGTGGATTTCAATTGGGCTTAAGGGACATAGAATTGGGCCTTCTTGGTATCAAAATCCATCATACTTATTCTCAGCATTGTTCACAAGTTCTCGGAGTTGACATAGAGTGAAAATTGGTCAAGAACATAGTGAGAAAAAGTGAGAGCAAAGTCAAAATCATTTTTTGCCTTTCGTTGAGTTTCAATCCAAGCCAAGCTTTTAAAAATTTTCCTTGAGGTTTATAGAACGATTCTGGGTGGTTTCCTTTGAGCTTTATCAAAGAACCAAGCTCTATTGAAGCTTTTCATTAGGTTTCTTTTCAATCCTTTTTTCTCTCTGTTTAAGCATTGTTTACACGCCATTTTCATATATTTCTGATCCTTGCATTTCATAAATGATTTCTGGAATACGCTGATGGTTGGTCGTGAATTTTTACATTTTGAGCTCGTTTCTTTTCCTTTTCGTTTTAGCTTATTTAGACATTATCAATGAAAATGGGTAGTGGATTTGAAATCTACATGACCCGGAGATCAATTTTGACTATTTATTTGCTATTTTGGTTGAGTTTTGGTGCACCTGCATTTTTTGGCCGTGACTGGTTTGATGTTTCGCCGGAGAAGACGACAAGAGCCGCCGTGCTCCGGTCATCTGGTTTTCCCTCCATGTTTAAACATCACCTGAGTCACGTGTGTGTGTTTCTGTTAGTTGGATGAGCTTACTTTTCATTGCACGCTCCAGATTAAGACGTACGGTGCATCTCATTTGACCACCCACACATAAACACTGTGTTTCACTTAAAACCTTGACTTGGGATACGTGGCTTGCTGTGCGCCTTTGGATTTGCATACTTTTTGATCCAGCTATCTAGAACGCCTTCTACCATGGACCTCTGTTTGACTCACCACACGCAAGCACTCACTTTTTTTATTTTTGCTGATGGACTTGGGCTCGTTTTGCTCTTGACACCCCCTACGCTGATCCCATTTGAATTCCAACTGTTTTGGATTACTTTCTGCACCTAGTTTTTGTTTATTTTAATTTCTTTTTTTTTTGTTTTTGTTTTGTTATTATTTCAATTTTAATCATTCTAAAATACTTCCAAAGGTCATAAAATTCCCCAAAAATATGTTTTAGACAATTTGAAGTGTCTTTTATTTTATAAAATTTTTATTTTATTTTTTGGATTATTTTTCAATTAAAAATGGAGTTTAACATTGGAAGTGTTTTGTTTGGATTAAATTTTGACATTGCTTTGTTTATTAATTTGTTTTTGCATTTCCATTTTGATCCAATTATTGAAAATCAATCCTCATATCCATGATGAGTTAATTGATTTTTGAGGACCATTTTTCCTCTGTTTTGTTGAGTTTTGGTTTTGTTTTGATAGCATTTCATTTGACCTTCGACAATCCTCCTTCACAATGGAGCACCCTTGTGAATCAATTTCTATGGTGATGTTGTGAAGTGACTTTGATTGTAATCTCTTGGCCTCTGGTTGCCAACATGTTTATGTGCCTTTTGCCTTTTATTTGGTTATTTTTGAATCATTTTCCTAATTTTAGAGCAACTTGCAAGTCAAGTTACCCCAAAGGCAGGTTCATACAAACACATTGACCTAGTTTGCTTTGGATATGACATTTATGGATCCTTTGAGCCTTCAATGCCTTTTGATTCATGTTGCTAACATGTTAAGGATGATGTTTGCTCATTGTTAGGTCATTATATAGTGTTTTGGTTGTTCATTTGATTGTTTACTTTTGAGTTCCCAATTAGGGTTTCTATGTGAAACATGCTTGCTTTCCTTTGGGAATTTGCTTGCATTTCTTTATGTTTTATTTGCTTTTTGCTTTTGAGCACTTTTATTTCATTTCCCTTGCTGTCCAATGACTTTGGAATCTCAATTAAGGTGGCTTGGTCCCTCCTTTAGAGGTATTTGAATCATGCATAAAATGATGAATCCATGAGGACTTCTTTGTGCTTTGTTTTGCACCTTTCTTGTGATGCTCATGGGTGAGTGCACATTATGAGTTCCTTGCTGTCCTCATATAACCTCCCATCCTCACTTTGTTTTAGGACTTCTTTTCCTTTCATTTGTGTTTGGGTTTTGCCATTGTGGTTGACGTTTGAATGGCTTAGGCCATTTCATCCCATTTTAGTGCCCTTGTGTGTTTGTTTTGATGCATTTCTTTTTCCTTTCATCTCTTGCATTTTTCATATTGTTGTTTGAGGTTGAGATGAGCTTATGGAGGCTACTGCCCCACACCAATTTCCTCCCTCATTTGCGTTCCATGTTTGCATTCTTGCATGTTTATGTTGTTTCTTTTTCCTCTTTTGTCTCCTTTCCCTTAGGAACTCTAATCTCTCTTTTTCAAGGGAGGTTATGATAGACATTAGGATCTTAACCATGTATGATAACATTAGGTAGCATTCCCTTATCTCAATCTTAGGATCACCATTGCATGACAACTTTAGGTTTGAGTTTATTCCCCCTTTAGTGTCCTTTCTCTTCTCATCTCAAAACAAACATAAAACACCTAATAAAGGTTAATGATTATTGTGCGTTACGAGCCTTAAGAACTTGGGAAAGGGTTGTTGAGGGGTTTCTCTTCAATGGCTTGGATGTTTAGTGTAGCACCCTTTGGGTGATATGCGACGCATTCACTCCTAAGTCATAGTCTCTAGTGCGATATGAATTGCAAACAATTCAAAAACACTTCTTCTCTAAAAAAAACACAAAAACAAATCATTCAAACTTATTTTTTCCCTTTGGGGCCTTTAATCTTGGAAAATCATTTTCATAAGGAGAGTTTTGTTAACTCTTGGTTCTATTGTAAACAGTAACGCCTAAGTCTCCAATGGTCGAGTTGCATACACCAAACTGCTAGAACTGGTTGTTAACCCTACTCGGGTAAAACAGTTGAACAAACCTGTGTTCCCTTTTAGCTCGAACTACGTTCGCTCTGATCTTTCATATCAAATGAAAGTACGTAGGCACAAGACGCGATGTCTTGGCGAGCAACCTTCCCCCCTTTCACCCGTAGTTAGCCAAACTACGTTGACTCTGACTTCTCACTTCAGATGAGATACGTAGGCACAAAGCGTCGTTACTTTGTCGAGTCACTTATTTTCTTTTGTCTTTTAGCCAGTAGTTAGATATTTTTAATCACACTTTTAGATAGACAACAAGTGTGGATCCTTTCGAGTACGACGGACGTGAGGGGTGCTAACACCTTCCCCTTGCGTAACCGACTCCCGAACCCAAGATTTGGTTGCGATGATCGATCTTATCCCTCTTTTCGTTAGGTTTTCTCTGAGCGTTTTCTTTCCCTCTCTTGGGATAAATAATGCACGGTGGCGAAACTTCTGTCATTTCCGGCCTCGATTTTTGCAGTAGCGACACTGACTATGACCCTGGGGATCAATGAAGAAACTTTCCTTTGGAATAGGAGAAAAGTGAGGCAACTGGATGAGAACTAGAAAGTTCCATCACTTAGGGAAACTTAACGAAGCTCAAAGCAAAAACTTAATAAAGTTAAAGAGATACTAGCATACATTCAAACATGATGTAGACATGAAGCAACCAAGAAAGATGAAGATAAATATGTGAAAACATGAACCAAGTAAGATATTACAACAACTTTAACAAGAACTAACAAGCTCAAACATTGAGAGGTAACTTGAAATAGTTAAAAGTACATGAACAAAGATGTATAACAATGATCAAGATGTAAACTTAACAGTTTAACAAAGATGAGGAATTAAAGAGGTAACAACCCAAGTTTAGCAAACAACATGGCAATGTTCAAAGATTATGAAGGTAACAACCAACAATGATAGGCATGACATATGTTTAACAACAACAAGAAAGACTCATGCATACAAGTTACAACTTGAATAAAATTATGGTATGTGAACCAAATAAAGGTGAATGTGACAACATTCAATCATACTCAAAGCATTTTGATGACAACCAAACATGGATAAATGAGAAGAGTGGAAAAAATTCAAACATGGGTTCAAACTTCACATGGGGAAAAGTGAACAAGTTTCAAGGTAACTTTCAAAGCAAGAATCAATCCTAAGGATGTTATAGTTCTAACAAGACATCATAACAAGTAAGGTAAGGACATGGGATCATGTTCAATAGGTTACAACATCAAGAAACACACAAAGATAAATCATGAAACATGTGTAACAACAACAAGCTCATTAATCGCTAACAAGTAAAAAGTAAACATACAAGTTACAACTTGAACCAAACATGGGATATGAATCAAGTAAGAATAAATGTGACAACATTCAAAATAATGAAGGCATGAAGCATGATAATAACCAAAAAAGAGATTATGATTATCATGTGAAAACATGAAAGGGCAAAGAGATGGTAATCAATAATGCACAAATGTAAAGAGTAAGACAATCATCCAAGTATAAGTTCATGGTTTCATAGGAAAAAAGCAATGTTCATAGTAAAAACCAAGGCAAGACACAAACCCTAATCATTTTATGGTCCTAACAAGACATATAAACAAGAATAATGAAGTATGGAAAATATGTTCAAGAGGTTACAACATCAAGAATCATGGTAAAGTTCATAAATGAAATTCAAGGTATAACACCATGTTTAAGCATCCACCAATGCAAGACACAAAAACTAATCATGTTATGGTTCTAACAAGACACATAAACAAGTGTGGTGAGGCTTAGAGAACATACTTAAGAGGTTACATCAACTAGAATCATGGTATGAATCACAAAGGAATTTCAACAAGCCATTTTCATGTATGCATTTCACAAAAGCAAAAATGAACATGGTAAGACAATTAATAAAACATATTTGAGCATTTAAACATGTTAAAAAAACATATATGAATCATACAAGATCATTCTTACAAGAAAAATCCAGTTCCAAGTTGAAAAAGTTTACAAATACCAAGGTGGAAACCCTAAAAACACATGTTTTTCAAGTGAATCGAAGTATTTCTAGGATAACAATCCTTGAATTATTTTTTCACTCAATGAAAGTAGACATGATAAGTAGTAGTTTGCAAATAGAATGGGATCAATAGCACAAAAAATGAGTAAGTTATGATCATTCAAAGTTGGTGCACTAATGAGGGCAAAACTAGGGAAAGGCAAGGTCACAAATTTAAGGTCGTTTGCATGAAGGATGGAACTCAGTCAATTCTTAACCAAATGGAGTGAAACAAAAGTGAAAATTATATTTTTTTGAACAAGGAATTCAATGGTACAATTCGTTTTTCCATACAACACACTCACTGAAAAATTCGATAACATCATTGTTTAGGCAACTTTGGTTACAACCAAGAGCAAGAGCATATGGACAGTCTCAAATAGTGAAGGGTTTGATAAAACAAGTGTAAAAACATAACGCATACATAATTTATAGTGATTGGCTTAAGAGAAATCATAAGATGCACACATAGTTTGGAACATTAGAATCAACATGCATATTATGACTAGGTTGGACCTAGTTTGTGACCAGCATTTGGGCAGTTAAGAAATGACAATTTCTAGTGCAAGCAGAGGTTCATACATGACATATAACATACATATAACATGTTCAATCAATGTCTAACACATAATCATGGTTACAACTCAACAAAGTATGTGAAATGCAAAACAAAAGTTCATGTTCAAGGATTTAGGCTTACCTCTTGAAGCAACTTTGTTAAATAAGAAAACTAGAGGTATTTAATGCTCTTATACAGCCTGCAAATGATCTTTGAATGATGAATAGAAGCTCCAATGATCCACAACTCCATTGTCAAACAGAATGGCTTGCAAAATTGGGAGAAACCTAAAAAAATCCAAGGTTTTACAAAGCAACATGACTCGATCCTTGTTACAAAAGTGTGAACTTGATTTGGACAGCTTCTATATGTTATTTATGAAGTGTTAGAGGTGTTGAAGGAGTTAGAAATCATTTGTGGTGAGCTGTGGTTTGAATAATGCAGAATGTTGACTTTTTTGGTTTTGGAGGTTGACTTTGAGAATGGAATAATTTCTGGTGCAAATGATGGTTTGGGTAGCTCTAGGGAATCGTTTGTAAGTTGTGCGAAGTGTTGGTAAGAGTATGGAATGGCTGGAAATCAGTTTGGCACAAGTTCTGTTCAAGACAATTTTGAAGTTTTTGAGGCAAGATTGCTTCAATTGCAAGAAGGTTTGTAACATATGAGGGAGACTGTTTAAGGCTTGATTCTTGGTTTTTCTGGTGTTCTTGTGATGTGGAAAAAGTGTGATATTTATAGGAAAAGCCAAGGGATCAAGAGTGAGAACAGATTGGAGCTCTTGCTTTTTAGGGGGAAAATGGAGCAAACCTTGTTCAAGATCTTGATGCAACTAGTCTTGAGTGTTCTTGATGCATTGTGATGCATAAAACAGACTGTATGCGAGCCATAGGAAGTGATTGAAGTGTGTCAATAGGTAGGGGCCCTGCTGCTCCATATTTTCTTCAAAAAAGTTTCTCTTTCCTCTTGGATTTTCTTTGAATATAATAATGCCACTTGAATAGATCTTATCTATGCTCTTTAATTCTTCTACATTTCTACTCATCATACACTCTAGATATCATATCAAGGATTAATCAATGGTTGAAAATTAGTTAGATGGTTGGCAAGTTGATTTATGTCAAGTTTGAAAATGTGCACTTCAAATGCTTGGACCCCAACTTCCCTCCTTCGAAACTCCTAGCTCACAAATGCTATGGAGGAGTTCTTGTACTTTTTGGAAAGACCTCATCATGCTCTACAACATTCATTTTTTGAGTTTTTCAAATTCCAAGTGGAACTAGGTAAAAAACACTCTTGAAGTTGGCTGAAAACATGACTTGACAAGTACCAAAACTATGAAATTATACTAAGTGTTTTTCCCTCTTGCATTGTTTTTTATCATAACTCCAAATATATTAATTTTTTACATATAGGTAACTTTTTCACTTTTGTAGGATCCTCAAGACCTTTCCAACAAGCTTTGAACCACTCCAATTGGATGTGTGGTTAGGAAGTTATGGTCTTGCCCCTTTCAAAATCCTAATTTCATGACTTTTTGATTACTCTTCAATCCTTGATCCAATGCTCACCAAACTTCATGAATAGATGTGATATAACATTAGTAACATAATTGCATTGAATTTGGGTCAAAACCTTGTTGGTCAATAAGTTGACTTTTCAGTCAGACGAACCGATCGATCGAAGAACTTCGAATCGACTGCTAGTATTCTGGGTCTATTGAGGTCTTGAAATTTCTTGAGTGGAATTCAATAAGTCATATAAGCTTCATGTACCATGATTCCATCATTGGATTACCATTTAAATCAAAAGTCAAACTACAATTGACTTTTCCAAATCAGAAACCCTAATCGGGAGTCCTGGATTGCATTGTTCTTCTTCTTTGGGTGACAACCTCAAATTGGATTCATACTTGATCTAATGTATAATATTTGACGGTGTTGGGACTTGTTTCATGGAGAATCAATCCAATACATTGACTGATCAGACCATCGAAACCCCGATTCCTGACTGTATGGAACCCTAATTCACCTGTATCTTGACAAACACAAACTTGAAATAGGTTAAGGTTAGATAAACAAATGATGATGCTCATAGAACGATGATGAATATCTAAGGGTCAAAATTTTGGGTATAACAGTTGTGATTAGGTTTTAATGAAGGAGGGTTTCATCACGATGAAGATGAATTTTGCAGAGTTTTGGAGGTATTTTGGCAGGGCTTTTGTGGTTCCACTGAACTTGTTTTAAGGGTGAATGAAAGGTTCCTTTTATAGAGAAAAGTGAAGGATTTTGTGGCGTTATTGTTGTTCCATTTTAGGACCTTTTTGCATGTTTGCATGTTCTGGAAATCACAAGAGAGTTGCAAAATGAAGTGGGGTATGCTAAAGGTTGTGTTGCATGTTGGGGTATAGCCAATTTGCAACACGTTGGCTGGGTGTACTGATTTCTTATCATACAAATTGTAGAGAGTTCGTACAAGTTGTTGGTTATGAAAGGGTACGTGAGTTGCTTGACATGTGTTTGGCTTATGGTCGATTTGCTGATGTGCATCATGTTTTTTCAATTTTGGTTGTATGATTTTTGTGGTTGCAGGTGTGTAGTGATGACTAGATCGTGTTAAGAATTTCTTTGCACTGTAGGTTGATTTGTATTTTGGACATTGTGTGGGGAATATAAAGTGTATGTGGCTAAGGCTTTTTGTCTATGCTATTGTACCTGGCAGTGTGAACTTTGTTTTTCATGGCATGTTTATGATGTGGCATGAGGTTTGGCTTATTGGAAGGTTGGTTGTAGTATGATGAGGCATCGTGTGGCTTTGTGCAATTTTGTTTAGGCTTCAATTGTATGACTTGTGATAGGATTATTAAAGGGCTTAAGCTAAAAGAACATGGCCCAATGGACTCTATGAATGTATGAACTTTGTTTTTTTTTTTGTGTGTTGTCAATGATGGGCTTGCATAATTTGAATTGGCCTTGCCCTTTTGTTGCAATTTTTGAATTAAAAAAACATGGACTTGTTGAATGTATTGGACCATTGCTATTTGCACCTTCCATATTAAATCTTGAATTTTTTGCATGATAACATGCTCAAAACCTTGATTTTTGATTTAAAATATCAAGACATTAAAATTGAATTTCCATTCTTGAATTCTTCACTAAAAAAAGAAATAACCCTAATTGAACCACTGACAAATTAATGAATCGGGACCTTGAATCGAAATGAATCCACCACTTGAGTTGAAACAAAACTTGAATTGTTCCTGGAGAAAACCATAATTCAATCTTGGCCTTGAATAAATTGAAAACTTTTGAATCACAACAAATTCATCTGAACTAGATATTGAATAAAATGGAGTCATTTTGAACTACTTCCATGGACCACAAATGAAATATAATTTTTCACCATGAACCAAATTCTTAAAGCCTTGAAATTTGAAGATAATGAATTGATTTATGCACTTCAGTACATTAAAGAGAAACCCTAATTAGAACCTCAACCACACAATACCTGAATCAATGCTCCTTGAAAGCAACGATATATTTTTTGGATTTTCTGAATGATAACTAGTGGGCGGATGTAGAGATGAAAGTAATGTACTAGATATGACAAATTTGGGGTATGACAGATGCCCCTCTCTAATTGACTTGGAACTAGTAAGATGAACTGCTATGATGTTCATTCTTTCAAGGTAGAAGCCAATTAGATATGAAGAAGACCTTGAATTTGTCTGAAAAGAAAGGAAAATCCTTGGGAAGTGAAATAACAGATCAATCTCATCCCTCAAGTGGACATTGTATAACTTGCCAAGGTCGTTATCACCAAAAGGATGATAATAGAAAATTATGACACCGAAAGGATGATAGACCTATCACCAAAAGGGAGATAGTTAACTCACATAGAATCTGGCACCAAAAGGATGACATACCTATCACCGAAAGGATGATAGTTAACATACCTCCAACACCAAAAGGATGACAGATCTATACCCAAAAGGATGATAGAGAACACACAATATCTGGCACCAAAAGTATGATAGCCTATCACCAAAAGGATGATAGTGATCTCACGCACACAACCCCGACACCAAAAGGATGACGGGTCTATCACCAAAAGGATGATAGAGAACTCACACAAAATTTGGCACCAAAAGGACAACAGACCTATCACCAAAAGAATGATAGTTAACATGCCTCCAACACCAAAAAGATGATGGATCTATCACAAAAATGACGATAGAGAACACACTCACACAATCCCGACACCAAAAGGATGATGGGTCTATCACCAAAAGAATGATAGAGAACACACGCACAATATGGCACCAAAAGGATGACAGACCTATCACCAAAAGGATGATAGTGAACTCACGCGTACAACTCCGACACCAAAAGGATGACAGACCTAAACCAAAAGGATGATAGTAAACCCACACACACAATCCCGACACCAAAAGGATGACAGGTCTATCACCCAAAGGATGATAGTAAACTTACACACACAATCTGGCACCAAAAGGATGACAGACCTATCACCAAAAGGATGATAGTAAACTCACGCACACAAATTTGACGCCAAAAGGATGATAGTTAACACACCTCCAACACCAAAAGGATGACAAATCTATTACTAAAAGGATGATAGAGAACACCCGCACAATCTGGCACCAAAAAGATGACAGACCTATCACCAAAAGAATGATACTTAACACACCTCCAATACCAAAAGGATGACGGATCTATCACCAAAAGGATGATAGAGAACACACGCACATGATCCCAAAATCAAAAGCATGACGGGTCTATCACCAAAAGGATGATAATAAGGCAATTGACAAAAGGTTAAGCTTGTTGGAGATATGATGAGTAAGGCTTATCTGAGGACATCAACAAAAGGTTGAAGCACAAAAGTCACTGAGGAACACAATCCTTATCAACAAAAGCTTGAAAGGAGCCAACTCACTAGGGAATGCCAAAGAGGAAAATTAAATTGAAACAAATCAACAAGGAACACCCACTGACTCGAATAAAAGTTGATGGTTGAGCTGGGGATGCCAACTTCAACAACAAGAGTTTGAGAACACAACTCAACGAGGAACGCCCACTAACATGCTTGGAGATCACATCTTTGACAACAACAGGTTAAAATAACTTCATGATGAACGCCCATGAATTTGAGAAAATGTATATGACTGGGCTGAAGTTGCTTGATATCTTGTCTTGATCAACAAAAGGTTGATATAATTTTGTGTGGAACGCCCACGGTCTTGAAGAAGATGCCCCTGGTTGGGCTAAAGATTTCTTTGAAATCTTGTCTTGATCAACAAAAGGTTGATACAACTTCATGAGGAACGCCCATGGATTTGAAGGAGATACCCCTGGTTGGGCTGAATGTTGCTTTAGCTTGATCAACAAAAGGTTGAACAACTTCGTGGGGAACACCCATGATCTTGAATAAAATGCCCCTGATTGGGCTGAAGATCATCTTGAAATCTCGAGATTGATCTTGGATCTTGATTTACGCATATATGAATGCTTGATGTTGGTAATGATATTCCATATCGAATGCAAATGCAAATTCTGACGCGCGAAAATGCAAGTGTTGGGGGAGTATGATTGGTTTTGGGTATGCATATGATGCACATGATGCTTATAGTATCAAATGTGATGCATACGATTCGTATGATGCACATGATTGCAGACAGGTAATTGGATATGTAGGTGCCAACATGGTGGACTTTTGATAGTTGCCAATGCGGATTGGACTTTGGGTGGTGGGAGGGTTTGATTTCCTCGACACACAGTTCATTGAAGATGCCATGATTAAAGCAGACGAAGATGTTCTTGACGCCCCAAGTCTGATCACTTAGTGATTTGTTATGAATTTGCCTCAGAGAAGATCACAACTTTTCTTGGTAGTCAGGATGACCTGGTTTTGCCTTAATCTGAACATGGTAATGGTCTGCCCCTGGTTAACCAGTTCTGATCTGTGGAAACTGAGTCCTGACGTGCTTTGAGATGACTTGCCCCTGATTGAGCTGTTTGAGGGATTTTCCCCAGCCTGTAGGTTTTGAGGTAGCCTTGCTTTGTGTCAGCCACTGAAAGTTCAAGTTCCCCTTTGATTGCCCCTTGTTGGACTGTCTTGGATGTCTAGCACTAATTTGCAGTTAAAATTTCACATTCATAAATGGTAATCTTAATGCAAAGTTCATGAAAATTTTGAAAAAGTGTCGTTTATTGGAGTGTCGTGATAGTGTAAGACGAATGGACCGTTAGTCCAGACGTTGTGCTGGTTTTGCTTAGTGTACAAAAGATATAGCAAAGATAATGAAACCAATGCTGATGATTAGCAAATATGTGAGGAGTCAGTTTACGCAACCTTGCGATAGTATGCTTTTAGAATAAACCCCGCCTCAATTAGGTCTTTTAAGGGTTGTAACATGGTCTGGTTCGAAGTTTATGAAACAAAGGATATAAGGCTCAAATACTGGTTTGTACCCACCCCTTCTCCGTAATGAACTCCAGTCCTACGTTCAATTAAGTTTACACAAGTTTGTCTTCCAAAAGGGTTGACAGTGTAAGGGTGATGATTCATGATACGCTCGAAATAACAGTCACCTAATTTTGCTTTTGATGGATGTTAGTGACCTTTTGGTTTTGATATGGTGGTCACTGAATCTTATTTTGTTTTTGTTGAGAATTTGAGGATCCCTTTTGACTTTCTTTTTTATCCCTATCTTTTGCATGGAGTGATTTCGCTTTTCAAGTCTGTCGGGATTGCTTTGATTTTTCACTAAGTCTCCTTTGAGATGCTCGACTTAGCAGGCTCTGATATTTTTTTATTTTGTTAGAGGATTGTGACTGCCAAGTCATGAGTAATTGATGAACAACCTGTCGCTACCGCGAAAATAAGGTGCCGGCAAAATAGAAGAGTCGCCACCTTTCGTTATTTATCCCTCAGAACGGGAAAGGAAACGATCGGGAAAAACCTGACGAAAAGGTATAAGACAAGGTCATCGCAACCATTATCTGGGTTCGGGAGTCGGTTACGCAAGGGGAAGGTATTAGCACCCCTCACATCCTTCGTACTCGACGGGATCCACGCTTGTTGTGCTTATCTAACGGATTGGTTTTATCTATCTACCTATCAAGGCTGGTCTGAAAAGAAAAGAAAATGACTCGGCAAAGCGTCGCGCTTTATGCCTACGTATTCTCATTAGAGAATGAGAAATCAGAGTCAACGTAGTTCGCCTAACTACGGGTTACAGGGAAGGTGGCTCGCCAATATGTCAGTATTGTGCCTACGTACTCTCAACAGGTATGAGAGATCAGAGCTTACGTAGTTCGAGATAATACGGATTACGGGAATTCGGATTCATCTGTTTTATCGAGTAAGGTTAACAAGCAGTTCCAGCAGTTGGATGTACGCAGCTCGACCCTTGGAGACTAAGGCGTTACCGTTTGCGGTAGAACTGGAAGTTAACGACACTCTTTTCTTCAGAAAAGCTTTCCTTTGAATTATGGGCCCACGGGGCAAAAAGGCTTGAAGTTTGTTTCAGTCTTTTACGGAAGAACTGTTTTTTATGGATGTTTGCAACCAATATCGCACTAGAGACTATGACCTGAGAGTGAATCGTCGCATGTCACCCAAAGGGTGCCATACTAAACATCCAGACTATTGAAAAGAAACTCTCCAACAACCCTTTCTCAGGTAGCTTAAGGCTCATAACGTACGACGTCAGTTAACCTTTATTACTGTATTTTGATTTGTTTTGAGATGAGAAGAGAGAACAGGCTCAACTAAGGGGAGACTATCAAGTCCTAATGTTGTCATGCCAAGGATTCATCCTATGGTTGAGGTTTGAAACTGGGAACTCCTAGAAGTTATCATGCATAGGTTTCAACCTAAAGTTCTATCATCACTTCCTTATCAAAGGAAGTGAGATTCCTAAGGGATCATAGAAATGTGTATGGGGCATCAGCCTCCACAAGCTCATCTCAACCTCAAGCCAGATATGAGTAACTGCAATCATACAGAGAGAATAACAAGCTATCAAGTAAAATATAATAACTGCAATCATACAGAAGAAGTAACAAGCTAGCAAGCACACACAAACCACATGGGCAAGGGAGCAGGGCTCTACCGAAAACCCACAAGCAAAGCCATACAGTAAAAATACAAGCAGAGGGAGCAACTCAACCTCTAGTGCAATCATGCTCCTAGCTTAAATCAATCTAAACATGAACTTATTCTAATGCATCAAGCAAATCAAACAAGTCACATCAATACAGTTGCACAGAAAGAAAACAGACAGTCAATAAAGCAGATCAACAGCTCCCACAGCAAAACCCTCCTCTGACAGCAGTTCAGTCCTCAGTCTTCAACTGCTCTTCAAGGATATCATCTTCAATAGCAAATATCAACTTGCTTCTCCGAGCTCCCAGCACATCCACATAAGTATCAACTTATTCTCTCTTCCTCAAGCCTCAGCTCTTCAGTCAACTCCACCTTCAGGCTTCACTCCTAATATCAAGTATCAACTTGTTTCTTCAGGCTCTCAAAGTATCAAACACCAGTATCAACTTGTTTCCTCAAGCTTCAGCCCTTTCTTCAATCTCAATTTGATCTTCTTCACAAATGTCAACTTGGTCTTCAAGCTTCAGCTCTTTCCTCTTTACCAGTATCAACTTGCTTTTCCTGGTCTACAAGCTTCAGCTCCTAAGAGTAATATTCAAACACAAGGAAGTATCAACTCCTAGCCTTCAATATCTTCAAGCAAGGAACTCCATCCTCTAACAAGGGAGAAAGATTCATCCATCAGGAGCAAAGTTTGGATGATTGGTATCAGAGTGAAGACCAAAGGTCACCACTAAGCATCCTATCATCAGAGAAAGGGACCCTCAAAGGTTCTACCAACTTGTAAAGAGCCACACATCCTACCAAAGGAGGGATGAGGCCTTTACAAGGGGACCTTACATCATAGGGAATAATGGAAGTGATCAACATCTTCCATGTTTATGAAGGAAGAGAATCTATCTAGAAGCTCTGCCTACAAACCCTAATCTTAACACCTAATCAATACTACACCAAAAGAAGGGAAGATCTTCACATCCAAGCTTCTTCAAGCAATCCATGGTAGCCCAAGCTTATCTTCAACTTGTCTTCAACATCATCCAAGAGCAAGCAAAGCAAAACCCTAATCTAAGGGAACTAAAGAAGTCATTCTAGTTGAATTAGTGCATTAGCATCATCCAAAGTTAGCACCTAAACTAAAATAAAAAAAAAATAGTAAACCACATTGTAAATTCCTACAAAAATTCCTAAGGGATCCTAATTCAATCATGAACCTACCCTACAAAAATCAGAGGTTGAATCATCCACCAAGCTCTAAAAATAAAATCTAAACCACAAGGTATCAACCATAAACCCTAAAAATGGAGCTTCTAAAGTTTCAACCTAGTACTACCACTTACATTCATCACAAAAATGTGAGAAAAATCTATGGGGAGCATGCATAACTATGCTAGCTACACACAAAAAATCAAGGCGAAAATCATCATCACATGATCAAACCAAATTCAACAAAATCAAGCATCAAACATGATTATTTTAATGTCAATTGAAATGTAAAAATGCACATAAAATCAGAAAATGCATTGAATATTAATATTTTTTATCTAAAAAATACTAGATTCAATCATGAATCCATAGCAAAAAGAATGGGATTAATTGAATCATTTTTCCATTTTTTATGAATTAATCAATAACCATGAATAAAATGAAAAATAAAATGAAAATCAAAATAAAATAACAAATGCACGGTGTGAATAGCATAGCAAATCAGTTCAATTTAGGATTGGGCCCAAAAAGAAGGTGCAAGTATCAACTATTGCCTAAGCCCACCCAGATTGCATTAATGAAACGCTGTGTTTCAACTCAACTCAGAAATCCTTCACAACATTTCCTTCACGCGTGGCCATTGGATCTTCATCTGGTCAAAGGTCCTACCTTGATCCAAGGGCTCTGGGATCATCTTCCCCAATTTGAATCTCTGAAACTCAGGCCACCTGCGTGCCAGAGTCACCGCCGGTGATGTTCTCCGATTACCATTCCACAACCCTAACTCTCTATAGAATCCACCATTGGCCACGATTCCTTGATGAATCTTGTCCCAAATTTCCTCAGGAACTCAATCATGCCATTAATTCACTCCAAAACCTCAAGATTCGCAAGAACACAATCTCACCCGAAAATGGTAACAATCCTAATTGGTCCCTAACTCTCAAATTGATGATCCAAAAACCTTCCTACACCATTCTACTATGCGTCTAACACAATAATTCCTCTTAATTCTACCTAATTGAAGCCATAGAACAAGAACTGCATACCTGGTAAAATTGAGCAAACAGAGGGGTTGATTCTTCAACTCAACCTTCAAGAGCTTGCAGAATCCTTCACTAGCCTCTAATCAACCTTCTGTATGCAATGAAATGGATGGAAATGCTCTGGATTGTTGGAACCAATTCTGAGTTGCAAATGAAAAAATCTGAGAGCAAGAACTCTATTCAGCCACGAATTTGCCTTGATTATGATCTGGAATCAATTACTAGCATCCATGAAAGTGATTGCACTCAAGAAAATGGATGGAAAGTGAAGAAAATAGTGTAACCGAATTCAGTTGCAAGCAAGAAATTTTCAATCTCAATCTCTATTCTCTCCTTCAATTATCACCAACCTTCAATCTGAACCCCTTCTACATCATATATAGAACATGTATGGATGATCTAGAAAGCTCTAGATCCTTCTAATGAGAAATTCAATATCTCATGTCATGGAAAGTTTAATCTCATGGTGTTTTCATAACAACTCATGTTGGCATCTTGTATTCACCCTCATTCTCTTCCAATTTCTCTCCTAATGGTATTTTGGATGTGTTTGGATTGAAAGAAGCCTTGGTTATGCCTTGAATTTTGGTTTGGCAATTGTTACTTATGATGTAAGTAACCACTTTTCAAAGCAAGTCCCCAATTTAACTCTAAAGTCAAAATTTTGGCAATACCAATGTTCTTAAAATGTGTTTTACAATCAAAATGACATATTACATGCCTTGGTTTGGACATGTAGATCAAAAATCCCAATTTCCATCTTTGGTTCATTTGAAATTCATCCTTATTTTAGGTCATTTTTGTGATTTTGAGCTACAAGCAATTCCAACCTCTCATGACCTCTTGTCTAGCCTTAAAACATCATTTTTAACAAGTTTGATGTTGAACATTTTCCCATTTGAAGCTTGCAAATGGGAGTTATGGCCTTATGATTGAAATGACCTATAATCTCCAAATGACCAAAATACCCTTGACTTGTCAAAGCCATAACTTGAGTTCTACAAATCCTATCAAGGACTTCTAGTAATCTCTAGAAAGCTAAGAGGATAAGGAACAACATTCATGTTGACCAAAAGTTCATAGGAATCATCCTTCTAGGTCAAACGTTTCATGCAAGTTGGACAACTTTCAAGCTCCAAATTCACATACCTCAAATGACCTGTAACTTGTCAAAGTCATAACTTGAGTTCTACAAATCCTATCAAGGACTTATAGCACTCAAATTAAAGCTAAGATCATGCTATAAAACATTCATGTTAGGGGCATGATGAAATGACAATCACATCTTGAGCTAAATTGCCTTGAAGATAGGGGTTAAACTAGGGGATTTTACACTGTCAATTCTTAGAAACCCTAGCCTGAAACTTCTCAAACTCTTCAATCATGATGATTTAACCTTGGAATCATCCTTATAACATCTCAATGTATCAATCCATGGTCACATGGCTCTTGGATTAGGTCTCAACCTTCTTCAAATCATTAGTTGACTTAGGGTTGACCCAGTCAAACCCTAGCTGCACCAATCATGGCTGAGGCTTCTTAATCTTGCACAATGACCTGTCTAGGCCTCAAAGTGATCGTCAAACCTTCTCATGAGCTCTCTCAAGACCTCAAGTCTAACTTCATGGCTTCATAATCATCTGATGACTTCCCACAACTCTCAAGTTAGGAGACCTACACTCTTGGTTTCAATCACCCTCTCTGAGGCTCTTTCAACTTCTCTGACAAGGATATCAACCCTTGAACACCTGAATAAGCTTCTTAGCTAGCTTCAAACTCTTTTATAGCTCTTAATTGGTAATCATACCTCTTGATCTCCTGCACACATGTCAACGAAATGCAAATGATAATGCTAATGTGAATGAAATGAAACATAAGCTAGGTAGAGAAAATGTTGGGCAAATTTTGGGGTGCAACAGCTGCCCCTATTCAAGCGGCTTGGACCTGACTGGGTGAGAAGCGAACGGCTCTCAAACAATAAAGGTAAAATACGGTTGAATACCAACAAACCCGTAAATTTTCCAACTGCGTAAGTACACGGTACTCTGATGGGAACAAATCTTCGGAAACTGAAATGATAGTTGCACGGCAACTAGCTGGAGAAATACTGATCTGAACCTCCGTCAGGATGATTCTCTGATTTATCTGATATCATTGCGTCCTCAAATCATCGAGGGATCACCGGTTACACGGTAACGGGTGATTTGCCAACCACACATGTAAACAATACTTGGATTGGTAGGAACATCTTCAAAACTGAGCATGACAATTGCATGATAACTCTGTTGGGGAATTTGTCACACGGTAACCGGTGAAAGGTCTAACCTCAAATCTCCGTCAGGATGATCATCTGATTTTGCTGTAGATATTCGTCCTCAAGTCATCAAGGGCTCACTGGTCACTCGGTAACCGGAGATGAATGGTTGATTATGCCGTCTGGCATCCGAATTCTCCGGGACTCATCAGGTCATTGGGAACTTTTTAACGATCAAGTTAATTATGCCATCAGGCATTCAAGGAAACTTTCGAGCGTTCTCCGGACTTCGTCAGTAAGTCGGGCATAGAATTCTTGGTCAATCATGAACCAAATAGGGATATCCAAACTTCTACCATCAGGCACTCCGCGTCAGCTGGGAGAACTGCTTCGACTTCACAGTTGGACTTCGTCAGTAAGTCTTCAAAGGGAATCCTTGATCGATCAGTAACCACTAAGGATGCGCAATCTTTTGCCGTCAGGCACTCCGCGTCAGCTGGGAGAACTGCTTTGACATCACAGTTAGACTTCATCAGCAAGCCTGGGGTTTTGGCACCGCTGCTGGACTTCAATCATCAAGTCTTCAAGGAAATTTTCAACTTCTCGGTTTAGAACCTGCTAGGGATGACACATCTCCATTGGAGATTCTAGAGAACTGTCAAGTAACTCTGCTTCGTGGCTCCAGAAATCATTCTGGGTGAATTATCTCTGCTGAGGACTTTAAGAATCATCTTGGACAATCAACTCCGCCGGGGACTTCAAGAATCATCCTGAACCAATAACTCTGCTGGAGATTTCAGGAATCATCCTGAGAAAACACTCCGTCGGCGACTCTAAGCATCAACTTGAGCAACCCTCTCTGGCAACTTCATTGGGGATTTTAAGAATCATCTTAAGCAAAATACTTCGCTGAGGAATTCAAGAATCATCTTGGGCGAGCGACTTTGCTGGGGGAATTCAAGAATCATCCTGAGCCACACAACTCTTCTGAGATTTCAGGAATCATCCTGAGCGGACACCATGTCGGGGAACACCTGCAAAACAAGAACGGTAACAACCTAACTCATGTTTCATATGCATATGATCGTCAATGGCGTAATGCTCTACACGGTGGAAATGCTACGCGTTTTTAGGGTAAATGCTATGCAATCATGCAAAATGCTATGACCCCATCAGCAAAATAAATGTTGAAGGGAAAAGCCTCTTGTCAAGGAGAAAGAACCACTCTGGTGGGGGAAGGACTCATCCTGCCGAGGGGAAGAAATCACCCCAATCTCAATTGGATTCCGCCTGGGGGAAACGAGCTTCAGTCGATCGCTGCAGGGGAACATAGCTCTCCGAGAACCTGAACTGTTGAGGGAACGATATCAATCGCAGAAATAAACTGCGTGGCATTCGCAGCAGAAACTTTCTGGGAGATAACGACTCTGTTGGGGAAATATAGCATCAACTATTCAACACTCCACTGGGGGAAACCAATCATGGCCCGAATGGCTTTCCGAGAGCTCGGCTCTCTCGGGGATCTGCAAACTCGGTTGGGGAAGAAGGAATCATCCTGCTCACAGGGGAGAGTACAATTCTGTGGGGAATCTCAATTCTCCTGGAGACCTCAGTCTGTACTATCGAGTGCTGCATACTCCAGTGTATGACTCAGCTGGGGAGACGATGATCCTTCAGGATACATCTGCTTGGGGAGAGAATCTTCTCTGCTTGGGGACGCATACGGCGTAGTGCCTGGTATGTGCTACATCTGCAACAACACAAACAAACAGACAAGATACCCTTCTCAAAGGGACCCATCAAGGTTACCATCTTGTGACACTTGTTCAAGTAATTCATTGTTTCAACAATCAGTGTCCTAGGCTAGTAAGCTTATGTATGCGCATTTTATCACAAACATTGGTGTTCTTTTTCGCAAACAAAACAGATACATGCTAAACAGGCAAACAGAATTGCTGAATAGTATACATTTTATTGATAACGAACCCCTGAATGGGTGAAAATGTTTTACAACAGATGCAAGCTCTTGGAATGAGGAAGCCGCGCAAATATAAAAACATAAATATACATCAGCATATACACAAATGTCGGCAATAAGGCGTAGACGAACACCATGAGTTTATCCCTCTATGACCCACTCGACTTCGATACCTCTCTGACGCTTCAGCTTCAGAAGAGATTGATTCAGATAAACGGCCCTCAGGTCTTCCAAACCACTAAACAATGAAAGTCCATACGCGGAACGCAGTCATTTGCTTTTTCAAATCCCTAACTTTTACCTGAATCGCCCTTCCGGGTTTTCAATTCACCGGGATACCCTTTTTTGCCAAAGTCGTCCATCCGGGTTTTCGACTTTGCGGGTGTACATTTTTCCTTTTATATCCCTAATTTTTGCCCGAACCTTGTTCCTTTTTTATGGTTCGCCGGGATGCCCCATTTTTGCCTGGATATTCTTTTTCTTTCCAGCGGGTCATTCTTTAAGCAAAGTATTTTTTAACTGCGTCCGCGTTCACCGGGGATGCAAAATCTTCACCATCCATTGTGGATAACAACAAGGCTCCTCCCAAGAAGACCTTGCTAACGACGTATGGACCTTCGTAATTGGGAGTCCACTTGCCCCGGTGATCGGAGTGTGGAGGAAGAATCTTCTTCAGGACGAGATCACCCGTCTGAAAGCTTCTCGGACGCACCTTCTTATCATAAGCTTTCTTCATTCGGCTTTGGTACAGGCGACCATATGCAATCGATGCTAACCTCTTCTCATCCATCAAGCTGAGTTGGTTTAGTCGGTTCTTAATCCATTCTGCCTCATCGAGTTTCACATCAACCAAAACTCGCAAAGAAGGGATCTCCACTTCTAACGGTAAGACAGCTTCCATACCGTACACCAAGGAGAAAGGAGTTGCCCCGGTTGATGTACGCACCGTGGTACGATAACCGTGCAATGCAAATGGCAACCTCTCGTACCAATCCTTGTAGGTCACAACCATCTTCTGTACAATCTTCTTAATGTTTTTATTGGCCGCTTCAACGGCGCCATTCATCTTCGGTCGGTAAGGAGATGAGTTGTGGTGTTCAATCTTGAAACTCTGGCACAGCTCCTTCATCATCTTGTTATTCAGATTCGAACCATTATCAGTAATGATCTGCTCGGGAATTCCGTAACGACAGATGATGTCCCTCTTTATGAATTTAGCCACCACCTGCTTGGTCACATTAGCGTATGAGGCTACCTTCACCCACTTGGTGAAGTAGTCTATGGCTACTAGAATGAAGCGATGACCGTTAGATGCAGTGGGCTCGATCTTGCCTATCATGTCGATGCCCCACATGGAGAACGTCCACGGGGAGGACATGACATTCAACGGGCATGGCGGTACATGAATCTTATCAGCATAAATCTGGCATTTATGCCATCTCTTCGCAAATCTGAAGCAATCTGATTCCATCGTCAGCCAGTAGTATCCTGCTCTCAGGATCTTTCTTGTCATAGCATGCTCGCCGGTGTGCGTACCAAATATGCCTTCATGGACTTCTTCCATGAGCATACTCGCTTCTTTCTCATCTACACATCTGAGTAGCACGAGATCATGGTTTCTTTTGTACAAAACTCCATCAGGGTTGAGATAGAAATTTCCAGATAGCCTCCTCAGAGTCTTCTTATCCTGGGTTGACGCTCCCTCAGGATACTCCTTAGTCATAAGGAAGGTCTGGATATCATGGAACCATGGTTTGCCGTCGGGGGCTTCCTCGATCCCAAAGACGAATGCAGGTCTATCAAGACGAGAAAGGATAATTCTTGGAGCTTCATTCCAAAAATTGACTTTATACATCGAAGCCAACGTGGCTAAGGCATCAGCCATCGGGTTTTCAGCTCTGGGCACATGATGGAGTTCCACTCGATCAAAGAACGGAAGCAGCCTTCTGGCATAATTCATGTACGGCACCAAATTCGACTGACGAGTCTCCCACTCCCCTTTAATCTAGTTAATCACAAGCGCCGAGTCACCATATACATCTAGGTTCTTGATTCTCAAATCAATTGCTTCTTCTAGACCCATGATGCATGCTTCGTACTCCGCTTTGTTATTGGTGACCGGAAACGTCAGTGTCACAGTGAACGGGATGTGGGATCCGTGTGGAGTCGTGATAATCGCCCCGATGCCACTTCCGTAAGAATTAACCGCCCCGTCAAATATCAATTTCCACTGGGATTTCCTATCTGGACCCTCGTCGGGCAACGGTTCATCACAATCTTTCGCTTTAAGAAACATGATATCCTCATCAGGGAATTCAAATTTCATCGGCTGATAATCTTTGATCGGCTGTTCGGCAAGGTATTCAGACAATACGCTTCCCTTGATGGCCTTTTGGGAAACATATTGAATGTCATATTCCGTCAACACCATTTGCCATCTGGCAATCCTGCCCGAAAGCGCTTGCTTTTTGAAGACGTACTTGATCGGATCCATCTTCGAAATTAGCATGGTGGTGTAATTGAGCATGTACTGTCGTAAACGTTTGGCAGCCCAGGCTAGTGCACAACACGTCTTCTCCAGCATCGAGTAACGAGATTCACAGTCTGTGAACTTTTTACTCAAGTAGTAAATGGCATGCTCCTTTCTGCCCGTCTCATTGTGCTGACCGAGAACACACCCCATACTATTCTCAAGAACTGTCAAGTACATGATTAAGGGTCGTCCGCCCACTGGGGGTATCAAGATCGGAGGCTCCTGTAGATACTGCTTTATTTTATCGAATGCCTTCTGGCAATCCTCGTTCCAGATAATCGCCTGGTCTTTCTTTAGCAGTTTGAACATCGGTTCACACGTGGCCATGAGCTGAGAAATAAACCTTGCAATGTAGTTTATTCGGCCCAGGAAACCACGAACTTCTTTTTCAGTTTTTGGCGCTGGCATTTCTTGTATTGCTTTTATCTTCGCAGGATCAACCTCAATGCCTCTTTCACTCACAATAAACCCCAGTAGCTTTCCGGACCGTACTCCGAAAGTACACTTGTTAGGATTCAGCCTCAACTTGAACTTCCTAAGCCTCTCAAAAAGCTTCAGCAAATTGCCCAAGTGTCCCTCCTCCGTTTGGGACTTCGCAATCATGTCATCAACATAGACTTCAATCTCATGATGAATCATGTCATGAAACAAAGTAACCATTGCTCGTTGGTAAGTGGCCCCTGCGTTCTTCAGACCGAAAGGCATTACCTTGTAGCAAAATGTTCCCCAAGGTGTAATAAACGTAGTTTTCTCCATGTCCTCCGGCGCCATCTTGATCTGATTGTAGCCGGAAAAGCCATCCATGAATGAAAACACGTAGAACTGAGTTGTATTGTCGACCAACACATCGATATGAGGGAGCGGGAAATCATCTTTAGGGCTCGCCCTATTCAAATCCCGATAATCGACGCACATTCGTACCTTACCGTCCTTCTTCGGTACAGGCACTATATTGGCGACCCACGGAGGGTAAGTAGTGACCACTAAGAAGCCAGCATCAAGCTGCTTCTGCACTTCTTCTTTGATCTTAACGGCCATATCTGGTCGTGTCGGCCTAAGCTTCTGCTTAACGGGAGGACAATCTTCTCGCAGCGGCAAGTGATGGACTACGATGTCAGTATCTAGTTCGGGCATATCTTCGTATGACCAAGCAAAGACGTCACTATACTCTCTTAGCATCCCGACCAATCTCTGCTTGACATCACTCTGCAATGCAGTCCCTATCCTGACGTTCCTGATCAGTTCTTCAGAACCCAGATTCACAATCTCTTCCTCGTGAGGAAGAATAACTTTCTCAACAAGCGGGCCAACTCTTCGGGAAGGTCTTTGTCTTCATTAATCTCTTCTTCGGCTTGATAGATCGGGCAATCGAAGTCGAAGTGAGTCGTAGAAGGTCCAGAGTCGATGTCATCTGCTATGTGGATCCTGCAATAACAAGGGTTAAGCTTAAAACAAGGATATGCAGGTTAGCACAAACCCCATTGCCATTTTGTTGTTTTTCAAAACAAATATAAAATAGGAATAACAGAGATCACAACATTTGAATACGAAGAAAAACGCCTTTTGATTTATTGGTAAAATGCATGTACATAATCAAACAAGGCCCTGACAATAAAACCGCTATGCCCCGGGTAGGTCATAGGGTTGTACAACGATTGGAAAAAGTAAATCATTACTCTTTGCCTGTCACTTGGATGATATCCCTGATGGACCAGTTGTTGAGGCTCTCGCCTGGCTTGCTTGGCTGGATCTAAGAGTCTAGGTCGCAATCACTGTCTTCGCCGTCTTCAGACACTGCGTTGACGCTTTCAAATATCACCCCGCCACTGGTAAACTGGATCGGCCCTTTACCTCGCGACGCACTGCAAGAAGAGGAGGCTTCAGCTGTAGGAGAGTACCCTAACCCAAATTTGTCTTGCTTGTTAGGTATCTCTAGAATTCGCCCCCAACCTGGGGTAGATCCGGCTTGAACAACGGCCCGGGCTTCCTTGAAGGAAGAGAGAGTCATCTCTGGTTTCTCAGTGATTGCAGGAGCTACGCTCTTGACTTTAACAACTTCGAACGCTTGACATAGGGTTTCGTGGATTTCCCCATCCATCTCAACATATTTGAAGGACGACAAATGGCTCACCATTATATCTTCCTCGCCACAAACAGTCACGATACTACCTCCAACAGCGTACTTGAGCTTCTGGTGCAACGTGGAAGTCACGGCACCCGCAGAATGGATCCATGGCCGGCCTAGGAGACAGCTGTAGGCAGGCATGATGTCCATAATGTAGAAGGTTGCATCGAATGTTTCCGGCCCAACTTGGATTGGTAACGTCACCTCCCCGAAAACATGACGTTTGGTTCCATCGAACGCTTTCACGACCAGATCATTGGGCGTACAAATCAATCCTCGAGTATCTAACTTCATCAATGCTTTCTTCGGAAGAACATTGAGTAAGGACCCTGTGTCTACCAACACATGCGACATAATCGTTCCCCTACACTCTATCGAGATATGCAGGGCACTATTGTGGTTTCTTCCCTTCGGCGTCAGCTCCAGGTCAGTGAACCCTAACCCATTTCCAGCATTCACATGGGCTACGACCCCCTCCAACTGGTTTACCGATATTTCCTGCGGTACATACGTGGCATTCAACACCTTCAGCAGTGCGTTGCGATGTGCCTCAAAACACAGCAACAAATTCAGGATGGAAATTTTTGAGGGTGTTTGATGGAGATGATCCACGATCTTGTAGTCACTCTTCTTAATCAGCCTCATAAACTCTTCGGTGTCCTTAACAAGTAAGTCTTTCTCTACCCCACGAGGGATCTCTTCAACGACTTTACTCTTACCTTTATCAGTTACATCGACTTTGTCCGCTTTGTCCGCCACGATCTCAGGTGGAGCAAATACTCTCCGGCTGCGAATGATTCCGCTAATGCCCACTAGGTTATCCACACGTGACCCTGAGGGTTCTAGTTCTAACTTCTGTCCGTTGCAGTAGACATCTTCCCCATAATGCCATGGGACAACATTGGTGCTTTCGAAAGGTATCGGCCCAGCTTTGGTGATGGTAATTGTGGGCGGTCTGGGTGCAGAAATAGTTATCGTCCGACGAGGGATGGTGATGGTGGCAACCTCATCATCCTGCTTCAGCATTACCTCTCCCGATCCGCTTTCGGCCCTTCGGCTGAACTGTAAGATTCCCTCAGTCATCAGACTCCGAATACCCTTTGTCAATTGTTCACATCCATCAGGACGACTCGCACAGCCCATACATAGTTCCCCACAGCCCGGGAAGTAACCTCTTTTCATTAGCTTGGCTTTAACGAAGCTAAGTGGTGTCTTCAGATCTTTGACTTCAGTCAACAAATTCAAGCTCTCGTCGTCAATAATGGCATTTACTCCACCTCCTCTATGATTCGGCATAGGGTTCTTCGTGACGTTTGGCACATTATCTGAGAAATTGATGATCTTAGCGTCCACCATGTCCTGCACCTTGTGTTTGAAGGCTTTGCAATTTTCTATCGTGTGGCCTGGTGCCCCTGAGTGAAATTCACAAGTTGCATTCGCGTCATAACCTGGCGGAGGTGCCCCTGTCAAGGGAGCCAGGGTTCTCTTCTGGATTAGCTGTAACTGAAGCAGGGTCTGTAACAGTTGAGCATAGGACATGGGCGGCGTCTCGAGGCAACGGCTTGATAGAGGTGCCCTGTTCTGATACTTTCTGTACCCTTGTTGATTCGGCTGCTGCTGCTGCTGCTGTGGCTGTTGGACCGCGGGGATGGTTATGCTGGCAGCCTGCTGGTGAGGGCCTTTACCCTTCCTTCGAGCGTTGGACACGGCGCTCGTCTCTCCTTCCCGTCTTTTGCCACCATACGGTTTCTTTCCTCCTCCAGACGAGGACAGATCACCTTGAATTTTCCCCAGTTTGATCCCATTTTCGACGTGCTCACCCGTGATAATAAGATCTGAGAAGCTTCTAGACATACTGCTGACCAATTTCTCATAATAAACCCCTAGGAGGGTGGCCACGAACATTTCCACAAGCTCGCGTTCAACCATCGGCGGCTGAACCCTAGCTGCTAACTCCCGCCACCGCTGGGCATATTCCTTGAACCCTTCATTGTTCCTCTGTGACAGATTCTGCAGTTGGACTCGGTTCGGAGCCAAATCACTGTTATATTGGTAATGGTGCACGAATGCTTCAACAAGTTCCTTCCACGTGCACACACTAGTAGGTTCCAGACTCATGTACCATTCCAGGGAGGGCCCGAACAGACTGTCCTGAAAGAAGTGCATCAGCAACTTCTCGTCCTCAGAGTGAGCGGACATTTTTCTGTAATATGATCTCAAATGGACACGGGGGCAAGTGGTGCCCTTGTACTTTTCAAAGTCAGGTACCTTGAACTTGGGAGGCACCTTGAAATCAGCAATCAGTCCCAACTTGGACATATCAACACCCATGGTGTTCTGGTTCTCGAAATTCCTCATCTTGTCCTCGAGTGCCTTAAACCTTAGTCGTGCTTCAGTAGTCAGCTCCCCTTCATCACCTCTCTGCGAGAACACATCGTCTTGACGGTCTTCTAACCACGGCTGAGGCCCAAACATATTTCCAACACCCGCATTGTCGTGGCCCAGTCCAACATTGACGTTAGCTTCAAAGTTTCCATTACCGACGCCAGTCGTATTACCGTTGAGTCCCATGTTAGCTATCACATTGTCGTTGGCACTGCCATTCCCCCCGGTCACGGGGACGCCATTCTGAGGAGTTTCAACAGGTGGAGGGGTTGGCACAGTCCCACCATTGCTGTCGACCCTTGAAATCAGAGGCTGAACCAAGGTTCTGAGCTGATCCTGGCCGTTGGCGACCGCTTGCATGAGCTCCATGAAGCGGTCCATCCTTTCTCGGAGTTCTTGAACGTCAGTTTGCATTTGCTCTATAACTCTGGCTTGATTTGATCTGGTCGGGTAGCGGTGGATAGGTCTCTGATCAATCCTGGAACAACCTGAAACAACCTGTATACACAAAAGGGTTAGAAAAAACGACAAAGGGCTCGTTATGCAGATGCTTCATGCAAATGCAAACGTGTGTCTGTGCGTTAGGGGTATCTCCCCCGATCCTAGCGCCTGAGTGCCAGTGCTGATAATAAGAAGTCTGAGTCCACTCATGGAAATAACATCTCATATGTATAAAGAAAGCCCATCAAGGCAGTACACAACGTCACTGAGTACAGGCTGAATCAATAGCATGACCTCAACCAACAAGCCTGGTGATGGTCAGCATACAACAATGATCAACACAAAAGGATTACAAATATAGTCAAGCACGGCCACGGGCGCGGAACTCTTCTAACAGATCCCTCGTCTCTGGATGATCAGGTCGAGTGAGAAACCCCTCGACGAGTAGCTCCCTCTGCATAATGGTGTATTGAAGACCTTCAACTGAGTCTTCCCATGCTCCTTCGCCGAAACAATCTTCTAACTTCCGCTTCTTGGATTCAAACATCAGTTTGCGCTCCTTTAGGTTAGCAAGAGCCTTGTTGAGCTGGCCTTCAGCGGCATATCTGCGAGCAGTTTCTTCATCAAACCTCTTTTCACTAGCCTTCACCTGGGCTTTCAGCTTGGAGATCTGTTGCTTCAGCTTATCCTCCCGTTCTTTCCCGTTGGCTAGGGTAGCCTTCCAGTGCTGGTTAAACTTGGATATTCTCCGATACGCTTCATCCAAGTGTTGCTTCTTAGTGGCCAGTACATCATTGACAGCTTTGAAGTCTCGACTCAAGTGCTCACGCTCAGCCATCTGCTTAGTCAAATCCGTCCCTAACTGGTTCACCAGCTCTGTCTGCCTCTTGAAGGAATGGACGGCTTCGCTTCTCTCGCTTCTGAGTTGAGCCAATTCTTTCTCCAGTTCTTCATTGGCCTTCTTCAGCTCATCTCTCTCAGGTAACACCTGATTATGCTGCTAAATAGGCATGGTGGTAGGCTCTTCAATCACTGGAGGGCTTTCTGGCTTGGCAGGAGGAAACGGCATCCCTATAGCATCTGCCCTGGCTTTGATCCAAGTCATATATGGGGCGTAGGCTTGGCTGTTACTCTTCCCCAGCAATGGTTTTCCCCTCTTACTGATACCAGGCAATATCCTCCGCTGACAGACTCATCAACCGCTCAGACCACTCAGCTGTGGCTGCAGAGGAAGCAAAGGGACCCTTCTTTGGTAGGTGACTATCAAGCCATCTATAGAGCAGGGGTACACAGCACGAGACATTCTTGCCCCTTCTGTTCTCGTTTTTGTAGTGGACGGAATGGTAGACATCTCCTATCAAGGTAGGGACTGGATTCCTTGATGCAAAGATGTGAAAGGCGACGAAGTCTACAAAGTCGGGCATATTGGGGAACAGAATGATGCCATATATGCACAGAGCAAGGATGGTGTTGAACACGATCCAACATCCGTCTTTGGCGCACTGCTGGGCCTTTCCCACTAAGAACTGCAAGGAGAAACCGGGAACCCTGTTCCAACTAGACAAGACCAACTCGGAGGTATCTAGGTGAAGTGAAGGAGCTAGACTAGCCAGATTAGGCTCAGCATCCATATGAACAAAGGGCATCTGCCTCTTGATAGGCACACCTAACAAATCAGCATACTCCTCTAGTGTGGGTGCGAGAATAAAGTCCTGGAAAGTAAAGCATCTCAAAGGAGGATCGTAGAACTGCAGTAAGGCATGCAACCCATTCAACTCAAACACAAAGGGTTTACGAACCAGGCTGAGTAGTTTCCCATAAGCCTTTCTGAATTCGTCTCTCACAGAATCATCTGCCAAAGCAATCAAATCAGTCAACTGAACAACATCAGGAGTAGGGAGTTTGTAAGCCACAGTCTTCCTCGGAGAACCCATAGTAGCACAATAGAAGGCAAGAAATCCTGAATCGGGGGGGAATGGTACCTGCAACACAGACACACGTTAATGAAATGCAAATGAGTATGCAAAGCAATGTAAAATGCAATCATGCAGCAGGAGATCAAGACGACTGTGCTGTTGAGGAGATGAAGGTTATGTATCAACAAAACCACACTACTGCTCTGTCAAGAACAACCATATCTCTGATGAGAAGAAAACCCTGATATCGGACCGTAAATTCTGCTCTGTCAAGAACAAACACACATCTGATAATAAGGACCTCTGATACAGGACCACAAATCTGCTCTGTCAAGAACAAACACCTCTGAAGACAAGGACCTCTGATACAGGACCATAAATCTGCTCTATCAAGAACACATATACATCTGATGATGAGAACCTCTGATCCCAACCAAACTGATTCACTATCAAGAAAACCAGGTAGTCTGAAGGTTAAGGTTTCCTGCAACAAACCCAACCCTGCTCACAGGTATGGACCTAAACTGACACAAGTTCGGCATTTTATGCGGTCATCAGCGTCACAGACATTCAAGAGGGGTGATACGATACCCAGAAGGTGTGGCATCACCATCTCTTGAAGCGGCCTCACTCAGCTGAATTCCAAATGATCGGTCCCCAGAGTCGACAATCCTCCAAACCAACAATCCCTCAGGCCCAAAGGGCCGGAAAAGAAGTCAACCGGGAGAACCTCGTCTGAGCGTGGATTTCATGAGACACTAGTGCCTGCAAAGCAAGCACGCGCCCACTAATTTCCACAACTAGTGCTAATTACACTCAAGCCTGGGTCTGGCTTCTCACTCATCAGAATGCCCCTCCCACAACAGCACAGATAATCATATCATACTGAAAATAAAATGCGGGAAAGAAAATGTGATAAATAAACACAACCCGACAAGTAATCATACAAGCGCCAGGATTGACTCTCGCGGGGGACGTTGGATCCCCAAACTGACTCGCATAAGGGACGTTGGATCCCTAGGAAACTATCAAGTCCCCAGCAGAGTCGCCAGCTGTCGCTATCGCGGAAATAAGGTGCCGGCAAAATAGAAGAGTCGCCACCTTTCATCATTTATCCCTCAGAACAGGAAAGGAAACGATCGGGAAAAACCTGACGAAAAGGTATAAGACAAGGTCATCGCAACCATTGTCTGGGTTCGGGAGTCGGTTACGCAAGGGGAAGGTATTAGCACCCCTCACGTCCGTCGTACTCGATGGGATCCACGCTTGTTGTGCTTATTTGACAAGTTCGTTTTATCTATCTACCTATCAAGGCTGGTCTGAAAAGAAAAGAAAATGACTCAGTAAAGCGTCGCGCTTTATGCCTATGTATTCTCATCAGAGAATGAGAAATCAGAGTCAACATAGTTCGCCTAACTACGGGTTACGGGGAAGGTGGCTCGCCAATACGTCAGTACTGTGCCTACGTACTCTCAACAGGTATGAGAGATCATAGCTTACGTAGTTCGGGATAATATGGATTACGGGAATTCAGATTCATCTGTTTTATCGAGTAAGGTTAACAAGCAGTTCCAACAGTTGGATGTACGCAGCTCGATCCTTGGAGACTAAGGCGTTACCGTTTGCGGTAGAACTGGAAGTTAACGACACTCTTTTCTTCAGAAAAGCTTTCCTTTGAATTATGGGCCCACGGGGCAAAAAAGGTTTGAAGTTTGTTTCGGTCTTTTACGGAAGAACTGTTTTTTATGGATGTTTGCAACCAATATTGCACTAGAGACTATGACCTGAGAGTGAATGTGTCGCATGTCACCCAAAGGGTGTCATACTAAACATCCAGACTGTTGAAAAGAAACTCTCCAACAACCCTTTCTCAGGTAGCTTAAGGCTCGTAACGTACGACGTCAGTTAACCTTTATTACTGAATTTTGATTTGTTTTGAGATGAGAAGAGAGAACAGGCTCAACTAAGGGGAGACTATCAAGTCCTAATGTTGTCATGCCAAGGATTCATCCTATGGTTGAGGTTTGAAACAGGGAACTCCTAGAAGTTATCATGCATAGGTTTCAACCTAAAGTTCTATAATCACTTCCTTATCAAAGGAAGTGAGATTCCTAAGGGATCATGGAAATGTGTGTGGGGCATCAACCTCCACAAGCTCATCTCAACCTCAAGCCAGATATGAGTAACTGCAATCATACAGAGAGAATAACAAGCTATCAAGCAAAATATAATAACTTCAATCATACAGAAGAAGTAACAAGCTATCAAGCACACACAAACCACATGGGCAAGGGAGCAGGGCTCTACCGAATACCCGCAAGCAAAGCCATACAGTAAAAATACAAGCAGAGGGAGCAACTCAACCTCTAGTGCAATCATGCTCCTAGCTTAAATCAATCTAAACATGAACTTATTCTAATGCATCAAGCAAATCAAACAAGTCACATCAATACAGTTGCATAGAAAGAAAACAGACAGTCAATAAAGCAGATCAACAGCTCCCACAGCAAAACCCTCCTCTGACAGCAGTTCAGTCCTCAGTCTTCAACTGCTCTTCAAGGCTATCATCTTCAATAGCAAATATCAACTTGCTTCTCTGAGCTCCCAGCACATCCACATAAGTATCAACTTATTCTCTCTTCCTCAAGCCTCAGCTCTTCAGTCAACTCCACCTTCAGGCTTCACTCCTAATATCAAGTATCAACTTGTTTCTTCAGGATCTCAAAGTATCAAACACCAGTATCAACTTATTTCCTCAAGCTTCAGCCCTTTCTTCAATCTCAATTTGATCTTCTTCACAAATGTCAACTTGGTCTTCAAGCTTCAGCTCTTTCCTCTTTACCAGTATCAACTTGCTTTTCTTGGTCTACAAGCTTCAGCTCCTAAGAGTAATCTTCAAACACAAGGAAGTATCAACTCCTAGCCTTCAATCTCTTCAAGCAAGGAACTGCATCCTCTAATAAGGTAGAAAGATTCATCCATCAGGAGCAAAGTTTGGATGATTGGTAGCAGAGTGAAGACCAAAGGTCACCACTAAGCATCCTATCATCAGAGAAAGGGACCCTCAAAGGTTCTACCAACTTGTAAAGAGCCACACATCCTACCAAAGGAGGGATGAGGCCTTTACAAGGGGACCTTACATCATAGGGAATAATGGAAGTGATCAACATCTTCCATGTTTATGAAGGAAGAGAATCTATCTAGAAGCTCTGCCTACAAACCCTAATCTTAACACCTAATCAATACTACACCAAAAGAAGGGAAGATCTTCACATCCAAGCTTCTTCAAGCAATCCATGGTATCCTAAGCTTATCTTCAACTTGTCTTCAACATCATCCAAGAGCAAGCAAAGCAAAACCCTAATCTAAGGGAACTAAAGAAGTCATTCTAGTTGAATTAGTGCATTAGCATCATCTAAAGTTAGCACCTAAACTAAAATCAAACAAAAATAGTAAACCACATTGTAAATTCCTACAAAAATTCCTAAGGGATCCTAATTCAATCATGAATCTACCCTACAAAAATCAGAGGTTGAATCATCCACCAAGCTCTAAAAATAAAATCTAAACCACAAGGTATCAACCATAAACCCTAAAAATGGAGCTTCTAAAGTTTCAACCTAGTACTACCACTTACATTCATCACAAAATGTGAGAAAAATCTATGGGGAGCATGCATAACTATGCTAGCTACACACAAAAAATCAAGGCGAAAATCATCATCACATGATCAAACCAAATTCAACAAAATCAAGCATCAAACATGATTATTTTAATGTCAATTGAAATGTAAAAATGCACATAAAATCAGAAAATGCATTGAATATTAATATTTTTTATCTAAAAAATACTAGATTCAATCATGAATCCATAGCAAAAAGAATGGGATTAATTGAATCATTTTTCCATTTTTTATGAATTAATCAATAACCATGAATAAAATGAAAAATAAAATGAAAATCAAAATAAAATAACAAATGCACGGTGTGAATAGCATAGCAAATCAGTTCAATTTAGGATTGGGCCCAAAAAGGAGGTGCAAGTATCAACTATTACCTAAGCCCACCCATATTGCATTAATGAAACGCTGCGTTTCAACTCAACTCAGAAATCCTTCACAACATTTCCTTCACGCGTGGCCATTGGATCTTCATCTGGTCAAAGGTCCTACCTTGATCCAAGGGCTCTGGGATCATCTTCCCCAATTTGAATCTCTGAAACTCAGGCCACCTGCGCGCCAGAGTCACCACCGGTGACGTTCTCCAATTACCATTCCACAACCCTAACTCTATATAGAATCCACCATTGGCCACGATTCCTTGATGAATCTTGTCCCAAATTTCTTCAGGAACTCAATCATGCCATTAATTCACTCCAAAACCTCAAGATTCGCAAGAACACAATCTCACCCGAAAATGGTAACAACCCTAATTGGTCACTAACTCTCAAATTGATGATCCAAAAACCTTCCTACACCATTCTACTATGCGTCTAACACAATAATTCCTCTTAATTCTACCTAATTGAAGCCATAGAACAAGAACTGCATACCTGGTAAAATTGAGCAAACAGAGGGGTTGATTCTTCAACTCAACCTTCAAGAGCTTGCAGAATCCTTCACTAGCCTATAATCAACCTTCTGTATGCAATGAAATGGATGGAAATGCTCTGGATTCTTGGAATCAATTCTGAGTTGCAGATGAAAAAATCTGAGAGCAAGAACTCTATTCAGCCACGAATTTGCCTTGATTATGATCTAGAATCAATTACTAGCATCCATGGAAGTGATTGCACTCAAGAAAATGGATGGAAAGTGAAGAAAATAGTGTAACCGAATTCAGTTGCAAGCAAGAAATTTTCAATCTCAATCTCTATTCTCTCCTTCAATTATCACCAACCTTCAATCTGAACCCCTTCTACATCATATATAGAACATGTATGGATGATCTAGAAAGCTCTAGATCCTTCTAATGAGAAATTCAATATCTCATGTCATGGAAAGTTTAATCTCATGGTGTTTTCATAACAACTCATGTTGGCAGTGTAACGCCCCGATTCTGAATTCCCATTAATTGTTGAGTCTTTTAATTTATTTAATTGATGTTTGTTTTAAATTGAGAGATTATATATTGTTATTATGTGGTGTTTGCTTATTTTATCTATTTTACCGATTCGGAGAGTTTTCGGGGAATTAGAGTAAAAAGGGCATTTTAGACATTTAGCACTTTAGTGTGAGAATTGATTGGTAAGTGTTGGAAAGAATTTGAGAGGAAAGAAATAGAGGTAGAAATAGAATAAGAGAGGAAAAGAAAGAAAGATAGTAGCATAAGAAGAAAAGCAAGAGAAAGAAAAGAGGAGAGGAGAAAGAGAAGAGAAAGTGGAGAGGAAAACCTAGAATCATCAAGGGATCATCACCAAAGCTTGCAATCGATCGGTAAGGGTGTGAAACTCCATCATCTCTTTAATGTGTATGATTGTATGTGTATGTGTGTGGATTTTGTAGAGTTTCTACTCTTTTTCCACTTAGGTTAGAAGTTGGTTTGATGAGTAGAATGAGGTTTTAATCGGTTAGAACTCGGATTAGACGATGTAGTTTAGTCGGGTGATGGTTGGGTTGTGCCACTGTGACTGGTTTAGATTTAATCGGGTGATTTTGTGGAGTTTGGGCTTTGAGACAGCCATGGAAGTTCTGTCTTCGCAAGTTCGCCAGGCGAATGGCAGCGAAGCTTCGCCAGGCGAAGCCCAGCGAGCTGTAGCGAAGCAAGTCAGAAGCTAATACCCTGTATTCGCTGGCAAGTTCGCCAGGCGAGGTGAGTTGGCGAAGGTTCGCCAGGCGAGTGGGTAGCGAGCCTCAGCGAGTAATTCCAGAATTACTCCCAGTGGACTTCGCTGGGGAGTTCGCCAGGCGAAGGCCAGCGAGCATTCGCTGCGTGGCTTCGCCAGGCGAAGGTTGGCGAACCTGGCAGTGTTATTTTGTTTTGCTGTTTGTTCATAGCATGATGTTTGGTTGATTCAATTATGATTAATGCCTATATGAATGATCGATGTGTGAATTGTTCCAACATGTCGTGCTGTGGGTGGCCGAAAGGCGTGAATCCTAGATTGTAGAGTAAATGGTGAATCTTGAATATTTGATAATCTTGTGTATTAGCTCGAATTGAATAGAAATGCATTGATGGGCTGATATGTGTGTAAACCATGTGTGGAATAGTGCATAATGTGAATGCATGATAGATATATGCGATGTATGTGATAAATGCAATGAATATGTTTGTGAGCATAGTATGCATTTTTGTGTCGATTGATCCCTCGGAGGATTTGCAGAACCTCGTGTGATACGATGGTTATATTTGATTCCTTGGAGAATCGGTTGCATTGTGTGATTCCTTGGAGAATCGGTTGCATTGTGTGATTCCTCGGAGAATCGGTCATGACATGTAATCCCGTGGAGGATTGGTTAGAGTATTTGATTCCGTGGAGAATCTGCTGAGTACTTGATCCCGTGGAGGATCTGCTGAATATTCGATTCCGTGGAGAATCTGATGAATATTTGATTCCGTGGAGAATCTGCTGAGTACTTGATCCCGTGGAGGATCTGCTGAATACTCGATTCCTTAGGGAATTTGTTTAATGAGTCGGTACCGCATTTGCATCTGCATAGAGTCGTGTGTCGGTCTCTATGAGTTGCATGAGTCATCTGTGTATGATGCATTGGTTGTGTGAATATAACTGTGTATGTTATATGTGATTTGTTTGGAGGAAATATAGTGATTGTTCATGTGTATGTGTAGAGACATGATTATTTGTATATGCTTAATGTGGTGAGAATATAATTTGAGTATAACTTGTATAATTATGGAGTTATGTATATATACAATTTTATGCATTAACTGTTATGATGTTGTTTCTCACCCTTCTGCTGTTTTATAATGCTCTATGAGGCATTGCAGAGTAGGAAGCTGGAGGTTCTTTTTGTGAAGCGATGTCTTCATTCTTTTTGGTCAATGGCTCTGATATGTAACATCCGGGTAGTTAGGAGGTCTTTGACTCTTTTGGAGTTATATTTGTTTTGATTCTTTTGTGATACATATGTGTATGTATCTGCTGTGGATATGTTGTAAAGCATGAATTAACTAATGGTTGTATATACTTTTATGAATGAGATCGATTCAATATTTGGATGTTTCCGCTTTATTCTAAATATTGAGATGTGGGTTACCCGTTGTTGCATATCTATTTTGAGCAGGTATCGTATGTGTTTAATTTCATGATAATGTGATGCGCCTCTTTTATACCATGTTTTAATTAAACTCTGATGAAATAAATTTTCTATGTGCCTAATTGATTTATCTAATTTATTTGGGGTATAGAAAGGGGGTGTTACATTTAAGTGGTATCAGAGCCAGTGTTGAGTCAGTCGTGTCTGTCTTGTTGTTGTGTTGGTTGAACGGTTGTTTAACCTTGTTGATTTTTGGGAATCCTCAGAATATGGCAGGTCGTAATGACAATGCTATGGCAGCGGCGTTAGAGGCTATGGCCAGAGCTGTGCAGGGTGCACCTAACGTGAATGCGAATGATGAGTTCAGGAAGAACCAACCACCGGTGTTTAAAGGGAGATTTGATCCGGATGGTGCTCAGATATGGTTAAAGGAAATTGAGAGAATTTTTAGGGTGATGGATTGTGCTGAAGGGAATAAGGTGAGACTAGGGACTCACATGCTGAGAGAAGAGGCCGATGACTGGTGGGTCAGCATGAGGCAAGTTCTTGAGGTCGACGACGAGGAGATTACGTGGGATTTATTTCGTGCTGAGTTTCTAAGGAAGTATTATCCCGAAAGTGTTAAAGGGAAGAGAGAAATGGAATTTCTGGAATTGAAACAAGGTAATATGTCGGTGGTGGACTACACCGCTAAGTTTACTGAGTTAGTGAAGTTTCACCCTCACTATGATGCGGTTACGGCGGAATTTTCCAAATGTATCAAGTATGAGAATGGCTTGCGTCCGGAGATAAAGCAAGCAGTAGGTTATCAAAGGATACGAAGATTTTCGGATTTGACCGAGTGTTGTAGAATTTATGAAGAAGACAGCAGAGCTCGTTCTACTCATTATAAAGGTTTGAGCGAGAGGAGAGGGAAGCAGCAAGTACGAAGCGGACCTTATGTGACGCCTGCTGAGAAGGGCAAACATAGAGGAAACTTTGATAGGAGACCCGGAGGAGGTTCCGGTGCGATCAAATGTTTTAAGTGTGGCATGATGGGCCACAAGTCTTATGATTGTGGAAAGTTCAAGGCGAAGTGTTCCAACTGTGGACTCTTTGGTCATGATGCAGCAGAGTGTAGAAAGAATGTTGTGAAGTGTTTTAATTGTGGCGAGGTGGGTCACATTAGCCCGAATTGTACCAAACCGAAGCAAGCTCAGGCGGGCGGAAAAGTTTTCGCATTAGCAGGTTCAGACGCCACTAATGCGGCAGATCGTTTGATTAAAGGTACATGCTTTATTAATGATATGCCTTTAGTTGCTATTATTGATACTGGAGCGACTCACTCGTTCATTTCTCTTGCGTGTGCTAAGCGGTTGGATTTGTGTATGGTTTCTTTGAGTAGTGGTATGGTTATTGGGACTCCCGCTTCGGGGTCGGTAACTACTTCTTTGGTGTGTGCAAGTTGTCCTTTGACCATGTATGGTAAGGACTTCGTTATGGATTTAGTGTGTTTGCCGTTGGAAGGTTTGGACGTAATCTTGGGTATGAATTGGTTGCAATTTAATAGAGTTCATTTGGATTGCTATCACAAGTTGGTAAGGTTTCCTTCTTTGGAAGATGGTGAAAACGAGAGTTTTCTTTCCACTAAAGAGTTGAAGAAACTTTTAGCGGACGAAGCTCAGTTGTTTGGTTTGTTTGCATCGTTGTCGGTGGAGAGCAAAGTTGAGCTCGACGTGTTTCCTGTGGTTTGTGAATTTCCTGAAGTGTTTCCGGAAGATGTTGCGGATGTGCCGCCAAAGAGAGAGGTTGAATTTTCTATTGATCTAGTTCAGGGTACTAGACCGATTTCGATGGCCCCGTATCGGATGTCGGCATCGGAGTTGGTGGAATTGAAGAAGCAGTTGAATGATTTGTTGGATAAGAGATTTGTAAGACCAAGTGTTTCTCCTTGGGGTGCGCCGGTATTGTTGGTAAAGAAGAAGGATGGTAGTATGCGATTGTGTATTGATTATCGGCAGTTGAATAAGGTGACAATTAAGAACAAGTATCCGCTTCCAAGAATTGATGATTTGATGGATCAATTGGTTGGAGCCCGTGTTTTTAGTAAGATTGATTTGAGATCCGGTTATCACCAGATTCGAGTTAAGGAAGAAGATATTTCGAAGACGGCTTTTAGAACACGATATGGTCACTATGAGTATACGGTGATGCCATTCGGAGTTTCTAATGCGCCGGGTGTTTTCATGGAATATATGAACCGTATCTTCCACGAGCAGTTGGATCGTTTTGTGGTGGTGTTTATCGATGACATTTTGATTTATTCTAAGTCTCGAGAGGAACACGAAGAACATTTAAGGATTGTGTTGCGAATTTTGAAAGAGAAGAAGTTGTATGCAAAGTTGTCTAAGTGTGAGTTTTGGTTGTCGGAGGTGAGTTTTCTTGGGCATATTATTTCCGGCAATGGTATTAGTGTGGATCCATCCAAGATCGATGCGGTAATGCAATGGGAGACTCCAAGATCGGTTACGGAAATTCGAAGCTTTTTGGGCTTGGCCGGTTATTACCGAAGGTTTATCGAAGGATTTTCAAAGTTAGCACTTCCGTTAACGCAGTTGACTTGTAAAGGAAAGGCTTTTATTTGGGATGTTAATTGTGAAGAGAGTTTCATGGAATTAAAGAGAAGGTTAACGTCAGCGCCAGTTTTGATTTTGCCGAATCCTACGGAACCTTTTGTGGTTTACTGCGATGCTTCTTTGTCAGGATTGGGTGGTGTATTGATGCAAGATGGGAAGGTCGTGGCGTATGCTTCTAGGCAGTTGAGAGTGCATGAAAAGAATTACCCTACTCATGATTTGGAGTTAGCGGCCGTGGTGTTCGTTTTGAAAATTTGGAGGCACTATCTTTATGGTGCAAGATTTGAAGTTTTTAGCGATCACTAGAGTTTGAAGTATTTGTTTGATCAAAAGTTATTGAATATGAGGCAAAGGAGATGGCTAGAACTTTTGAAGGACTATGATTTTGGTTTAAATTATCATCCGGGTAAGGCGAATGTGGTAGCCGATGCTTTAAGTCGGAAGTCGTTGCACGTGTCTACTTTGATGGTTAGAGAGTGGGAACTCTTGGAGAACTTTAGAGATTTGAGTTTGGTTTGTGAGTTAACACCGAGTAGTGTGAAGCTTGGTATGTTGCATGTCACGAATGATTTCCTTACTACAGTGTGCGAAAAGCAAAAGTTGGATTTGAAATTTGTGGATTTGATGACGAATGAAAATGAAGATTTCAAAGTTGATGAATTAGGAGTTTTGAGGTTTCGAGGTCGTATTTGTATTCCCGATGATGCAGATTTGAAAAAGATGATATTGGAAGAGGGACATCGGAGTAACTTAAGTATTCATCCGGGAGCGAATAAGATGTATCAGGATTTGAAGAAGATCTTTTGGTGGTCTGGATTGAAAAGCGATGTTGCTCGTTTTGTGTACTCGTGTTTGACTTGTCAGAAGTCTAAGGTGGAGCATCAGAAGCCTAGTGGATTGATGCAACCGTTGGATATTTCGGAATGGAAATGGGATAGTATATCGATGGATTTTGTTACGGGATTGCCGAATACGCAAAGAGGACATAATGCTATTTGGGTGATTGTTGATAGGCTTACTAAATCGGCTCATTTTATTCCGATTGATATTACTTATTCTTTGGAAAGGTTGGCCGAGATTTATGTTGGCACTATTGTGAAGCTTCATGGAGTTCCTAAGAGTATTGTGTCGGATAGAGATCCTAGATTTACTTCAAGATTTTGGGAAAGTTTGCAAGGTGCCTTGGGTTCTAAGTTGAGATTGAGTTCGGCATATCATCCGCAAACGGATGGTCAAACCGAGAGGACGATTCAATCGTTAGAAGATCTGTTGCGTGCTTGTGTGCTCGAACAAGGTGGTGCGTGGGACGGTTATTTAGCGTTGATTGAGTTCACCTATAATAACAGTTTCCATTCGAGTATCGGTATGGCGCCATTTGAGGCTTTATATGGACGGAGATGTCGAACACCTCTGTGTTGGCATGAGACAGGTGAAAAGTCGGTAGTTGGTCCTGAAATGGTACAGCAAACGACGGAAAAGGTGAAATTTATTCGGGAAAAGATGAGAGCTTCTCAGAACAGACAGAAAAGTTATCATGATAAAAGGAGAAAGGATCTCGAGTTTCAAGAGGGCGACCATGTGTTTTTGAGAGTTACACCGGTTACGGGTGTGGGTCGTGCTTTGAAGTCGAGAAAGTTGACTTCTCGTTTTATTGGTCCGTATCAGATTGTCGCACGAGTTGGTGCTGTGGCTTATCGTGTGGCGTTGCCTCCGACTCTTTCGAATTTGCATGATGTATTCCATGTCTCGCAACTTCGGAAGTATGTTCCGGATCCGTCACATGTGATCCCAATGGATGAAGTGGAAGTAAGAGATAACCTTACAGTTGAAGTTTTACCGGTTAGTATTTTGGACCGTGAAGTTAAGAAACTAAGAGGCAAGGATATTGCGCTTGTGAAAGTGTCCTGGGGAGGTGCCGCGGAAGGCAACATGACTTGGGAATTGGAGGGCAAGATGCGAGAATCGCATCCAGAGTTGTTTGAATCAGGTGATATTTTCGAGGACGAAAATTTCTAAAGTGGGGGAGAGTTGTAACGCCCCGATTCTGAATTCCCATTAATTGTTGAGTCTTTTAATTTATTTAATTGATGTTTGTTTTAAATTGAGAGATTATATATTGTTATTATGTGGTGTTTGCTTATTTTATCTATTTTACCGATTCGGAGAGTTTTCGGGGAATTAGAGTAAAAAGGGCATTTTAGACATTTAGCACTTTAGTGTGAGAATTGATTGGTAAGTGTTGGAAAGAATTTGAGAGGAAAGAAATAGAGGTAGAAATAGAATAAGAGAGGAAAAGAAAGAAAGATAGTAGCATAAGAAGAAAAGCAAGAGAAAGAAAAGAGGAGAGGAGAAAGAGAAGAGAAAGTGGAGAGGAAAACCTAGAATCATCAAGGGATCATCACCAAAGCTTGCAATCGATCGGTAAGGGTGTGAAACTCCATCATCTCTTTAATGTGTATGATTGTATGTGTATGTGTGTGGATTTTGTAGAGTTTCTACTCTTTTTCCACTTAGGTTAGAAGTTGGTTTGATGAGTAGAATGAGGTTTTAATCGGTTAGAACTCGGATTAGACGATGTAGTTTAGTCGGGTGATGGTTGGGTTGTGCCACTGTGACTGGTTTAGATTTAATCGGGTGATTTTGTGGAGTTTGGGCTTTGAGACAGCCATGGAAGTTCTGTCTTCGCAAGTTCGCCAGGCGAATGGCAGCGAAGCTTCGCCAGGCGAAGCCCAGCGAGCTGTAGCGAAGCAAGTCAGAAGCTAATACCCTGTATTCGCTGGCAAGTTCGCCAGGCGAGGTGAGTTGGCGAAGGTTCGCCAGGCGAGTGGGTAGCGAGCCTCAGCGAGTAATTCCAGAATTACTCCCAGTGGACTTCGCTGGGGAGTTCGCCAGGCGAAGGCCAGCGAGCATTCGCTGCGTGGCTTCGCCAGGCGAAGGTTGGCGAACCTGGCAGTGTTATTTTGTTTTGCTGTTTGTTCATAGCATGATGTTTGGTTGATTCAATTATGATTAATGCCTATATGAATGATCGATGTGTGAATTGTTCCAACATGTCGTGCTGTGGGTGGCCGAAAGGCGTGAATCCTAGATTGTAGAGTAAATGGTGAATCTTGAATATTTGATAATCTTGTGTATTTGCTCGAATTGAATAGAAATGCATTGATGGGCTGATATGTGTGTAAACCATGTGTGGAATAGTGCATAATGTGAATGCATGATAGATATATGCGATGTATGTGATAAATGCAATGAATATGTTTGTGAGCATAGTATGCATTTTTGTGTCGATTGATCCCTCGGAGGATTTGCAGAACCTCGTGTGATACGATGGTTATATTTGATTCCTTGGAGAATCGGTTGCATTGTGTGATTCCTTGGAGAATCGGTTGCATTGTGTGATTCCTCGGAGAATCGGTCATGACATGTAATCCCGTGGAGGATTGGTTAGAGTATTTGATTCCGTGGAGAATCTGCTGAGTACTTGATCCCGTGGAGGATCTGCTGAATATTCAATTCCGTGGAGAATCTGATGAATATTTGATTCCGTGGAGAATCTGCTGAGTACTTGATCCCGTGGAGGATCTGCTGAATACTCGATTCCTTAGGGAATTTGTTTAATGAGTCGGTACCGCATTTGCATCTGCATAGAGTCGTGTGTCGGTCTCTATGAGTTGCATGAGTCATCTGTGTATGATGCATTGGTTGTGTGAATATAACTGTGTATGTTATATGTGATTTGTTTGGAGGAAATATAGTGATTGTTCATGTGTATGTGTAGAGACATGATTATTTGTATATGCTTAATGTGGTGAGAATATAATTTGAGTATAACTTGTATAATTATGGAGTTATGTATATATACAATTTTATGCATTAACTGTTATGATGTTGTTTCTCACCCTTCTGCTGTTTTATAATGCTCTATGAGGCATTGCAGAGTAGGAAGCTGGAGGTTCTTTTTGTGAAGCGATGTCTTCATTCTTTTTGGTCAATGGCTCTGATATGTAACATCCGGGTAGTTAGGAGGTCTTTGACTCTTTTGGAGTTATATTTGTTTTGATTCTTTTGTGATACATATGTGTATGTATCTGCTGTGGATATGTTGTAAAGCATGAATTAACTAATGGTTGTATATACTTTTATGAATGAGATCGATTCAATATTTGGATGTTTCCGCTTTATTCTAAATATTGAGATGTGGGTTACCCGTTGTTGCATATCTATTTTGAGCAGGTATCGTATGTGTTTAATTTCATGATAATGTGATGCGCCTCTTTTATACCATGTTTTAATTAAACTCTGATGAAATAAATTTTCTATGTGCCTAATTGATTTATCTAATTTATTTGGGGTATAGAAAGGGGGTGTTACAGGCAGCTTGTATTCACCCTCATTCTCTTCCAATTTCTCTCCTAATGGTATTTTGGATGTGTTTGGATTGAAAGAAGCCTTGGTTATGCCTTGAATTTTGGTTTGACAATTGTTACTTATGATGTAAGTAACCACTTTTCAAAGCAAGTCCCCAAATTAACTCTCAAGTCAAAATTGTGGCAATACCAATGTTCTTAAAATGTGTTTTACAATCAAAATGACATATTACATGCCTTGGTTTGGACATGTAGATCAAAAATCCCAATTTCCATCTTTGGTTCATTTGAAATTCATCCTTATTTTAGGTCATTTTTGTGATTTTGAGCTACAAGCAATTCCAACCTCTCATGACCTCTTGGATAGATTTAAAAATTATTTTGAACAAGTTTGATGTTGAACATTTTCCCATTTGAAGCTTGCAAATGGGAGTTATGGCCTTATGATTGAAATGACCTATAATCTCCAAATGACCAAAATACCCTTGACTTGTCAAAGCCATAACTTGAGTTCTACAAATCCTATCAAGGACTTCTAGTACTCTCTAGAAAGCTAAGAGGATAAGGAACAACATCCATGTTGACCAAAAGTTCATAGGAATCATCCTTCTAGGGAAAAAGTTTCATGCAATTTGGACAACTTTCAAGCTCCAAATTCACATACCTCAGATGACCTGTAACTTGTCAAAGTCATAACTTGAGTTCTACAAATCCTATCAAGGACTTCTAGCATTCAAATTAAAGCTAAGATCATGATCTACAACATTTTTGTTGGGGGCAAGATGAAATGACAATCACATCTTGAGCTAAATTTCCTTGAAGATAGGGGTTAAACTTGGGGATTTTACACTGTCAATTCTTAGAAACCCTAGCCTGAAACTTCTCAAACTATTCAATCATGATAAGTTAACCTTGGAATCATCCTTATAACATCTCAATGTATCAATCCATGGTCACATGGCTCTTGGATTAGGTCTCAACCTTCTTCAAATCATTAGTTGACTTAGGGTTGACCCAGTCAAACCCTAGCTGCACCAATCATGGCTGAGGCTTCTTAATCTTGCACAATGACCTGTCTAGGCCTCAAAGTGATCTTCAAACCTTCTCATGAGCTCTCTCAAGACCTCAAGTCTAACTTCATGGCTTCAGAATCATCTGATGACTTCCCACAACTCTGAAGTTAAGAGACCTACACTCTTGGTTTCAATCACCCTCTCTGAGGCTCTTTCAACTTCTCTGACAAGGATATCAACCCTTGAACACCTGAATAAGCTTCTTAGCTAGCTTCAAACTCTTGTATAGCTCTTAATTGGTAATCATACCTCTTGATCTCCTGCACACATGTCAATGAAATGCAAATGATAATGCTAATGTGAATGAAATGAAACATAAGCTAGGTAGAGAAAATGTTGGGCAAATTTTGGGGTGCAACACAATCGTCATGTCTTTTGCTTTGTGATTTGAGTGCATAATCGGACTAACTGAACACTACCCTGTCCTAGGTTGAGTGTAAGGGTTTATAGATCCAAAGGAAACTTCTAATTCTCGGCTCAAAGTGGTTAACTAGGGATTAACTCCTTGTCTCTCCAATGTTTGGGGATTGAAACAATGCTTGTACATCATCAGCGAGATTCTGTCTGAAATCATACAGTTTGCAATCATGGGTATTTCGTTGTCATCATCCTCCCTCCAATCATGCTAAACAACGGTTGATAAAGAGAGTTAAATGGATAAATATGTGTTTGTGATTTGCAGAAATGAGTGGATACGACATAACTAATTCAAAACATGCATAATCACTACATTAACAAAACCAAATACGAACGGCGATGCTTAAAGCATACAATACTTAAAATAATAATGAAAAAATACAATAATGCAAATAAAGGGATGGCAGCGTGACTTCCTTCTTCGAGGGGATGAACTTGACTTGATTTTATTTGACTTGATGTTGGCCCTAACTTGGAGGCAGCATAGGATTGCAGATGACATTTGGAGTCTTCCCATTGAATATGAGAGCATTCTTATCAACCAGGTCTTGGACTTTGTGCTTAAAAGCTTCGTAGTCTTTAATAGTGTGCCCTGGAGTGCCCTTATGAAACTCACAATGGGCATTAGCATCATAATATAGAGGAATGATAGTTGAAGGAACTACGTCGCTCAAAGTGATTGCCCTTTTATCCAGCCATTAAGAAAAGATAATAGCATATGTCGTTGGCAGATGATCAAAGACCCTATCTGACTTCCTCATCCTTTGTTGATTAGGCTGACGTTGTTGTTGAGCAGCTCAGTGTTGTTGATGCTGAAGAGGATACTGATACCCTTGTTGATTGTAGGATTGTTGTTGAGGCATTTGAGCTTGGACCGCTTGTACAGCTGGCTGATAAGGAATTGGAGTGTATTGTACGACAGCAATGCACGAATACTGGTAGTAAGGGATTTGATAAAGCATTAGAGCAGGAGCTTGTTGAGGAGCTTTCCCTTTCTGAACAGAGACAATATTTGTTTCGCCCTCTTTCTTCTTGTATCCGTTGGAAGGCTTTTTAGTTCCAGTCTAGCTGCTAGAACCTCCTTGGATCTTTCCGCTTTTCAAACCTTCTTCGATTCTCTCACTAATAATCACCAAGTCAAAGTATCCAGCAGACACACTATCAATCAGCTTCTCATAGTATTGGCCTTGCAGACTACCCATAAATATGTCAATCAGTTCACAATCAACTAGAGGTGAATGAACCCTTGTAGCTAGCTCTCTCCACCGTTGTGCGTACTCCTTAAAGGATTCGCTGTCCTTTTTGGTCATACTCTGAAGTTAAGTATGGTTAGGATCAAGGTCGGTGTTGTATTTGTAATTCTTAACAAATGCATCAGCTAACTTAGCCCAAGCACGCACATTACTATGTTCCAGCTGCATATACCACTCGAGGGATGCTCCAGATAAGCTGTCTTGGAAGCAATGGATCATCAGGCAATCATCTTGCAATAGTACATCTTCAGATGAATGTTAGGGCAGCTGAAGCCTTTGTACTTTGAGAATTCAGACACCTTTAACTTGGGAGGAATGACAACATCTGCCACCAAGCACAGTTCTAGAGCATTGTGAGAAGATGAGTTGTGCCCCTCCATGACTCGGAGTTTTTTAGCTAGATCACGACATATTTTGATGGCTTCAAAATCCTGAGCGGCAACAGGACTAGAAATTGGGATAGCAGCATGATAATTTTTCACATTATCATATTGACCTACCAGATTCTCTTCAGTATGAGGAATGTGGATTTTAATGACAGCAGGTTGGGCTTGTGTGATGGCTCTAATAGTAACTCCATGCGTTGGGATTGGTTGGGAATTAGTTCCTTCAGCTGCGGTAGCAAAGTTCATTGGTAGACCATATGTCATGGGGTTGGGAACAGGAACTGAGAGCCTTGAGGTAGACCCTTGTACCTGACCATTGTTGTTGACGGCAACAGATTCACGCAACTCTTCCTCTTTTCTGGCCGTAGTGATGGCTTCGAGAATCTGGTCAATCATTCCTTTGAGGGAGTCCAAATCCTCTCTAAAGGCAGCTTGCTCTTATTGAATCTGCTCCATCATGCGTTTTGTGTTGGCTCGAGTTGCGTACTGGTGTCGAGGAATCAAATTGATTTATTGGAGAGGGAAGGAAGGAGAAATGAGATTCTACTGAAGAAATGAAATGCAAGATGCACAACCGATGCAATTCAATGTAATGATATGTATGCAGGATGCAAGATGCAAGATCTAGGATCATAGGATCACACAGTTCAAACAATTCTGAGGTTGACCGGAGGAACAGGTCAACAACCAAAGCCACTGATCAAAGGAACCCCACAAGTAGGTTCTAAGAAGGGTAGGTGCCTATAGTCATGGATATCTTTCAAAGATATTACAGCCATGACAAAGCCTTATCACGAAAATAATTCCTTGAAAGGATCTCCTCTAGGTGAAGTTTTTGTATCTTCCACACGAGAAAGGTTCCTCAGAGGCGTCCACTATATAACCATCGATACACGGGTTCTAAGACAGGCTCTCAGAGTCATAGGTCGAGGTTGAAAATATTATTGTCAGGAAGTAATACGTTCAAGGGATCTCATCATATTGGGGCGTTCGTATTAATCCAAAAGGGGTTAACACTACCAACCACCTGGAGAGAACGGGTTAATGGTCTTTGGATCAACAATTAGGGATGGCAAACAAACCCGGACCCGCCCGCACCCGTACGGGCCTACCCCAAAATTAACGGGGAAAACCCGATTCAATTGGGTGCGGGTCCGGGGGAAACCCGATTCAATTTAGTTTAATTCTCTTATTTTACTTATTTTAATATTCATTTATTAATTATATTTTTAATAAAATTATTAATATCTTTAATGTAATTAAAATAATTAAATTAATCAAGTTAATATTCATTTACTAATTAAAATTTTAATTAATTTATTTATTAAAATAATCAATTTTTTAATTAAAAATTATTAGTTTTTAATGTAATTAAAAAGAAATTAATTTTTTTGCGGGTGGGGGCGGGGCGGGTGCAGGTGCACCCGTTCTCCACTAGGGGCGGGTCTGGGCAGTAAATTTTTACCCCCGGTTGGGTTTGGGGGCGGGACGGGTGTGTTACATGGAGGCAGGTAAGGGTGCGGGTATAGTTAAACCCGCCCCGCCCCGTTACCATCCCAATCAACGATTCAAGCTCGAAAACATTATTGCCATGTCAAAGACTCACCACAACAATAACATCTCTAGGGGAATCTGCTCCAAACGGGGTTTTCGCTTCGGACTTACGCGGAAGATACCACACAAGTCTCCACTACACAACCACCATCCTAATCCTATGCTTTACTCGGACTCGGGTGTAAAGCCATCTCACAAAGTACCCATAAGCAGAGCAGCCCAACAAAGTCACAATAATCAAAAGCAACAAATGATAATAGTAGAAAGGCAAATAAACAGATAAATGAGAAGAAAACAACTAAGAGAAGCTAACAAGCTCACAATTCGAACTAAGATAGGCTTGACTCTCTCTTGCATGGAGCAATATATTCCCCAACAGAGTCGCCAGCTGTCGCACCTCGAAAATTAAATTTGAACCTACGACCCTCGCGCTAAAGGCGTGAAATGCGGTTCAATAGAGTCGCCGCCAAACTTTATTTATCCCAAAAAGGGAAAGGAAAATATCTAGAAAACCTTTTAAAGAGAAAGATAAGAACATGTTCGTCGCAACCACGTTTTGGGTTCGGGAGTCGGTTACGCAAGGGGAAGGTATTAGGACCCCTCACATCCGTTGTACTCAACTGGAACCTCTTAATTCGAATTGTGATGAACGTTATCCAGGCTTATTTGTTTTCTTCTCAATGGTAAATGTGAAACGGTATGGCAAAAGGGACTCGATGCTAAGGGTAAAATGGGTTGTTTAAGAATAGGGTGCTCGGCAAGGATTGGGGACCTTGTGCCTACGTATGCTCATTAGGACGAGAATGAGAAATCAGAGCTCTTGTAGTTCGACTACAGGAAAGGTTAGAGGGGAAACGAAAGATGGAGGGAAGGTAGCTCGCCAAGGTTATTGCAATCTTGTGCCTATGTATCTTACATTCAGACGAGAATGAAGAATCAGAGCATCTGTAGTTTAAGGAGACGGCCATGAAAAGAGAAAGGTTAACGTTGAATTTTGTTTCTGATGACAATTACTCAAAGCTTAAGAAATGCTCCTCGGGCCCAAGTAATTAGGAGAATGATTCAAAGGCGTGACTCTCTCTTTTTCATCTTGAAAAGAAATTGTGTTTGAATGGCGAATGGTTGGAAAATGGTTGAATGTTATCGAGTTGGAAATGTTTTAGAGGCGTCAATTGCTCATGCACGAGTAAGAGACCTTGCATCCAAACAACTGAAGAGAGATCAAAGGCTCAATCCCTCTACTTTTCACCTTGAAAAGAGTTAGATAGTTGTTAATTATTTTATTAATTTGATTGAGAAAATCCGCTTGACATTGGATCAAGGATTTGATTATATTTGCGTGTGAAGAGATGATTTGAAAATGGCTCGACGAAAAGTCGAAGGTTTGGTTGAAAAGAGGTGAGAGTCGATACTAGTCCCTAGGGGTGCTCCTAATAACGACACCACGATGAAATGTGCAAGTGTGTGCATAGGTTGATGGCGAAGGCGTACGAGCAATCGACTTACTAGGGGTGTTTGAAAATGGCTCGATGACGAATTGAGAATTAGTTTGAAAACGGTTTAGTCTACGCTAGTCCTTAGGGGTGCTCCTAGAAGACAAACCACAATCAAAGAAATATGAATGCGTACATCGGAATGGGAGCAAGGTATATGTAAGTAACACGAGATTGCACGAAATAAAAGGGTTCATTGTCAGGTAGCCCAAAAGGAAGTTGTGTGTGTGCGACGTGTCCTACACTAAGCCTTGAACAAGAGTCAGACAAAAGCTCCAAGTTAGGGTTTCTGATAAAGTCCAAATTCCGTTGCTTGGAAAAATAACCAACAGCCCACCAATTTAGACTTTTAGGTTTCGATCGTTATTATTGTGTTTTCGAAGAGTGTGAACAAGATATGATGAATATAAATATGATATGAACAATATGAATAATATGACAAGATATATAACAATATAATCAAGATAATATTCACAATAGTATAATCAGATAATATTAACAAGTATATGACCAATGATAATATAATCAAGATATAATGACTGAAAATAAATCAAGAGTATATTGACAGAAATTAAAGTTAGTTGCTAGTCATTATTGAATGAATCGGGTCAAAATATAGCGATAAACTGTTGTATCTTGATCTATGACGAAGATAAAACTATAGGAGGTCGCGCATGTTGATATTTGTGCTAAAAACACGATGGAGAAATGATATTGAGGATCATTTTCCAAAGTAATCGGGCCATGCGAAAAGGAAAAGTGAACGGTCTCATCTTAATCACAAACTTTCATCGATTAATCAAAGGTAACATATCACGATCCCAAATTATAGAAAATGATCTCAATGATCATTCACTACAGATTTGAAATAATGAAGGTTAACAACTTCGATAATCAACATTCGCGATGTTTAGACTTCATCGACCAAAATCGAAAAATAAAAAGAAGTTAATATGAAATGAGATGGAAATCAAAATGGAATGAGATAAATCAGAAAAGAAAATGGTCTAATCTTAATCATGAATTTTTCATTGATGAATCAACAATCTGTGACTCTTAGATGTTCATCGACCAATAGTTGAAATCGAAAATGAAAAGAAAATCAAAATGGAATGAAATAAATTGCTAAACCATAAATAAAGGACAAATATCACATTTTTAAAGAAGTATATTAAAATACTTTTAGAAATAATGGAAAACAAAATAAATAAATAAAACATGATTAAAGGGGGTGACGCGCACAATAATGTGGAGGGTGTGTGTATTGAAAATCAACACGGGCTTGGTTTGAACAGCCTAAAATCTAGCGTGACAAAGACAGCTTCAGATTTTTTTTAAAAAATAAATAAAAAGGAAGACCTAATGTGAGACGAGGCATGGCAACGTGTTATCAAATTAACTTTTAAAAATAAAAGCTACTTTAAAAGCCAACACAGCAAATCAAGAAGAAGTGCGAAACAACATCAGTAAAGAAGAACAAAAAGCTCACACTCTCGCTCGATTCAATCTTTGCTCACTCACCGCCAATTATTTCGTCTCCGTCTTTTCGCTTGGTTCGTCACAATTTTTCTCGATTCAAGGTTCACATAACTTTGTTTTCAATTCTCTTTTGGTTTTAGATTTTTCGCGTTACGACTCAGGTTTGTGAGCATCGTTTTAGATTTGATTTATTCATGTTTAGATCTAAACTTCGTCTTCTTCTTCTTCTCTGTTCCGATTTTTGTTTTGGGTTTTGAATGATTGAAGGGTTGTTTGTTGTGATGTGAGAATTGTGGTTGATTTGTGAGAATTATGGTTTTTTTGTCGTTGATGATTGGTGAAGGATGTTTGATGGTTGGTGAATTAAAGAAGGTTATGCGTTGCTGTTTGGAGATATGGAAGAAGGGGTATGCGTTGTGATTAGGTTTTTATGAAGGGGGGTTGTGTCACGATGAAGATGAATTTTGCAGAGTTTTTAAGGTATTTTGGCAGGGGTTTTGTGGTTCCACTAAACTTGTTTTAAGAGTGAATGAAAGGTTCCTTTTATAGAGGAACGTGAGGGATTTTGTGGCGTTGTTGTTGTGCCATTTTGGGACCTTTTTGCGCATTTGCAGGTTGTGGAAATCACAGGTGTATTGCAAAATGAAGTGGGGTATGCTGAAGTTTGTGTTGCGTGTTGGGGTATAGCCGATTTGCAAGGCGTTGGCTGGGTGTAGTGATTTCGTATCGTAGAATTGTAGTGGGTTCGTACAAGTTATTGGTTATGAAAGGGTGCGTGAGTTGCTTGACAAGTTTTTGGCTTATGGTCGGTTTGTTGATGTGCATCATGGTTTTTCAATTTTGGTTGTATAGTTTTAATGGTTGGAGGTGTGTAGTGATGACTATATCGTGTTAAGAATTTCTTTGCACTGAAGGTTATTTGTATTTTGGACATTGTGTGGGGTATAGAAAGTTTATGTGGCTAAGGCTTTTTGTGTATGGTATTGTAGCTGGCAGCGTGAACTTTGTTTTTCATGGCATGGTTATGATGTGGCATAAGGTTTGCGTATTGGAAGGTTGGCTGTAGTATGATGATGCATCGTGTGGCTTTGTGCAATTTTGTTTGGGCTTCAATTGTAGAACTTGTGATGGGATTGTAAAAGGGCTTAAGCTAAAAGAATATGGCCTAATGGACTCTATGAATGTATGGACTTTTTTGTTTTTTTTTTGTGTTGTCAATGATGGGCTTGCATAATTTGAATTGGCCTTGCCCTTTTGTAGCATTTTTTTGAATGAAAAAAAAACATAGACTTGTTGAATGTATTGGACCTTGGCTATTTGCACCTTCCACATTAAATCTTGAACTCTATGCTTGATAACATGCTCAAAACCTTGATTTTTTGTTTAAAATATCAAGACATTAAAATTGAATTTCGATTCTTGAATTCTTCACTAAAAAGAAGAAATAACCCTGGAGAAAACCATAATTTAATCTTGGCCTTGAATAAATTGAAAACTTTTGAATCACAACAAATTCATCTGAACTCGATATTAAATAAAATGGAGTCATTTTGAACTACTTCCATGGACCACAAACAAAATATTATTTTTCACCATGAACCAAATTCTCAAAGCCTTGAAATCAGAAGATAATGAATTGATTTATACACTTCAGTACATCAAAGAGAAACCCTAATTAGAACCTTGACCACACAATACCTAAATCAATGCTCCTTGAAAGCAACAATATATTTTTTGGATTTTCTGAATGATAACTAGTGGGCGGATGCACATATTAAAGTAATGTACTAAATAAGACAAATTTAGGGTATGAAACCTGGTGCTTGATGTTCCCGTCTGTCACACCCTCATTTTCACCGTTAGCCTTTTATACCCTACATTCGGCATATCATACATCATTCTATTGCGTATCGAGCATGCGGGTTCACAAGGTACGAACTAGGCCGTTTGGTTGTAACTTGTCTATTTTCGGACTACATGAAAAAAGGTTCATCACCTAAGGTTTGATCTAAGGAAAAAGTCTACTCATGAAAATTTTGGCAAGGGGAAGTTACTTGACAAAATACAAGGATATTCAAGATAAATATTAATAGACGTGAATGCTAGGCCACATCCAAAGCTCCTTCATACATGTTTATTTTTATGGCATAAGTGGAGTGCAAATTATTAAGGCATGAATCAAGATCATCAATGCATAATTCAAGATTTCATTTTTAAGCACATGAGGGAATCCATCATCCAAAATTCAAGATTCATGAATGGAGATAAAAATAATACTAAGAGGAATTTTGTGACATTACAATCATGTCATTTGTTACAAAAATTCCAACTCTAGATAATGTTTAGAAATTAATCTATTTCTAAATCTTCATTCAAGTCTTTAATCAAATCTATGATATGGTACTCTTCATACTACACCATTTTTTTATGTGCTACATTATGCTCACAAACATCCAAGAAATATGCAAGAATTAAATCAACATTGGAATGTTTATGGGCCAAGATTATGCATGTTCAATCATAGGCAAAACAACCCCATGCAAGAGTTGAAGAATTACTACATGTCACAAAATCAAGAGGACAACATGTACTATGTTACAAGATCATTTTTTATGTCACAAAGTCAAGGAAATAGCATGCAAATGATATATTTACTTGCTAAATATCAGTTTGCAAATGCTGTCAAAGAGTGGTAACAATTGGCTACATGGCAAGATACAAAGCAATACCATCCAAGAGACTAATGGGCAAAAAGAGGGATAGTAGTATAGTATGCTACAGCAGAAAAATGCAGCAAGTCATACTAGAAATAGAAGGGAAAAGTGGGGCTGCACAAAAGGAAGAAAAAGGCATTGCCAAGAATGGAAAGTTGGTGATGAAAAGGTGTGCAAAGTGTGTGGCTTTAGGACAGCAGAAAAAGTTGACAGAAAAGGTGGAAAATGGGCTGCAAGCAAGCATAGAAAACATAGTATTCCTTACTATCAAAACAGAACACAACACAAGAAGCAAGCAGAGTAGAGACTACACATAGAGAGCAAAGAGTAAGAGCAAAAAACCAGAAAATAGTTAGCAAGAAACCCTAAAAAAAAAGAGAAAAAAAAGAGTGAGATAGAGACACAAGAGGATCATTGAGAAATCAAACCTTCACAACATAGAGTGAAGAGGGGAGAACACATCCAACAAAGGTCATTGGAGTACTTGCAAGAAGGATAGAAAGCTCTTGGTATCCATTTCTTCAAATCTTTCTCCTTTTATTCTTTGCTTTTATATTCATTTCATTCACTCTTTTATGTGTTGTTGAACTGTATATCATGTAAGATCCCCTAAGGGATTAAGAAACCATCCTCAAGGAACCACAAAAACGAAACGAAAACATAAAAAAAAAATGTGAGATTTCGACCTGGACCAGCAACACGGGCCGTGTCACACGACACGACCGGCCGTGTCACGCTACTGTATGAAGTTTTTTCCCCCAGGCCTTGCAACACGGGCCGTATCACACAACACGGCTGGCCGTGTTGCATCACTGTTTCAACTTTTTTCACCCGTGTCACACCACTGTTTCCTCCATATTTTATTTTTTTTACTGTTTTTACCTTAAAAAAATTTTTTTTCAAAGAGTTCGCCGTTTTTTTGTGTGTCTCGATTTTTTTGAGCCGTGTGGCTTATGTTTGTATGTGAATATTGTTATGGCCCTTGTTGACCTTTGTTTCCAAAAACTATTTTTAAAAGTAAACTCTCGATTTTATCGAGCCATTTTTGACCATGTAAGTCGGATGCCTTGTGCACCGCCATCGACCTAAATCGCATCACTTCAAATATCTTTACAAGCAATAAATCTTGATCCAACGTCAAGTGTTTCTCTTTTCGCATAAAAATACAAAAAAAAACACAATAAAATATATGATTGGAATTATGCACCATGAACTTTAAAGTGGTGGAGAAGGAATGAGAATGGAACCCTCCTACACTCATTCTGAATGTTTCGAATACAAGGCGCTCGACTTGGTTATTCGAGACATTCATCTCTATCCAAAGTCTTTTGTATAATCCTAGTCAAGAACACATTTTCTTCAAAAAAAAAACTAAAAACAACATCAACTCATCAAACTATTTTTGCCTTAGGGCGTCATTCCAAAAAAACCCTTTTTCAAGGTATAAAATCAATCAACAAACAACAATTTCATAAAGCCTCCGAACTACGGAGCTCTGATTCTTCACTTCTTTTAAGTGAGGATACGTAGGCACAAGGGCCACAATCCTTGGCGAGCATTAAAATAAATAAACCAATCCCTCTTTTCCTTAAACAAGCAAACTTTTAGAATAAAACACCCATTCACGCGAAATAACCTAGGAGGTTCCCATCGAGTACGATGGATGCGAGGGGGTGCTAATACCTTCCCCTCGCATAACCGACTCCCGAACCCTAAGACTTGGTTGCGATGACCACGCTCTTTTCCCAAAGGTTTTATCGCTATTTCCCTTTCCCCCGTGGGATAAATAAAACCCGATGGCGACTCTGTGTCATTTTTCGCGTAGCGACAGCTGGCGACTCTGCTGGGGACTTTTTTTCCTAAGCGAGTCAAGCCTAACCTAAGTTGTTTTTGCGTGTTTGGGTTCTTTCCTTTTTGCTTGTTTATCGCTTTCCTTGTTTTTTCAATTGTATCTCACCGTGTTTTGGCTTCATTGGTTCTTGGTATGGATTGAAAACTTTGGTGGCAAACCTTGAGGGAAAGACTCTATACCCGAGTCTAGAGTGTTAAAATTGAGATAGGAGAGGTTGAGTAGTATGGGCTTCTGAGATGCGCATCTTGTGATAGTCGATATGAGAACCTCGCTTAGAGTAGATTCATTTGAGAATGATGAGAACCGTCAAGCTCTTGGCGTGTTTGATCAACGTTTTCTCAAGAATCCATTACTCTAAGGACCTTTTAGAACCCTAAACCTTTGGCTAACTAAGATTGATGGTCGCGTAGTATGGGTCCTCGAGAAGCTCTTCTCGTGTGGATCGATACGAAGACCTCGTTCAGAAGAGACTTTCTTGATGGAGTTGTTGCCTAGCAATGACTGACATACGTAACAAACAGTCAAGAAAGTCCATGACTCTGAAATCCTTGTCTAGAACCCAATGTCGATGTGTCTCGTAGTATGGGCCCCCGAGAAGTTCTTCTCATGTGGGTCGATACGAGGATCTCACCCAAAAGAGATTCATGTGATGGAGTCATCCTCCGACATATTCATGTCATGTATGATGAACAGTCATATGAATCCATGACTTTGGGATCCCTTTTAAACCCTAGATCACACCTTGTGAGAACCTTTTCCATAAAGCAGACAGTATCGACCATATCCATACCACGGACTTATGAACCCATATGCTCGAATTCTGCATCCGTTCATACATACATACTTCATAAATAAATAAAAAAACAAAGCTCTTAGTGTCTTGTTCTTGTTGCAGATATAAGCATTTTTCAGAAGCAGTCATGATGAATGTGAATTTAGGAACAATGAAGCTAAACAAGAAAACCGACCGAAAGAGCACTTTCACTTTCAAATACAAAGATCCTTCAATCGACAGTCTAAAAGCTCTAAGTGCCAAGATCACTCTCATCAAGCACAACAAATTTCACTCTTCTTATGGGAGAATTTTGGATCTATTGACAGAGAAGGTGGAGTTTGAAGCTCTCACAGCCTTGGCTCAGTACTATGACACGTCTTTCCGTTGTTTCACCTTCGCCGATTTTCAGATAGCTCCTACTTTGGAAGAATTTGAGAAGATTTTGAACCTCTACATCAAAGATCACAATCCTTTTCCCAAGCTCGAAGAAGAGTTCACGTTGAAGAAAGTGGCTTCTGCCTTAGGGATTCCTACATCAGATGTGATAGCCAATTGGGCACCCAAAGGAGCTAGGGGTTTCTCGAGGAAATTCTTGGAAGAACAAGCGTGGAAGTATGCCAAGGAAGAGAAATGGGAAATATGTGGTGCAATTCTGGAACTCTTGGTCTATGGAATTTTGGGGAAAATTTTGTGGACCAAGTAGCTGTGGAAATCTTCTTGACCCAGAATCCTGTGCCTTTCCTCTTAGGTGACTTCTACCACACACTCCATACAAGACATACAAAAGGAGGTGGAATGTTCCTTTGTTGCGCCCCACTCCTGCATAAGTGGCTAAGGACCCACATGCCCGAAAAAGGTCCTTTTGCTTCCAAGGAACTCTCATGGCCTCAAAGATTCGCTTCACTCACCGCTAGTTCCATCACATGGTACAAGAGGGAATGGGAAACCAAAGATATTATCTTTTCTTGTGGAGAATTTCCCAACGTGCCTCTTGTGGGGACACGAGGTTGCATCAATTACAACCCGGTGTTACTCAAGAGACAGTTTGGACACTCCATGGATGGCCCTCCTAAGGAAGAAGATTTGATGCCATTCCTTGTCAATACGGTCGATCCAAGTGATCCGTCTGTACGAAGAGCAAGAAGAGCATGGGTAAACATCCAAAGAGGCAATCCAGACAATGGGCGGAAGAACATCCTTGCCCGTGAACCTTATGTCAAATGGGTGAAAGAGAGAGTGAAAGAGGTCAGATTACCTTTTATCTTTGATGCATCTGTTTTCCCATATCATCCTGAACCCGAGCCTATCTTACCCGAAGATATGGAGAAACTTAAGGCTAAGATCCAAGAACTCGAAGATGAGAACACTCAGCTTCAAATTCGACTCAACGAGACTAAGCAGAAAAGTGAAGCTTGGGAAGACAAAAGCAAAGAGTTGAAAGAGAAGTTCGAGGATAGGAAGAAAAGGGCTAGAGAAGAGAAAGGAAAGAAAGAATGGGTTGGTGGAGCACTCAGAAGCGCCAACGCCGACTTGGATCACCAAAATGAAAAATTAGACCAAGTGTGGCGAAAGGTTAGAGACTTAGAAAACGATGTAAGGATCGCCAACCAGATGAAGAAAGATGAAAGGGAAAAATTTGAAGCTCAGATTCACCAGTTGAAAGGCGTTATCAAAGGTTGTGAAGATCAGTTAGCTCACGCACTGTTGGAGAAAGAAAGTGCACAACGAGATTTTGTACAAGCGGAGTATCAGTTGGGTAGAGCTATCGAGGAAATCAAAAGATTGAAAGACGGAATCTATGATGAGCAGTACTTAGCACTACAAGATAGTTGTCATTATTGGGAAGAAAGTTGTCGTCAAGTCGAAGTTGTTGTACTTCAAAGAGATGACATCATCCATGATCTCCAAATTCTCTATGAGGAGTGGAAGAACAAATTTGTGAACTTGGCGGGATTCTCCAACTTTGTGCTTCAGCAAATCCCCGAAAAATTGAAGATAGATGATCAAGTGATGACTCTTGAAAACACTCCTATCCCTGTGTTCGGCTTTGTGAAGTTTTGCGTGGAAACGATGGGAGAACTTGTTACGGATTTGGAAGCGGTTCGTAGAGCTCAAGGAGTCACTTTTAGAGTCGATTTGTAATTTGTTTAAGAAGTGTATCTTTTGTATTTTGTATTTGAATTTGGCCTAGAGCCTTAATGAAATGAAAGTTGTTTGTTCCATTATGTCTCTTCTGATTAATTGCAATGGAAAATGTTTATATTCTTAAATGATAATTAACAAGGTTACTAAGAGCTTTGCGCATAACATTTTTGTTTCATATGCATCATTCTGCATCTCATAAAAAACCCAAAACTTACAAAAAGACTTGACCTCCATTCGCAGTAAACAAGCTGACTTCCCGGCATCCTTACTACACTCGCGGAAAACAAAGATTACTAATGGATCGAATCGAGCAGGATCAAGCCGCTTTCAAGGAAGAGATGGTCCACATGAAGGCTCAGATGGGCCAGCTGATGGAAGTCATTCAAGCCATGGCTAAAGGTCAAGAAGAGATGAAGCAAGCTATGGAGAAAAATGCTACCAATACTCCTACTCCTACTCCTACTACTGCTGGCTCAATCCCCACTCCTGATGGAGCCATTCCAACCCCTGTGGTTGCAATTCCCGTTCTTGGTGGAACAATCCCTATTCCTGTTGGCACAGGCGCGGTCCACACTCCTGGTAGTGGAACGGCTACTACCCCAATCCACGTGGATGGCCACGAAGGTTTCTACAACCCTCCTGAATTCTTGGATATAGATACTTCTGGAGCACCAACTAGCGATCTGGAAAAGAAAGTACTTGCTTTGCAAGAGACGGTCAAAGGATTATAAGGCCCAAGCACTTTTGGGCTAGATGCTGCAGATATGTGTTTGGTACCCGGTGTGAAGGTTCCTCTCAAATTCAAAGTCCCCGACTTTGAAAAGTACAAAGGGACCAGCTGTCCCCGGACTCACATCAGATCTTATTGTAGGAAAATGGCTGCCTACTCTGACGATGAAAAATTGCTGATGCATTTCTTTCAAGATAGCCTCAGTGGGGCATCTCTTGAATGGTATATGCAATTGGAGGGCACGTACATCAAGACGTGGAAGGAGTTGGCTGAGGCGTTTCTAAAACATTATCAGTACAACTCTGATATGGCACCTAACTGAACACAACTCCAAGGGTTGACCTAAAAATCTGGCGAAGCATTCAAGGATTACGCGCAAAGGTGGAGGGACTTAGCTGCTAGAGTCCAGCCTCCTCTTCTCGAGAGAGAGTTGACCGATATGTTCATGGGGACTCTTCAAGGACCATTCCTAGAGCGATTGGCTGGATGCACATCTTCTGTGTTTTTAGATTTAGTGATGGCCGGTGAGAGGATCGAAAATATGATAAAGATCAGAAAGATTCAAATTTCTGATGGAGCTTCTGGCGGATCGAAAAAGCCATACCAAGGTTTTGCAAGAAAGAGAGAAGGCGAGACGAGTGCTGCCTTGATGGATAAGGGGAAGGCCAAAGCATACCAAGGCCCTTATCATCATGTGGTTGCTGTTACTCTGAGTCAACCTCTTGCTATATCCGCAAGTCAACCAACTGTTCAAGTCCCCTACCAACAACAGCGACAAGGTTATTATCAAGGTCCCCCAAGACAGAGGAGACCCGAAAAAAGATTTGATCCCATTCCAACAACATACGCTCGGTTGCTTCCACTCTTACTAAAGGGTTCATTGGTGCAATTGAGGGAGATGAAGGCTCCCCCTGCTATCCTACCCCCAGGATATGACGCGAACGCCCGATGCGAGTTTCATTCGGGCGCTCCCGGGCATAACATTGAAAATTGTAAAGCCTTGAAATATGTGGTGCAGGATCTCATCGACTCAAGGGCCATCAACTTTACCAAAAATACTCCCAACGTGACTCATAATCCAATGCCTCACCATGCTACTAACATGGTCGAAGAATCAAAAGGGAAGAAGCTGGTATCAAATGTTGATGAGCTGAAAACCCCATTAGCAGTCGTGAAAGAGCAGTTGTTGTTGAGGAACATTATCCTAAGATGTACCAAGGATTGTCGACACTGTTTGAAAGATCCCCAAAGTTGTCTCGAATTAAAGATGGGCATTCAAAGCTTGATAGATCAAGGCGTCCTGTTAGTGGAACAAATATCTAAGGCTGAAGAAGTAGCAACGCTTGATATTCCCTATGATCCGATGGAGTTCTCTTATGACGAAGAGCTATTGAACATTCCGTATGAACAAACACGTGTCCCTCTAACAATTCATTGTGATGAAGATTGGTATTCTACCCAAATTCCGATGCAAATTCCGTATGAAATTCCGTGTGATCAGCCGCATGCGCTGTTAGAAATCCCTTGTGATTATGACTGGCATTCTGTTCAAACCCCGTACAATCAAGTTCGTAAACTATTGCAGATATTGTATGATCAAGTAGAAATTCCGTTGTCTCCTCCTTCACTTGCTCCGTTAGTGATATCAACACCTGCTCCTTTTCCTTTTGAGAGCACCAAGGTTGTCCCTTGGAAATATGAGCCGACTGTTTACATTAAGGGTGAGAAAGTGGATGAAGATGTTGTGAAAGCTGGCAGCTCCATAGAAAACATTGTGGGAACCGGCGGTATCACTAGAAGTGGTCGAATATTTGCTCCACCACCTGTCAATAGCGGTGATAATACAAGGAAAAATACTGTTGAACCAAGCACCAATGAAACAGAGGAATTTTTAAGAATCATTCAGAAAAGTGATTATAAAGTGATCGATCAGCTCAATCAGACTCCCTCAAAGATATCCATGCTATCATTGTTAATGTGTTCAAAAGCCCATCAAGAAGCACTGTTAAAGTTCTTGAAGACTGCTCATGTGCCAGAAGAGATATCAGTGGTGCAGTTTGAAGAAGTGGTGGGGAATATAGCATCGGCCCATATCTTGAGCTTTAATGATAGTGAACTACCTCCCGAAGGTAAGAACCATAACAAGGCCTTACACATTACCATTGAATGTGTAGATGTTGTATTCTCTAGAGTACTTGTCGATACTGGATCGTCATTGAACGTGTTACCAAAGAGCTCGTTGAACAAGCTATCAATTGAAGGACTTGTGATGAAGCCAAGTCAAACCATTGTAAAAGCTTTTGATGGAGCTACAAGAACTGTGATAGGCGAGGTTGATCTCCCAATCAAGATTGGACCTCATACCTTTATCATTACATTTTATGTAATGGATATCTACCCCGCTTATAGCTGCCTTCTTGGCCGTCCGTGGATTCATTCAGCAGGCGCTGTAACTTCAACCCTGCATCAAAGGATTAAATTCATGATTAACAATCAGATGGTCGTCATTGAGGGCGAATCCGATGTTCTTATAAGCCATCTTGCTTCTTTCCGCTATATTGAGATAGGAGGGGAGGTTCACGAGACCCCATTCCAAGTGTTTGATGTGATAAGCGTGGAGATGATTCCTGCTAAGAAAGAGGAAAAGAAAGCAGAAAGGTTCGGATCCCCTATGGTCACATGGAAAGATGCGAAGACTGTAATCGAGGGTGGTCACCCTGAAGGTTGGGGTAGGGTATTGGAACTTCCCGTCAACAAAAACAGAATTGGTTTGGGTTATTCTGGCAATCATATAGTGCAGCAGAAGACAATCATGGACAAAGGCAAAGGTCTCATCCCTCCGCTTTCCTTTGTAAGCGATGGACATATGGTGGATGATCATGTAGCTGTCGTGGAGGCTGAAGACGATGCGTTAAAGGAGGTCTGCATGGTGTACCCCAAGGCACCAAATCAACAAATCAACAATTGGACTGTTGTGGAGATACCGGAGGTCACTTTGATTGAGGAGTAATTTTCTTTGTTTTCCTTTCAAATCCTATGCTCTGCCCAAGGCATAAGGATTATTTTGTAGGGCCCCCATGTTTTCAATCAATGTTTTATCATGAATGAAGTAAACTTTTGCATTCAATTGTGTTCCCTGTCTTTCTTTTATTTTATTTTTGCATAAATAAATGGCAATGTTTTCGTGCATTTTTCATTCTTTTTATTTTTCTCAAAAAAAATAAAAGCATAAAATCACCAATCATGCAGATCAACCCTGGATTCCATTGATACTGCTACTGCTACGGTTCCATATGACTTTGACAACCCAATCTACCACGCCGATGAGGATGGTGAAGAAGATTGTGAGCTCCCCGAAGAGTTGGCCAGATTATTAAAGCAAGAATTCAAGGTCATTCAACCGCATCAGGAATCAGTAGAAGTTGTCAATCTCGGAACTGAGGAAGATAAGAAAGAGATCAAGGTAGGCGCTGCTCTAGAAGAGAGTGTGAAGAGACGACTGATCGAGCTCCTACGCACATATGCAGATGTGTTCGCTTGGTCATATCAAGACATGCCTGGATTGGATTCTGACATTGTGATGCATAAACTGCCACTCAAGGAGGATTGCCCGCCTATAAAACAAAAGATGAGACGAACTCGACCTGACATGGCCCTTAAGATTAAGGAGGAAGTGCAAAAGCAGCTTGATGTCGGATTCTTGGCCGTATCAAAATATCCTCGATGGGTCGCCAACATTGTACCTGTTCCTAAAAAAGATGGTAAGGTGCGGATGTGTGTCGACTACCGAGACTTGAATAGAGCCAGCCCAAAAGATGACTTTCCGCTGCCACATATTGATGTGTTAGTGGATAATACGGCCCAATTCTCTGTATTCTCTTTCATGGATGGTTTCTCCGGATACAACCAAATCAAAATGGCTCCGGAAGATATGGAGAAGACTACCTTCATCACCCCTTGGGGAACCTTCTGCTATAAGGTTATGCCATTTGGTCTAAAGAACGCTGGCGCAACATATCAACGAGCGATGGTAACTCTCTTTCATGATATGATTCATAAAGAGATCGAAGTGTACGTCGACGATATGATTGCAAAATCCCAAACTGAAGAGGAACATCTCATCCATTTGGAAAAGCTGTTTACAAGACTAAGAAAGTTCAGGCTAAGGCTCAATCCGAATAAATGCACTTTTGGGGTAAGATCTGGTAAATTGCTAGGTTTTATCGTGAGCCAAAAAGGAATTGAAGTCGATCCTGACAAAGTAAAAGCTATCCAAGATATGCCAGCTCCAAGGACTGAGAAGGAGGTTCGTGGTTTCTTAGGGAGATTAAACTACATCGCTAGATTCATATCTCACCTAACAACCACATGTGAGCCAATATTCAAGTTGCTTCGCAAGGATCAAGCAATCGTGTGGAATGACAACTGCCAGAAAGCATTTGAGAGAATTAAAGAATATCTGCAAGAGCCACCGATCTTGATGCCTCCCGTGCCAGGAAGACCTCTCATCATGTACTTAACTGTTCTGGAAGAATCCATGGGATGTGTGTTGGGGCAGCATGACGAAACAGGTAAAAAGGAGCACGCTATCTACTACCTAAGCAAGAAGTTCACCGACTGCGAAATGAGATACTCAATGTTGGAAAAGACATGTTGCGCACTTGCATGGGCTGCCAAACGCCTAAGGCTATATATGTTGACCCATACCACATTGTTGATATCAAAGATGGATCCGGTCAAGTACATTTTTGAAAAGCCTGCTCTTACCGGACGAGTGGCTCGTTGGCAAATGGTACTAACTGAATATGACATTCAGTACGTCTCACAAAAAGCTATCAAAGGGAGTGTGCTATCTGACTATCTTGCTCACCAACCTATGGAAGATTACCAGCCCATGCGTTTTGAATTCCCTGATGAAGACATCATGTTTGTCAGAGACTATGCAACATTAGGACCAAATGACGGACCCGAACCAGGATCGCGATGGACGCTCGTGTTCGATGGCGCCGCAAATGCTCAAGGCAATGGAATAGGGGCAATCATCACATCTCCTACTGGTTTCCATATTCCATTCACCGCAAGGTTATGTTTCGAGTGTACCAACAATATGGCAGAATATGAGGCCTGTATCTTCGGAATTGAAGCCGCTATTGATCATGGAATCAAGATTTTGGAAGTGTATGGGGACTCCGCATTAGTGATCAGTCAAGTCAAAGGTGATTGGGAAGCACGTGATAGCAAACTGATTCCATATCGGGATCACGTCTTGAAGTTAATCCCATACTTTGACGAGATTACTTTCAACCACATCCCTAGGGAAAGTAATCAATTGGCAGACGCTCTTGCCACATTGTCATCCATGTTCAAAGTTAAATGGAAAAACGAGGCACCCTCTATCCGCATTGAATATCTTGACGAGCCTGCCCACTGTCTGGAAGCAGAGCTAATAATCGACGATCAACCTTGGTTCTATGATATCAAAAGGTATCTAGAAAAACAAGAATATCCAGAAAATGTTTCCATCACAGACAAGAAGTATTTAAGGAGGCTTTCCTTCAAATTCTTCTTAAGCGGAGATGTGCTTTACAAGCGGAACAATGACTCGGTCCTGCTCAGATGCGTGGATAGACACGAAGCTGACCGAATCATAAATGAAATCCATGAAGGCTCTTTTGGTACGCATGCTAGTGGACACACGATGGTTAAGAAGATTTTGAGGGCTGGTTATTATTGGTTAACAATGGAGACCGATTGCTACCGTCACGTGCAAACATGCCATAAATGTCAGATCTATGCAGATAGGATTCATGTGCCGCCAGTTCCTTTAAATGTCTTGACATCGCCTTGGCCCTTCGCCATGTGGAGCATAGATATGATCGGACGCATCGAGCCAACTGCTTCAAACGGTCATCGTTTCATCTTAGTGGCCATTGATTACTTCACTAAATGGGTGGAAGCCGCGTCTTATGCCAATGTCACCAAACAATTGGTCACTCGCTTTATCAAGAAAGAAATCATTTGTCGTTATGGGGTCCCAAATAAAATCATTACTGATAATGGTTCAAACCTCAATAACAAGATGATGAAGGAATTATGTGAGAGTTTCAAGATCGAGCATCATAACTCATCACCATATCGCCCAAAGATGAATGGTGTTGTTGAGGCAGCGAACAAAAATATCAAGAAGATCGTCCAGAAAATGGTGAAAACATACAAAGACTGGCACGAAATGCTACCATTTGCTTTGCATGGCTACCGCACTTCAGTACGCACTTCTACTGGGGCAACTCCTTTTTCTCTTGTATACGGCATGGATGCAGTACTACCTGTTGAGGTCGAAATTCCATCTCTGAGAATTCTGACTGATGTTAAGCTTGATGAAGCAGAATGGATACATGCGAGATTTGATCAACTTAATCTCATCGATGAAAAGCGCATGACAGCCATCTGTCATGGCCAGCTTTACCAAAAGCGGTTGAAACGGGCGTTTGATAAGAAGGTTCGCCCTCGAGATTTTGAAGTAGGAGACTTGGTATTGAGGAAGATTCTGCCAATCCACACAGACCCAAGGGGCAAATGGACGGTGAAGATCTATCATCCCCCGTAAACGCAGACGCAGTCAAAAAATACTATGCTTGAAAGCAAACCCGGTGGATAACAAAAAGAAAAGTCCAGGAAAAAGTTAGGTTTAAAATAAAAATACTACCCGATAAGTTGAAAACCCTTAGGGGCAACTTAAGCAAAAAAGGTATCCCGGTAGACTGAAAACCCGAAAGGGCGGTCTAGGCAAAAGTTAGGGAACTTAAAAGAAAAGACTGCGGTCTGTGAAAGATCTGTGAGTTCATCATCAGAACAAGTGGAGCTACACACGGGAAGGATCAATCCAATCTCATTCCTTAGAGGCAATGTACGAGGAGCATCAAGTTCATAAGGATCATAGCAGAGTTGAAACTCAATGGAAATCCGTTTTTCTCATTGCCATTGTACTTTTGTCATTGTTTATTTTTGCAATTACCTCTTTTAGGAATTGTGTCCTTATGTAAGATTACCCATTTACGGGTCCCTTTATCATCAATAAAATATCTTTCATCAATTCGTGCTTTGCATTTCTTTTATTTTTTATTGTTGTTTGCAAAAAGTGGAATTTTCATTCTTGACAAATATTGCATTGTGAATTTATGGGTTGATATTAAACACAAAGGGAAACATAAAGTTGCTCTCCGATCAAGGTGTATGAAGCATAAATGCGATGTATAATAGGCGCATGTGTACACAAAACATCGTCTGATCATAAAGTTCATCGGGACTTGACCAAGTCAGGGGCAGCCTGACTGACCAGCACAGCTTGTCTAATGAGATCATCCGAAAATGATCACAAGGAAGTCGGGAAGCTAAACTTGACGCCCCAAACCAAAAGCCCGATCACTTGGCATAAATCATCACCCATAACTTACATAATGCTTACGTCCTTAGCATTTTTGCATAACATGCTGCATCATTTCATGAGTGCTTAGCCAATCATTCTCAAAAATACGCGATTTTCCCTGCGAACATCTTGGCAGGATCCTTTAAGGATGGCTATTGCCCTCAACTTACCTTTTGTAAGTCTTCTCGAAGTATCTCCAGCTTGCCTTTTGCAACTGATTCAACTTACCTTTAGTAAGATATCTCGTACCTTTTGTACCGGTTTGTTGTCAGCTTACCTTTCGTAAGTATCCTCGCTACCTTTTGTAGAAGGAATATTTTCTCCTAACCTTTTGTTCAGGGGCCTGTTCTGCTTTTTGCAGCCAAAAAATACGATCATCCTCTCCTAAGGGAGTATCCTATCTACCTTTTGTAGAAGAAAATTTTTCTCCTAACCTTTTGATCTGGAGTCCTCTCTACCTTTTGTAGAAGGAACTTTTTCTTCTAACCTTTTGTTTTGGAGTCCTTTCTACCGTGACAGAAGGAAATGCGATCGTATTCTCCCAAGGGAGTCTCCTCTACATGATGTAGAAGGAGTTTATGTTTATCTTCAAACCTTTTATTTCGGAGTCCTTCCTACCTTTCGTAGAAGGAAGCATTTTCTCCGAACCTTTTGTTCTGGAGTCTTCTTTGCCTTTTACAAGGGGAAAACCAATTTCTAGAGTCCTCTCTATCTTTTGTAGAAGGAATATCTCACAATCCAATTTCTAGAGTTAGATAGTTGTTAATTATTTTAATAATTTGATTGAGAAAATCCGCTTGACATTGGATCAAGGATTTGATTATATTTGCGTGTGAAGAGATGATTTGAAAATGGCTCGACGAAAAGTCGAAGGTTTGGTTGAAAAGAGGTGAGAGTCGATACTAGTCCCTAGGGGTGCTCCTAATAACGACACCACGATGAAATGTGCAAGTGTGTGCATAGGTTGATGGCGAAGGCGTACGAGCAATCGACTTACTAGGGGTGTTTGAAAATGGCTCGATGACGAATTGAGAATTAGTTTGAAAACGGTTTAGTCTACGCTAGTCCTTAGGGGTGCTCCTAGAAGACAAACCACAATCAAATAAATATGAATGCGTACATCGGAATGGGAGCAAGGTATATGTAAGTAACACGAGATTGCACGAAATAAAAGGGTTCATTGTCAGGTAGCCCAAAAGGAAGTTGTGTGTGTGCGACGTGTCCTACACTAAGCCTTGAACAAGAGTCAGACAAAAGCTCCAAGTTAGGGTTTCTGATAAAGTCCAAATTCCGTTGCTTGGAAAAATAACCAACAGCCCACCAATTTAGACTTTTAGGTTTCGGTCGTTATTATTGTGTTTTCGAAGAGTGTGAACAAGATATGATGAATATAAATATGATATGAACAATATGAATAATATGACAAGATATATAACAATATAATCAAGATAATATTCACAATAGTATAATCAGATAATATTAACAAGTATATGACCAATGATAATATAATCAAGATATAATGACTGAAAATAAATCAAGAGTATATTGACAGAAATTAAAGTTAGTTGCTAGTCATTATTGAATGAATCGGGTCAAAATATAGCGATAAACTGTTGTATCTTGATCTATGACGAAGATAAAACTATAGGAGGTCGCGCATGTTGATATTTGTGCTAAAAACACGATGGAGAAATGATATTGAGGATCATTTTCCAAAGTAATCGGGCCATGCGAAAAGGAAAAGTGAACGGTCTCGTCTTAATCACAAACTTTCATCGATTAATCTAAGGTAACATATCACGATCCCAAATTATAGAAAATGATCTCAATGATCATTCACTACAGATTTGAAATAATGAAGGTTAACAACTTCGATAATCAACATTCGCGATGTTTAGACTTCATCGACCAAAATCGAAAAATAAAAAGAAGTTAATATGAAATGAGATGGAAATCAAAATGGAATGAGATAAATCAGAAAAGAAAATGGTCTAATCTTAATCATGAATTTTTCATTGATGAATCAACAATCTGTGACTCTTAGATGTTCATCGACCAATAGTTGAAATCGAAAATGAAAAGAAAATCAAAATGGAATGAAATAAATTGCTAAACCATAAATAAAGGACAAATATCACATTTTTAAAGAAGTATATTAAAATACTTTTAGAAATAATGGAAAACAAAATAAATAAATAAAACATGATTAAAGGGGGTGACACGCACAATAATGTGGAGGGTGTGTGTATTGAAAATCAACACGGGCTTGGTTTGAACAGCCTAAAATCTAGCGTGACAAAGACAGCTTCAGATTTTTTTTAAAAAATAAATAAAAAGGAAGACCTAATGTGAGACGAGGCATGGCAACGTGTTATCAAATTAACTTTTAAAAATAAAAGCTACTTTAAAAGCCAACACAGCAAATCAAGAAGAAGTGCGAAACAACATCAGTAAAGAAGAACAAAAAGCTCACACTCTCGCTCGATTCAATCTTTGCTCACTCACCGCCAATTATTTCGTCTCCGTCTTTTCGCTTGGTTCGTCACAATTTTTCTCGATTCAAGGTTCACATAACTTTGTTTTCAATTCTCTTTTGGTTTTAGATTTTTCGCGTTACGACTCAGGTTTGTGAGCATCGTTTTGGATTTGATTTATTCATGTTTAGATCTAAACTTCGTCTTCTTCTTCTTCTCTGTTCCGATTTTTGTTTTGGGTTTTGAATGATTGAAGGGTTGTTTGTTGTGATGTGAGAATTGTGGTTGATTTGTGAGAATTATGGTTTTTTTGTCGTTGATGATTGGTGAAGGATGTTTGATGGTTGGTGAATTAAAGAAGGTTATGCGTTGCTGTTTGGAGATATGGAAGAAGGGGTATGCGTTGTGATTAGGTTTTTATGAAGGGGGGTTGTGTCACGATGAAGATGAATTTTGCAGAGTTTTTAAGGTATTTTGGCAGGGGTTTTGTGGTTCCACTAAACTTGTTTTAAGAGTGAATGAAAGGTTCCTTTTATAGAGGAACGTGAGGGATTTTGTGGCGTTGTTGTTGTGCCATTTTGGGACCTTTTTGCGCATTTGCAGGTTGTGGAAATCACAGGTGTATTGCAAAATGAAGTGGGGTATGCTGAAGTTTGTGTTGCGTGTTGGGGTATAGCCGATTTGCAAGGCGTTGGCTGGGTGTAGTGATTTCGTATCGTAGAATTGTAGTGGGTTCGTACAAGTTATTGGTTATGAAAGGGTGCGTGAGTTGCTTGACAAGTTTTTGGCTTATGGTCGGTTTGTTGATGTGCATCATGGTTTTTCAATTTTGGTTGTATAGTTTTAATGGTTGGAGGTGTGTAGTGATGACTATATCGTGTTAAGAATTTCTTTGCACTGAAGGTTATTTGTATTTTGGACATTGTGTGGGGTATAGAAAGTTTATGTGGCTAAGGCTTTTTGTGTATAGTATTGTAGCTGGCAGCGTGAACTTTGTTTTTCATGGCATGGTTATGATGTGGCATAAGGTTTGGCGTATTGGAAGGTTGGCTGTAGTATGATGATGCATCGTGTGGCTTTGTGCAATTTTGTTTGGGCTTCAATTGTAGAACTTGTGATGGGATTGTAAAAGGGCTTAAGCTAAAAGAATATGGCCTAATGGACTCTATGAATGTATGGACTTTTTTGTTTTTTTTTTGTGTTGTCAATGATGGGCTTGCATAATTTGAATTGGCCTTGCCCTTTTGTAGCATTTTTTTGAATGAAAAAAAACATGGACTTGTTGAATGTATTGGACCTTGGCTATTTGCACCTTCCACATTAAATCTTGAACTCTATGCTTGATAACATGCTCAAAACCTTGATTTTTTGTTTAAAATATCAAGACATTAAAATTGAATTTCGATTCTTGAATTCTTCACTAAAAAGAAGAAATAACCCTGGAGAAAACCATAATTTAATCTTGGCCTTGAATAAATTGAAAACTTTTGAATCACAACAAATTCATCTGAACTCGATATTAAATAAAATGGAGTCATTTTGAACTACTTCCATGGACCACAAACAAAATATTATTTTTCACCATGAACCAAATTCTCAAAGCCTTGAAATCAGAAGATAATGAATTGATTTATACACTTCAGTACATCAAAGAGAAACCCTAATTAGAACCTTGACCACACAATACCTAAATCAATGCTCCTTGAAAGCAACAATATATTTTTTGGATTTTCTGAATGATAACTAGTGGGCGGATGCACATATTAAAGTAATGTACTAAATAAGACAAATTTAGGGTATGAAACCTGGTGCTTGATGTTCCCGTCTGTCACACCCTCATTTTCACCGTTAGCCTTTTATACCCTACATTCGGCATATCATACATCATTCTATTGCGTATCGAGCATGCGGGTTCACAAGGTACGAACTAGGCCGTTTGGTTGTAACTTGTCTATTTTCGGACTACATGAAAAAAGGTTCATCACCTAAGGTTTGATCTAAGGAAAAAGTCTACTCATGAAAATTTTGGCAAGGGGAAGTTACTTGACAAAATACAAGGATATTCAAGATAAATATTAATAGACGTGAATGCTAGGCCACATCCAAAGCTCCTTCATACATGTTTATTTTTATGGCATAAGTGGAGTGCAAATTATTAAGGCATGAATCAAGATCATCAATGCATAATTCAAGATTTCATTTTTAAGCACATGAGGGAATCCATCATCCAAAATTCAAGATTCATGAATGGAGATAAAAATAATACTAAGAGGAATTTTGTGACATTACAATCATGTCATTTGTTACAAAAATTCCAACTCTAGATAATGTTTAGAAATTAATCTATTTCTAAATCTTCATTCAAGTCTTTAATCAAATCTATGATATGGTACTCTTCATACTACACCATTTTTTTTATGTGCTACATTATGCTCACAAACATCCAAGAAATATGCAAGAATTAAATCAACATTGGAATGTTTATGGGCCAAGATTATGCATGTTCAATCATAGGCAAAACAGCCCCATGCAAGAGTTGAAGAATTACTACATGTCACAAAATCAAGAGGACAACATGTACTATGTTACAAGATCATTTTTTATGTCACAAAGTCAAGGAAATAGCATGCAAATGATATATTTACTTGCTAAATATCAGTTTGCAAATGCTGTCAAAGGGTGGTAACAATTGGCTACATGGCAAGATACAAAGCAATACCATCCAAGAGACTAATGGGCAAAAAGAGGGATAGTAGTATAGTATGCTACAGCAGAAAAATGCAGCAAGTCATACTAGAAATAGAAGGGAAAAGTGGGGCTGCACAAAAGGAAGAAAAAGGCATTGCCAAGAATGGAAAGTTGGTGATGAAAAGGTGTGCAAAGTGTGTGGCTTTAGGACAGCAGAAAAAGTTGACAGAAAAGGTGGAAAATGGGCTGCAAGCAAGCATAGAAAACATAGTATTCCTTACTATCAAAACAGAACACAACACAAGAAGCAAGCAGAGTAGAGACTACACATAGAGAGCAAAGAGTAAGAGCAAAAAACCAGAAAATAGTTAGCAAGAAACCCTAAAAAAAAAAGAAAAAAAAAGAGTGAGATAGAGACACAAGAGGATCATTGAGAAACCAAACCTTCACAACATAGAGTGAAGAGGGGAGAGCACATCCAACAAAGGTCATTGGAGTACTTGCAAGAAGGATAGAAAGCTCTTGGTATCCATTTCTTCAAATCTTTCTCCTTTTATTCTTTGCTTTTATATTCATTTCATTCACTCTTTTATGTGTTGTTGAACTGTATATCATGTAAGATCCCCTAAGGGATTAAGAAACCATCCTCAAGGAACCACAAAAACGAAACGAAAACATAAAAAAAATGTGAGATTTCGACCTGGACCAGCAACACGGGCCGTGTCACGCTACTGTATGAAGTTTTTTCCCCCAGGCCTTGCAACACAGGCCGTATCACACAACACGGCCAACCGTGTTGCATCACTATTTCAACTTTTTTCACCCGTGTCACACCACTGTTTCCTCCATATTTTTTTTTTTTTACTGTTTTTACCTTAAAAAAAAAATTTTCAAAGAGTTCGCCGTTTTTTTTGTGTGTCTCGATTTTTTTGAGCCGTGTGGCTTATGTTTGTATGATGTTTGTATGTGAATATTGTTATGGCCCTTGTTGACCTTTGTTTCCAAAAACTATTTTTAAAAGTAAACTCTCGATTTTATCGAGCCATTTTTGACCATGTAAGTCGGATGCCTTGTGCACCGCCATCGACCTAAATCGCATCACTTCAAATATCTTTACAAGCAATAAATCTTGATCCAACATCAAGTGTTTCTCTTTTTGCATAAAAATACAAAAAAAAAAAACACAATAAAATATATGATTGGAATTATGCACCATGAACTTTAAAGTGGTGGAGAAGGAATGAGAATGGAACCCTCCTACACTCATTCCGAATGTTTCGAATACAAGGCGCTCGACTTGGTTATTCGAGACATTCATCTCTATCCAAAGTCTTTTGTATAATCCTAGTCAAGAACACATTTTCTTCAAAAAAAAACTAAAAACAACATCAACTCATCAAACTATTTTTGCCTTAGGGCGTCATTCCAAAAAACCCTTTTTCAAGGTATAAAATCAATCAACAAACAACAATTTCATAAAGCCTCCGAACTACGGAGCTCTGATTCTTCACTTCTTTTAAGTGAGGATACGTAGGCACAAGGGCCACAATCCTTGGCGAGCATTAAAATAAATAAACCAATCCCTCTTTTCCTTAAACAAGCAAACTTTTAGAATAAAACACCCATTCACGCGAAATAACCTAGGAGGTTCCCATCGAGTACGATGGATGCGAGGGGGTGCTAATACCTTCCCCTTGCATAACCGACTCCCGAACCCTAAGACTTGGTTGCGATGACCACGCTCTTTTCCCAAAGGTTTTATCGCTATTTCCCTTTCCCCCGTGGGATAAATAAAATCCGGTGGCGACTCTGTGTCATTTTTCGCGTAGCAACACCGTCAAACAGGAAAAATTATGCCTAGGGCTCAAGCCTTCTAGTTCTTCTCAAGACCCTCCGAGATACAGGGGACCTATTCAATTCACTAGTGGTGGAGTCATATTTGACAGAATTTGTGCCATAGAGGACGATGAAGGTGATAGCGACTGCGATATGGCTGTTTGGATTCGTCCATGTGCTCCTGGCTAGAAGCTGTGCAAATGGACTATCGAGGAAGTCATTCATGTTACTACTTGTTGCACCCCAAAATTTGCTCAACCTTTTCTTGCCTGATTTATGTTTCATTGCATTTCATTTGCATAGTTACATCATGTACATAATTCAATCATTTGCATATCATAGCATAGCATGCCTCCAACAGGGGATCAAGGGTGTCTATCAAGAGAAAATCCTAGCAAGAGGTGTTATCCAAGTTTAAGAGATCATCCAAGCCATCAAGAAGTGATTTGAAGTCTTGAGAAGTTTGAGTGCCTACATGTGGGTTTTGCTCCTCTCTTGAGGAATATTGAGAATCATCAGTGGGATGAGAAACATGGAATGTGAATTTGAGGTGTGTATGGATCTCATGGGATGCCTAGAGGGCCATATTGAAGCTGAGACAAGTCATTGGTTCAAGTATGAGAGCCACAGTTGAGGTGCAGTCAACTAGGGTTTCATCTGGGTCAACCCTAATTCAATTATGCAAATTGGAGAGCATCAAAGCCTACCTTGAGGTCATGGGGTTCATGGATTGGTATGTTGATACATGTGTGATGTTGTGCCAAGATCAAGCAAAGAAGAATCAAGAATGTGGGAAGTTTCTAAATTAGGGTTTCAGTGTAAAATCCCCTGTTTAGTGCCTAACTTCAAAGCCACATAAGTCAAAATGAAAGTTTCAAATGGATCTTTGGCCAACATCAAACTTGTAGAGCATCTCAATACCTTTAATTGGAGTACTAGAAGTCCTCAAGAGGATTTGTAGAACTCAAGTTATGGTCCTTGCAAGTTACAGGTCATCAGAGGACTATGAAATTTATCTATGAAAGTCACTTGACTTCCAAGCAACTTTTTCCCTTCAAGGAGTTTTCAAATGAATTCTTGACCAACATGGGAGTTGTATATCTTGATCTTAGATTTCTATAGAGAACTAGAAGTCCTTGATAGGATTTGTGGAGCTCAAGTTATGATCTTTGCAAGCCAGGGGTATTTTGGGTATTGGTGATTATAGGTCATTTATGATCATAGGTCCATAACTCCAACTTGCAAGCCTCAAATGGAAAATTGTTCAACATGAAACTTGTTCAAAATGGTGTTTTGAGTGCAACCAAGTGGTTATGAGAGCTTGGATTGGCTTGTAACAAGAAGTTGCTTGAAATGGCTTAAAAAGGAAGAAAAATAAGTCATTTAAAGGCCAAAATTTGGGAAAATTTGATATGTGGCCAAACAAGCTCATGTTATATGCCAAATTAATCAAAAAAAACCATTCTAAGAATGATTTCATTGTCACATTTTTGAATTGAGGCCATTTTCACACACTTTCCTTTTGTAACTTATGGTTGAAGTAACATAACCATTGCATACCATGGGATCAAAAGCAAGGCAATTACACATCCCTTTCAATTCTAATTCTCATGAGATACTCATTTCAAACAAGATTGAGAGCTAGAACAGATCAATTCCCAATTCTCACATATGAGATTTTCAAGGGATATGAGATTTTCAATTTCTCATTGTGGTTGTTACAGAACTTTCTAGAGAGTTCTAATCACTTCTATATAACCAATGCAATGTGTTCAGATAATTTTTTGGGGCCAGAATTGGAGGGAAACAAGAAAGAGCAACTGAAATTTCTTCATTGCATCTCAGAATCGGGTTTGGAGATAGAGGGAATTTCAAGGCAAATTGACTATTGTAGAAGCTTGGGAAGTTGTTGTTGAGTGATTCTGGAGAATATTGGAGGTTGATTCGAGCCATAACCTCATATGTTCATCCCTCAAAACCAGGTTTGCAACTTTCTTCTTTTAGCTTAATTTATAGGGAGATGCATAGAATTTGTTATGTGGTTAGATTAGGGATGAGGCTAGGATGGATTTCAGTCCAAAATTGGAATGATTAGAGACAAAATTAAGTATGATGCCATTTCTGGTGAAGCTCATATCTCTTGATCCTTGAGGTTGTAATGGTGTTTAGATGGTTAGTTTTGATCAGTGAAGCATGTAGATGAGTTTAGGCTTATTAATTGCAAGATTTGAGACATTCAAGATTTGGTGATTTTTCTGAACATTGGATCGGTTTTGGATTTAGAGGAAGAATCAATAATTTTGGATGTTGGATTTGAGTTCAGGGTGAAATTTTAAGTGGGTAGGGTATTTAGTTGGGTTGTTTGAGGCGTCTTGGGGCCCCTCCTCACCAGAGACGACGGTGGCGCAAAGCTTAGGCCACCGTCTGAGCATTCTCTCCCATTTTCAAATATTTGGGGAAGATGAAGTTTTAACCATTGATTTGCTAGCTTGACTTTGACTGAAACCAAATCCAACGGCCACGATCGCGTGTGAAATCTGAAGAGAGTTTGACATTGAAACTCACCGTTTCATTAAAAGGATATTGGATGGTCTTAAGTGAGACTTGCTATCAACACCCCAGTTTAGGCCCATTGGTGAATTACAACGTGTTTTCATTGCTATTTGCCACGAGACTTTCTCATTTTCCTTTCCATTTTCTGATTTGTTTTATTTTCGTTTCGGATAAGTGACCAACTTGCTACAGGCACCCCCATTTTGGACCCAGTCTGGAGAATAACTGGATTAAATTGCTAAACAACACGCAGGTTTTATCATTTTTGATTGTTTTTCTTTTATTTTAACATTTTCATATAGTTTAGGAAATAAATCATAACAAATAGGAAAATTAATCTTTTTAGGCTAGATTTTTTTCCCTGACTCTTTAAAGAGTCTAGAATTTAATAAGATTAAAAAATTCTTAATCCATGCATTTTAGAATTTAATTTCATTTTTTGGAGTTTAATTGCTTTTATTTTAAACATGGTTGATGCTTGATCTTGTTGATTTTAGTATGGGTGTTTGGTGTATGATTTTGAGTTGATTCTTTTTGGAATAGATAGCTTAGAAATGCATGTACCCCTAGTAATTTTCTCATATTTTTGTGAGATAAATTTAGGCTATTTTGAACATTGAACATTAGGTGTTGTAGAATTAGGGTTTTAGGATAGTACCCTTAGGTTTAGGGCATAATGTTAGGATTTAATGGATGTCTAACCCCTGGCTTTTGTATGGAGTGATTCTTAAGAGGTTTAGGAACCCTTAGAATTTATTGTAGGATTTTACAATCACTTTTGGTATTTTAATTAGATTTAGTTTTAGGACTAACTTCTAGGTGTTTCTAGTGAACTAACTTGACTAGTTTGATTCAATAGTTCCCCTTAGATTAGGGTGGTGGTGCTCTTGTGCTTGGGTGAAGATGAAAACCAATTGAAGATGCTTTGGAGAGCTTGAAGGAGCTTGAGCATGAAGATTTTCTCATCTGGTGGATGCTTGTCAGGAGCTTAGGGAAACTAGGGTTTTAGGAAGAGCATTAGACTAGTTTTGTTTCTTTCTTCAAACATGGATTATATTGTTCATCTCCATTCAATCCAATGACACAAGGTCCTCTTAAAGAAGTCACATATCTCCTTTGGAGGGATGAGTGGCATGCTTTAAGAGTAGAACTTTAAGGGTACTTCTCTACTACAGTGTTAAGATCTTAATGGCTTCCCTTGGTTGTCATTGAGTTTCTTAACACTTCAACTTGATCTTGTTGAATGATTCTCCCTTGGAGGTGCTTGTGGAAGCTTGGTAAATATGACGGTGCTTGTTGAAGCTTGGTAAAGAGAAAGATGAGGTTTTTGCTTGTTGAAGCTGGTTGCTTGTTGAAGCTAGGGTTTTGATGCTTGTTGAAGATGAAGCTAGGAGCTTGTTGAAGTTTGGTGATTGTTGAAGAGTGAAGGTTTACTGAAACCTGAAGATAGGAGTTGTTGCTGTCAACTTTTTGCTGTTTAATCAACTGTTACTGTCAGAGCTGCTGCTTGTGCTGTTTGCTGTAGGAGTTTGGTGTTGCTGTTTGGGCTGCCTCCTCTGCTTTGGGTTTTTGTTTTCTGTATTGTTTGTTGGCTTGTGCAGCTTGCCCCCTAGGTTTGAAGTGAATGTTGATTCACTTTGCCTGTTGTTTTCCCAGGTTCGAGGTTGAGTGGGACTCCCTTGCCTCGCTTGTATTGCTGCATTACATGCATTTTACAGTATTTGCTTGCTTTCTTTTCTGTTTATCCCCTAGGATCTCTGATTTCCTCTGTGCAGGAAGGAATTATGACAGACATTAGGATTCTTATCCATGCATGACAATATTAGGTTAGTTTCCATTCCCTTTTCAACCCTATGCTTTTTAGAGCTTCTCTCTCTTCTTATCTCAAAACAACTCAAAAATACAGTAATAAGGTTAATCGACGTCGTCCGTTACGAGCCTTAAGCTATTTGAGAAAGGGTTGCTGGAGAGCTTCTTTCCAGTAGTCTGGCTGCTTAGTGTGGTACCCTTTGGGTGACACGCGACGTAGTCACTCTCAAATCATAGTCTCTAGTGCGTCAGAGATTGCAAACAGACTAAAAAATACTTCTTTCGTAAAATATTCAAAACAAACATCAAAGTGTCATTTTTGTCCGCTTGGACTCTTAATCAAGAAAAACCCTTTTTGAAGGTAATAAAAAACAATCAGACAAGCTTGTGTCTTCCGTAGCCCGAACTACGTTTGCTCTGATCTTTCATGCCATACGAAAGTACGTAGGCATAGGATGTCGTATCCTAGCGAGCAGCCTTCCCACCTCCATCCGTAGTTAGCCGAACTACGTAGACTCTGACTTTCCCATTGCACGAGGGAATACGTAGGCATAAAGCGGCGAAGCTCTATCGAGTCTCTTTTCTCTTTTTCATTTTCTTTTTAACCCAGACCCTTTAGGGTAGATAGAATAACAATCCGTACTAGAAAACAATCGTGAATCCTGTCGAGTACGGCGGACGTGAGGGGTGCTAATACCTTCCCCTTGCGTAATCGACTCCCGAATCCAAGAATTTGGTTGCGATGACCATTCCTTTCCCGTTTTGCGTTAGGTTTACTCTGAGCGTTTCCTTTCCCTCCTTTGGGATAAATAACACACGGTGGCGACTCTTCCGTCATAGTCGGCGCCGATTTTCGCAGTAGCGACAGCTGGCGACTCTGCTGGGGACTCCAACGGTTCCCTACGCGAGTCAGTCCTAGCGCTTGTTTTCCCGTCGTGGGTTTTGTATGGATTTACCTTTCTGTCTTTACTTTTCGCATTTTTATTCAGCTTTATATTGTTATTGCTGTTGTGGGAGGGGGTGACCTATTGAGAGATAAGCCGGACCTAGGCTTGAGTGCACCTAGAATTAGTTGTGGAAATTAGTGGGCGCGTGCTTGCTTTGCAGGCACTAGTGTCTCATGAAATCCACGCTCGGACGAGGTTCTTCTGGTTGGCTTCTTTTTCAACCCTTTGGGTTGAGGGAGTTGTTGGTTAGTTGGATTGTCGACTCCGGGGACCGATCAATGGGAAGTTGGCTAAGTGAGGCCTCTTCAGGACACGATGATGCCACACCTTCTGGGTATCGTATCATCGACGACCGCATAGGATGCCGTACCTTGTGTCAGTTGATAGGACACCTACCTGTGAGAGGGATTGAGGCATGTAGGAAACTTGACCTCCAGACTACCCGGTTTTCTTGATATTGGACCAGTATGGTTACTTGGGGTTCTTCATCAGGACAGTGTTATAGGTCTGTTGAGACCAAGTTGGAGCATTGTTATGGGTCTGTTGAGACCAAGTTAGAACGTTGTTATAGGTCTGTTGAGACCAAGTTGGAGCTTTGTTATGGGTCTGTTGAGACCAGGTTTGAGCAGTATTGTGGGTCTGTTGAGACAGATATTGTGGATGGATCTCTTCAGCAATATATCACTTGATCCCTGTTGCATGTTTGCATATTGCATTGTTGCATACTCATTTTGCATATCATTAACGTGTGTCTGTGCTGCAGGTGCATTTCATACTTCTGATTCTAGTTGCCCAGATTTCTGTCTGCTATTATGGATACTCTGAAGAAGACTGTGGCATACAAGTTGCCTACTCCATATGTTTCTTCTTTGCTTGGTTTGATGTTTTTAGCTGATGATGATGTGAAGAGAAGCTTCAGGAAGAGTTATGGGAAACTGCTTAGGTTGGTCTGCAAACCATCCACGTATGAGCTGAACGGATTGTACGTGCTGATGCAGTTTTATGATCCCCTGCTGAGGTGTTTTACTTTCCCTGACTTCATTCTGGCTCCGACTATGGAGGAATATGCTGAGATCTTGGAGTTGACTATTCAGAACAAGGTGCCTTTTGTTCATATGGGTGCTGAGCCCAAGCTGGAGGATTTGGCCGTTGCTTTGCATTTAGACTCCTCAGAGTTGCTGTTAACCTCGTGGAATGAAGTTTCTGGTTTTTCTCTCAAGTTCTTGGTTGGGAAAGCACAAGAGTATGCCAAGAGTGGCTGTTGGATTATGTTTAATGCTATCCTTGATTTGTGTATCTATGGCATTGTATTGTTCCCTAATATGCCGAACTTTGTTGATTTGGATGCATTCCATATATTCGCTTCAGGCAATCCTGTGCCTACACTGATTGGAGATTTCTATCACTCTCTGCATTATAAGAACGAGAATAGGAGGGGCAAGAACGTCTCTTGTTGTGTGCCTTTGTTGTATATGTGGTTTGATAGTCGCCTGCCCAAGAAGGGTATCTTTGCTGAGTCTGCAGCTACGGTGGAATGGTCTGAGCGTCTGATGGGGCTTTCTTCAGAAGATGTTGTCTGGTTTGATAGAGACTTACTGGGATTTGAGATTATCTACAACTGCACAGGATATCCTAACGTTCCTCTGATTGGGAGGAAAGGGTGCATTAACTACAATCTGTCATTGTTGATCAGGCAATTTGGTTATGCTTTGAGAAGCCCGCCAAAAGAGGAGGAAGTGCAGGAATCTCTGTACTTCACAGGTGATCTGAAGGAGAATTGTTATCCAAGCTTCAGCATGCTTGGAATAACATCTGCAAGAAGGGTAAGCCGTTGTTGGGTAAGAATGATAGTCAAGCCTATGCTTCGTACAAAGTCTGGATCCAAGATAGGGCAAAGCAGGCGCTGATGCCGTTTCCTGCAGTATTACCTCCTGCTCCCCTCGTGGTTGAGGAGCCAACTACCGTGTCCATTGAGAGATATGAAAAAGTTGTGAAGGAGAAAGAAGAGTTGATGAAAGCCAACGAGAAGTTGGAAGAGGAGTTGATGCAACTCAGGAGCGAAAGGAATGAAGCCGTATATTCCTTCGAGCAGCAAGCAAAGCTGGTGAACCAGTTAGGTGCAGAACTGACTGAACAACGAAAGAAGCGTGAACGTTTGGGGATAGATTTCAAGAGCTCTCATAATATGCTGGAGTCTAAGAAGAAAGCACTTGATATAGCCTACCGGGAGATCTCCGCATTCAACAAAACTTGGAACGCTACATTGACCAACAACAAAGAAAGAGAAGATAAGCTAAAGTTGCAAATCTCTAAGTTAGAGGATCAGTTGAAAGCTAGCCAGAAAAAGTTTGAAGAAGAGGTTATGCAGAGATATGACGTTCAGAATGCTTTGAACGAAGTTGTCAAGCGCAAGAAAGAGTCTGCATCCCAGAAGCGGAAGCTAGAGGAGTGCTTTGGAGAGGGTGCTTGGGAGGAATCCATTGGGGATCTCCAGCGTGTTATCAGGCAAAGAGACTCGCTCGTCGAAGGGTTGGTCTCTCAGCCGGATCATCCCAAGACCAAGAGATTGTTAGAGGAGTATCGGGCATATGGTCGCACTTGATTACCTTATGCACTGTTGTATATGCTTTATTTGCATTATGCTGACCATCACCAGGATTGTTGGTTGAGGTCATGCCTTCTTGTTATTGAACACTCAGTGATATTGTATTTCTGCCTTGTTGGGCTCTTTGCAGCAATATATGAGATGTTTTCTCCATGGATGAATCCAAGCTTCTTAGCATTGTCACTGCATTGGCACTTTGGCACTAGAATCAGGGGTTGATCTCCCTAACGCACAAACACATATTGCATCTGCATATTCATTTTTGCATTGCCAGTTACTTGTTGAATCTGTATCTTATTTCCTGCATCTCACAGGTTTTTCAGGATTGACGACCAAAGAATCCACCGCTACTCAACCAGAAACAACTGTAAGAAAGCAATGGATCAAGTTCAAGTCGAGATGCAGGAAATCCGTGAAAAGCTGACTCTGTTCATGCAAGCTATGGAGAGCATAACCAAGGGCCAGGAGAATCTTTAGACCTTGGTGCAGCCGCTGCTGACGCGGACAAACGGAAATGGCAATACTGACCACAATTCTGTTGGAACTCCTCGTCGGGAGGATGAGGTACCGGTAGTTACTCCACCAGTTGTGACTGTCAACGGAAACACTGGTACTGGTGCAGGTGCTGGCGCTGGTAATGGCAATACTGGAAATGGTGGTGATGGGCATGTTGTTAACAACAAAGGCAACGCTGGGGATGCCAATCAAGAATTCGGTGACAATGCTAATTTTGGAAACAATGGGTATGGCAATGTCAATCAGGACGGAAACTTCGGGTTCAACAATCAAGGCTTTGGTAATGACGGTTACGGCAACAATCAGGGGTATGGCCACGGTAATGGTGGATTCGGTAATGTGAATAACAACAGCGCTGGAGCATTTCCTTTCAACAATGGTTTTGGACCTGCTGGGGTCAATCTAGGGTTCGGCAACCGAGGACAGGGTCCTATGTTCAATCAGCAAGGATTTGGCCGTAACATGGATTACGATGGGTATGGCAATGACTGGAATGTGGATCACCAGGACGACGCTTTTTCAGGAAGAGGTAGGGGACCTGAGGGCCCCATTGACCCTGTTCAGAGGATCAGAATGCTAGAAGAGCAGATGAAAGGTGTGGTTAATCAGAACTCCGTTGGGTTAGATATGACTACTATGGGGTTGGTACCAGGGTTGAGGGTGCCATTAAAATTTAAGGCTCTAAGATTCGACAAATACAAAGGGGATACCTGCCCAAAGGTCCATGTACGTTCTTATTATAGAAGGATGTCTGCATACTCCAATGATGAAAGGATGCTCATGCATTTCTTTCAGGATAGCCTATCGGGACCATCATTAGAATAGTACACGGGACTGGAGCCCACTCAGATTAGAAGCTGGAAGCAGTTGGCTGATGCTTTCGTTATGCATTACAAATATAACAGCGATTTGGCGCCAAACAGAGTTCAGTTGCAGAGTCTGTCGCAGAAAAGTGGTGAAAGTTTCAAAGAGTACGCGCAGCGGTAGCGCGATATGGCAGCTCGGGTGCACCCTCCTTTGGTTGAAAGGGAGATGAACGACATGTTTGTGGGGATATTTACAGGAATGTACTATGACAAGTTACTCAATGTTTTGATGGGTAGCTTCTCCGATATGATCCTTATGGGATAAAGGATCAAAAATGGAATTAAAATTGGAAAGATTCTGGCAGGTGAGTCTACTTCAGCTGGGGGTGCGAGAAAAGCGTTCGGCGGAAGACGACAGGGTGATACAAGCGCTGTATTTGGTGGCAGAGGCCGGGGCAGAGGAAGAAATCAGTACGTTCAACCTCAACAAATAGCCAGTGTTACTATTCCAATCCAACCACAACAACAACAACAACAACCACAGCAGCAGCAAAGGCAAAATCAGGGTCAGAGAAGGTTTCAGAATGCAAAGCCGAAGAGGGTATTTGATAAGCCTCCGTCGACATATGCAGAGCTTCTTCAGACACTACTAGGTTTGAATTTGGTCGAGAAAAGAACATTGGAACCGCCTACAGGACCGAAACTTCCTTATGGGTATGACGCTAATAAGCATTGCGAATTCCATTCCGGGGCGCCCGGACATGATGTAGAATCTTGTCATGCTTTCAAGCATAAAGTCCAAGATTTGGTGGACAGTAAAGCCATCAACTTTGGCCAGGTGGGGCCCAATATTGTACAACAACCTATGCCTAATCATGGGGCAAATGCCATCTTGACAGAAGAAAATTTGAACTTGGTGATGGATGTTAACGAACTGAAGACACCATTGAGTGAGGTGAAAAGCAGGTTGCTCAGAGGGGGAGTATTCCCTGGTTGTGATGAATACTGTTTAGAGTGTTGGACCCAGCCCGAGGGTTGTACTGATTTGAAGCAGGGCATTCAGGCCATGATCGACGAAGGGACCTTGCAATTTGATCGAACTGCGTTTGAGAAGCCTATGGAGGCATTATGTGATAAGCAGAATGATATTGCAACGGTGACGATCCCGAGGAAGACTATAACGATAACGGCGCCTGCCTAACGGCCAACTATTATGATTACCAAAGCAGGGCCTGTTCCCTTTGAGAGTACGAAAGTTGTCCCGTGGACGTACGGATTAGAAGCATATTGCAACGGTGAAAAGATTGTGGTGAATAGCCAGCCAGCTGGGGCTGTTGATAATGTCGTTGGAACGGGGGGCATGACCCGTAGCGGAAGGATCTTTACCTCACCCGAAATAGAAGCAGAGAGATTGGCCAAAGGCAAAGCCAAAGTAAATGAAAGTGGGCCTACTCAGTTGAAAGAGAAGGATACGTCACTCAAGGACGTAGAGGAGTTCATGAGATTGATTCGCAAAAGCGACTACAAAATTGTTGAACACCTACAGCAGACGCCGTCGAAGATTTCTATCTTGTCGTTGTTGTTATCTTTCGAGGCCCACTGGAATGCCTTGCTAAAGATTCTGGATACGTCATTTGTGCCTCAAGAATTTTCTGTAAACCAGTTAGAGGGGGTAATGGCGCATGTCAATGTTGGACATAGCCTGGGTTTCACGGATTTTGATCTAACACCCAGGGGTCGAGAGCATAACATGGCTTTGCATATATCGATGGAATGTCGGGGCACCATAATGTCGCGTGTATTGGTGGATACTGGATCGTCGTTGAACGTATTGCCAAAGAAAGCCATGATGAAATTAGACATACGGGGAATTATTTGCACGCCCAGTGATTTGGTTGTGAGGGCGTTTGACGGGACGAAAAGATCAGTGTTTGGGTCAATAACATTACTGCTTCAGGTGGGCCCCGAAATTTTTGATACCGAATTATGCATCATGGATATCCATCCAGCTTATAGCTGCCTTCTTGGGCGCCCATGGATCCACGCTGCAGGGGCCGTAACGTCCATATTGCATCAGAAGTTGAAGTACATGGTGGGTGATAGTGTTGTTACCGTCTGCGGGGAGGAGGACATTTTGGTCAGTCACCTGTCATTGTTCAGATATGTTGAGGTCGACGGAGAAATACACGAGACGCCTTGTCAAGCCTTCGAAGGGTTGCAGATTAAAGACAAAGCTCAGAGTCCATCAAAATTCCAGAGGTGGCAGTGTCATCCTACAAGGAAGCTCAAGCTTTAGTGCAGACTGGCGAGACTAAAGGTTGGGGGCAGGTACTGGAGATTCCCGTGAAGAATGACAAGTTTGGGCTAGGGTATCGACCGACGTCGTCAGCGTCATCTTCAGGAGCGCCCAGGTTCAAGGGACCGATAACGATTACGCCAAGCGGGGTGTGCTTTGAGACAATCAACGCTATTTCCGATGCTGAAGACGGAGATAGTGACTGTGATATGGACGCGTGGATCAAGCCAAGCGTTCCAGGACAAAGTCTCTGCAACTGGTCCATCCGGGAAACTGTCCCAGTGACTCTTAAACAGTAATGATTTGTTTTGTCAATTGTTGAATAATCCTATGTCCTACCCGGGGCATAGTGATTTTACCTTAGGGCTACTTGATTATGTGTATTGCACTGTTTTAATCATGAAATAAAGGCGTTTTTCATATACAAATATTGTGATCCCTATTTTTCTTGTTTTTTCTTTAACAATAAATGGCAACGTGGTTATTTGCTTTGATTGCGTGTTGAAGCGTTTAACCATTTCCTTTGCAGGACTAATATTTCAGATGACACCTCCTACGAATCGCCTACGACTCATTTCGACTTCGAACACCCGGTATTCCAAGCAGAGGAAGAGATTGTTGAGGATAGCGACTTGCCAGAGGAGCTGACTCGTTTGTTGAAACAGGAAGAGAGAATCATTCTGCCTCATCAGGAGGAAATTGAAATTATCAACTTGGGGTCGGAAGAAGTTGTGAGAAATATCCGTATAGGGGCTGCGCTGCAGAGCGACATCAAGCAAGGGCTGATTGAGATACTGCGAAAGTATAGTGATATATTTGCTTGGTCGTACGAGGATATGCCTGGGTTGGATACGGACATGGTTGTGCATCGTCTGCCGTTGCGAGAGGAATATCCGCCTGTTAAGCAGAAACTCAGAAGAACCAGACCATACATGGCTGTGAAAATAAAGGAGGAAGTTCAAAAACAGTGGGATGCTGGTTTCCTAGCTGTTACAACTTATCCATCATGGGTCGCTAATATAGTACCAGTGCCGAAGAAAGACGGTAAAGTGCGAATGTGTGTAGACTACCGTGATTTGAATAGGGCGAGCCCGAAAGACGATTTTCCACTTCCTCACATTGATGTGCTGGTTAATAACACTGCTCAGTTCTCTATGTTCTCTTTCATGGACGGCTTCTCAGGCTATAATCAGATCAAAATGGCACCAGAAGACATGGAGAAGACTACCTTCATTACTCCCTGGGGAACATTTTCCTACAAAGTGATGCCCTTCGGACTGAAGAACGCTAGGGCAACATATCAACGTGCTATGACGACTCTCTTTCATGACATGATGCACAAGGTGATCGAGGTTTACATTGATGATATGATTGCCAAATCTCAGACAGAGGAGGAGCATTTGGTTAATCTGTTGAAACTGTTCAAAAGACTTAGGAAGTTCAGGTTGAGACTGAACCCTAACAAGTGCACCTTCAGGGTGAGATCAGGTAAAGTGCTGGGGTTTATTGTGAGCGAAAGGGGAATAGAGGTTGATCCTGCAAAGATAAAAGCTATACAAGAAATGCCGACGCCTAAAACAGAAAAAGAAGTGCGTGGGTTTTTAGGGAGGTTGAACTACATTGCTCGGTTCATATCTCACCTAACTGCGACATGCGAGCCGTTATTCAAGTTGTTGAAAAAGGATCAGGTGTTGACCTGGAATGAAAATTGTTAAAAGGCGTTCGACAAGATAAAAGAATACTTGCAGGAACCTCCTGTTTTGATACCCCCAGTGGCCGGGAGACCTTTGATTATGTATTTGACGGTTCTTAAGGAAAGTATGGGTTGTGTTCTCGGTCAACACGACGAGACCGGACGTAAAGAGCATGTGATCTACTATTTGAGTAAGAAGTTTACCGACTGTGAGTCCAGATACTCAATGCTCAAGAAGACGTGTTGCGCGCTAGCCTGGGCCGCCAAACGTTTGAGGCAGTACATGCTGAATCATACAACCATGCTAATTTCAAAGATGGATCCAATCAAATATGTGTTTGAGAAGCAAGCACTCTCCAGAAGAATTGCCCGATGGCAGATGGTGTTAACAGAATACGATATCCAATATGTCTCGCAAAAGGCTATTAAAGGTAGCGTTCTGTCAGAGTACCTTGCGGAGCAGCCTGTTGAGGATTACCAATCGATGAGGTTTGGTTTTCCTGACGAGGATATCATGTACCTGAAAATGAAGGATTGTGAAGAACCGTTGCCGGACGAAGGACCAGAGTTGGGTTCCAAATGGCAGTTGATATTTGACGGAGCAGTTAATTCCTATGGTAGCGGAATAGATGCAATTATCACTACTCCTCATGGGTCGCACATCCCATTTACGGCCCGATTGACCTTTCCCGTTACCAATAACGAGGCTGAATATGAGGCTTGCATCATGGGTCTGGAAGAAGCCATTGATTTGCGAATCAAGAACCTGGATGTATACAAAGACTCATCTCTAGTGGTGAATCAGATTAAAGGAGAATGGGAGACACGTCAGCCCAATTTGATACCCTATATGAGTTATGCGAGGAGATTGTTGCCTTTCTTTGACAAGGTGGAATTGCATCACGTACCACAAGCAGAAAATCAAATGGCTGACGCCCTGGCGACATTGTCTTCAATGTATAAAGTTAACTTCTGGAACGAGGCTCCCCGGATTGTTATCTCTCGGCTCGATAGGCCTGCATTCATATTTGCCATTGACGAGGCTCCCAATGGTAAACCCTGGTACTTTGACATCCAGAATTTCCTACAGAACCAGGAGTATCCGGCTGGGGCATCCAGTCGAGATCAGAAGACTCTCAGGAGATTAGCTGGCAATTTCTATTTGAATCCGGACAGTGTCCTGTACAAAAGAAACCACGACTTGGTGTTGCTACGCTGTGTAGACGAGAAAGAGGCGAAGTTGCTCATGGAAGAGATACATGAGGGTACATTTGGTACACATGTTGGTGGGTATGCTATGACAAGAAAACTGCTGCGGGCAGGTTATTATTGGCTGACTATGGAAACAGACTGTTTCAAGTTTGCAAAGAGGTGTCATAAATGCCAGATTTATGCAGACAAAATCCATGTGCCTCCAAGTCCTCTGAATGTGATGTCATCACCATGGCCTTTCTCGATGTGGGGGATTGATATGATTGGCAAGATCGAGCCTACGGCATCAAACGGACACCGGTTCATTTTGGTAGCAATCGATTACTTCACCAAATGGGTGGAAGCAACATCATATGCCAATGTGACCAAACAAGTGGTAGCCAGATTTATCAAACGAGATATTATCTGCAGATATGGAATCCCTGAGCGGATTATCACCGACAACGGTTCAAATTTGAATAACAAGATGATGAAAGAGCTGTGTCAGAATTTTAAGATTGAGCATCACAACTCTTCTCCTTACCGGCCCAAGATGAATGGCGTTGTCGAAGCGGCCAATAAGAACATAAAGAAGATTGTTCAGAAGATGGTTGTGACGTATAAGGACTGGCATGAGATGTTACCTTTCGCTTTGCACGGTTATTGTACGACGGTACGCACATCAACCGGGGCAACCCCTTTCTCATTGATATACGGGATGGAGGCGGTGTTACCGTTGGAGGTCGAGATTCCTTCCCTGAGGGTTTTACGTGATGTCCAACTCGACAAGGCAGAATGGATTAAAGATAGACTGAATCAACTCAGCTTAATGGATGAGAAGAGACTGGCTTCTCTAGCATACGGTCGGTTGTATCAGAGCCGAATGAAGAAAGCTTACGACAAGAAGGTGTGCCCTCGAAGCTTTCAGACGGGCGATCTTGTTTTGAGAAAGATTCTCCCACCACAATCAGATCACAGGGGCAAGTGGATTCCCAATTACGAAGGTCCCTACGTGGTCAGAAAAGTCTTCTCTAGAGGAGCCTTGTTACTATCCACCATGGATGGTGAAGACTTTACGTCTCCTGTGAATTTGGACGCAGTTAAAAAATACTTTGCTTGAAAGTGACCCGTTGGACAGTAAAAAGAGAGTCCAGGCAAAAATGGGGCATCCCGGCGAACCATAAAAAATGAATAAAAGGTTCGGGCAAAAGTTAGGGATAAAACTAAAAAGATGTACACCCGCGAAGTCGAAAACCTGAAAAGGGCGACTTCGGCAAAAAAGGGTATCCCGGTGAATTGAAAACCCGCAAAGGGCGATTCACGCAAAAGTTAGGGATTGAAAAAGCAAATGAATACGGTCTGGGTTTGATACGACATTGCTTAGTGGTTTGGGAGTACCTGGGGGCCGTCTATCCAAAAACAATCTCTTCTGAAGATCGAGTACCAAGAAAAGCGCAGAGTCAGGCGAGTCATAGGAGGATCAGCTCATGGTGTTTGTCTGTGTCATGTTGCCAACATGTATACAAATATTGTTTTGTATTTTCTTTATGCTTCTTGTGCATATATTTATGTGTAGTTGTGCGTAACTTCCTCTTTTCAGGAGTTGCATCCAGTGTACAAAACTTTGCCTATTCAGAGGCCCGTTATCAATAAAACATGTTATTCAGTACTTGATGCTTGTTCTTTACTGTTTTGTTTGTGAAAGACGTCAATGTTTTTGATAAACTTGCACTTACATAATCTTGCTGGACCTTGCCAATAATTGCTAAAACTTCGAATTGACTGAAGTAAAGTCACAGATGCTAACCCGAATAGATTCTGTTATATAGGCCTGTTTTATCTCGTTTGTGTTTTGCAGGGTTCTTACCTTTGGAGCAAACGGTCAGGAATTGTATTCCCCAGCCAAGGTCGCTTGACGTAAGACCTGACTCCAGTTGATGTCATTCCTCAGCTAGTCGTAGCTTATCCCTAGAGAGTTGAAATGACATTTGTCCCTTCCCGAAGGCGGGAATTACTTTCCCCAGGAGAGTGTCCTCATGGAAAGCCGTCCATAGGATTAGCCCCAGCAAGTCAAGATCAATGTCCCCTGCAGAGGTTGCGCTCCTCAACAAATAGAAGATGTGCACGTTCAATCTCCAGCATGGGAGATTCCCGCAATAGTTAACCAAGTTGTTGGTTCAAAAGGTTTATATCCGCGAAGGATGGGTTTTCTTGCTCCCCCACAGGTCGTTATGCCATTGACAAGGTGTTGATCCTCAGCAGAGTGGTAACTCTTAATGTGTAAACTGTGCCCAGACAGTGTGCTCTGCCCAGAAGTGTCGCTTCTTCCCCGGCTAAGTTTGCTCACCAGCAGGGTGTTTGTTCTTTCCTTCCAGTGGAAATCGATGTTTAATCTCTCCCCAACAAATTCGACTGTGTTTCCGGCATTTATTTTACCAGAATACCTTATGATACTTGTTCTTCCCAGCGGAATTGGCTTTATCCTCAGCATTCATGTTGTTGAGATATCATTATCAGAGTGGCCCTGGAAGCTTGAGCCTGCATTTGCATTTGCATATATCGTCATATTTGCATCTACTCAAACGCGTAGCATTTCCGTGCCGTACGGAGCATTACGCCATTTTCAAACATACGTATTTTGAAACATAAATCAGGTTGGTTAACCTTTTGCTTTCAGGTGTGTTTTCTCAGTAGGAGTATGGAGTTCTAGCTCAGATCTATTACCAGGTATTCGAGGTCTCGCCGTGAGACGTGTGATGATACGGTTCATCTTGCTATTTTCCCCACAGAGTTGCTTGTTGAAGTTCTCTCATCCAGCCAGCGGATTATTTTCTTCAAATTTGCTGTTACGTCAGCGTCAAAGGGTTTCATGAATCAAAATTTCAGAAGCTGCTGCCGGTTATCGAAACAGGCGTCCGACAGTTTGGTTTCCAAATATCCCCAGTAGAGTCTGCCTCAAGGTCGCTGGCACGTCAGTGCTAAGAGGTTTGTGGGTTGGGACCAATGGAGCTAGCTACTGCAGAGATAAGCAGAGGAACTGTATTCAGAGTATCTTCCCGGAAGTCGCCAAAATTTTATTTCCTATAGGAGTTCCTCGTGTTGACGAGATATGAGTCCTGACGTGGACAATTTATTCCTGTATTGACGGGATTTCTTTGTGTTGGTGAAATATGAGTCCTGACGTGGGCAGATTTATTTCCTCGAGATGTGCTAGTCCTAACGTGGACAGGTTGGATTTCTCCGTGCTGACGGAATGTGAAGTCCTGACATGGACAAATTGATCACCCTTCGTGTTGACGAAATGGTGTCCTGACGTGGACCATTTATCCCCAGCATATATCTTTCTTCGCATTGGCGAAATGCGGGCCCTGACGTGGACAATTTTACCGTTTTCGTGTTGACGAAATGGTGTCCTGACGTGGACAATTTATTCCTATGTTGATAGGATCTCCTCGTGTTAACGAGATACGGACAACTCATCCCCAGCGAAATCGCCGGAATTTCTCCGTGTTGACGTAATGTGGCGTCCTAACGTGGACAAGTTTATGATGGGGTTTCTTCTTATTGACGAAGTGTGCGTCCTAACGTGGACAAAGTTTTGCTCTTGTTGAGGGGATTTCTTCGTGTTGAAGAAGCAAGCATCCTAACGTGGACAAAGTTCTATTCCTGTGTTGTTGAGATTTCTTCGGGTTGACGAAGTGTGAGTCCTGACGTGGACAGATTTGTATTTATTCGTGATTTGACGAAATTTAGGTCCAGATGTGGACAAGGTTACTCCTAAGACGACAGAATCTCTATTCGTGTTGATGAATTTGTTCCTCTTCTTGTGTTGACAAGGTTAGTCCAGTTGTGGACGGAGGTGTTTTTGCAAAAAAATTGGTCAGTACCTGTGGCGTTACATAGGTGGTTGAAGTTGAAATCGGAATTATTATCAGATGTTGGATCAGTTGTTGCCGTAACAACCGGATTCAGATAGGGGACGTTGTTCCCCAAGCAGTGCAGTTTATTTCTGCGGTTGGAAAATTTCCGGGTTTTTTTGGTATTAAACCGTCTCGTACCTCGATTGTTTGAAGGCCGTTCGCTCTTCACCCAGTCGGGTCCAAGCCGTTTGAATAGGGGCAGCTATTGCACCCCGAAATTTTCTCAACCTTTTCTTGCCTGATTTATGTTTCATTGTATTTCATTTGCATAGTTACATCATGTACAAAATTCAATCATTTGCATATCATAGCATAGCATGCCTCCAACAGGGGATCAAGGGTGTCTATCAAGAGAAAATCCTAGCAAGAGGTGTTATCCAAGTTTGAGAGATCATCCAAGCCATCAAGAAGTGATTTGAAGTCTTGAGAAGTTTGAGTGCCTACATGTGGGTTTTGCTCCTCTCTTGAGGAATATTGAGAATCATCAGTGGGATGAGAAACATGGAATGTGAATTTGAGGTGTGTATGGATCTCATGGGATGCCTAGAGGGCCATATTGAAGCTGAGACAAGTCATTGATTCAAGTATGAGAGCCACAATTGAGGTGCAGTCAACTAGGGTTTCATCTGGGTCAACCCTAATTCAATTGTGCAAATTGGAGAGCATCAAAGCCTACATTGAGGTCATGGGGTTCATGTATTGGTATATTGATACATGTGTGGTGTTGTGCCAAGATCAAGCAAAGAAGAATCAAGAATGTGGGAAGTTGCTAAATTAGGGTTTCAGTGTAAAATCCCCTATTTAGTGCCTAACTTCAAAGCCACATAAGTAAAAATACAAGTTTCAAATGGATATTTGGCCAACATGAAACTTGTAGAGCATCTCAATACCTTTAATTTGAGTACTAGAAGTCCTCAAGAGGATTTGTAGAACTCAAGTTATGGTCCTTGCAAATTACAAGTCATCAGAGGACTATGAAATTTATCTGTGAAAGTCACTTGACTTCCAAGCAACTTTTGCCCTTAAAGGAGTCTTCAAATGAATTCTTAACCAAAATGGGAGTTGTAGATATTGATCTTAGATTACCATAGAGTACTAGAAGTCCTTGATAGGATTTGTGTAGCTTAAGTTATGATCTTTGCAAGCCAGGGGTATTTTGGGTATTGGTGATTATAGGTCATTTGTGATCATAGGTCCATAACTCCAACTTGCAAGCCTCAAATGGAAAATTGTTCAACATGAAACTTGTTCAAAATGGTGTTTTGAGTGCAACCAAGTGGTTATGAGAGCTTGTATTGGCTTGTAACAAGAAGTTGCTTGAAATGGCTTAAAAGGGAGAAAAATAAGTCATTTAAAGGCCAAAATTTGGGAAAAATTGATATGTGGCCAAACAAGCTCATGTTATATGCCAAATTAATCAAAAAAAACATTCTAAGAATGATGGCATTGTCACATTTTTAAATTGAGGCCATTTTCACACACTTTCCTTTTGTAACTTATGGTTGAAGTAACATAACCATTACATACCATGGGACCAAAAGCAAGGCAATTACACATCCCTTTCAATTCTAATTCTCATGAGATACTCATTTCAAACAAGATTGAGAGCTAGAACAGAGCAATTCCCAATTTTCACATATGAGATTTTCAAGGGATATGAGATTTTCAATTTCTCATTGTGGTTGTTACAGAACTTTCTAGAGAGTTCTAATCACTTCTATATAACCAATACAATGTGTTCAGATCATTTTTTGGGGCCAGAATTGGAGGGAAACAAGAAAGAGCAACTGAAATTTCTTCATTGCATCTCAGAATCGGGTTTGAAGATAGAGGGAATTTCAAGGCAAATTGACCATTGTAGAAGCTTGGGAAGTTGTTGTTGAGTGATTCTGGAGAAGATTGGAGGTTGATTCGAGCCATAACCTCATCTGTTCATCCCTCAAAACCAGGTTTGCAAATTTCTTATTTTAGCTTAATTTATAGGGAGATGCATAGAATTTGTTATGTGGTTAGATTAGGGATGAGGGTAGGATGGATTTCAGTCCAAAATTGGAATGATTAGAGACAAAATTAAGTATGATGCCATTTCTGGTGAAGCTCATATCTCTTGATCCTTGAGGTTGTAATGGTGTTTATATGGTTAGTTTTGATCAGTGAAGCATGTAGATGAGTTTAGGCTTATTAATTGCAAGATTTGAGACATTCAAGACTTGGTGATTTTTCTGAACATTGGATCGGTTTTGGATTTAGAGGAAGAATCAATAATTTTGGATGGTGGATTTGAGTTCAGGGTGAAATTTTAAGTGGGATAGGGTATTTAGTTGGGTTGTTTGAGGCGTTTTGGGGCCCCCCTCACCGGAGACGACGGTGGCGCAAAGCTCAGGCCACCGTCTGAGCATTCCCTCCCATTTTCAAATATTTGGGGAAGATGAAGTTTTAACCATTGATTTGCTAGCTTGACTTTGACTGAAACCAAATCCAACAGCCACGATCGCGTGTGAAATCTGAAGAGAGTTTGACATTGAAACTCACCGTTTCATTAAAAGGATATTGGATGGGCTTAAGTGAGACTTGCTATCAACACCCCAGTTTAGGCCCATTGGTGAATTACAACGTGTTTTCATTGCTATTTGCCACAAGACTTTCTCATTTTCCTTTCTGGGCCCAGTCTAGAGAATAACTGGATTAAATTGCTAAACAACACGCAGGTTTTATCATTTTTGATTGTTTTTCTTTTATTTTAACATTTTCATATAGTTTAGGAAATAAATCATAAAAAATAGGAAAATTAATATTTTTAGGCTAGATTTTTTCCCCTGACTCCTTAAAGAGTCTAGAATTTAATAGGATTAAAAAATTCTTAATTCATGCATTTTAGAATTTAATTGCATTTTTTGGAGTTTAATTGCTTTTATTTTGAACATGGTTGATGCTTGATCTTGATGATTTTAGTATGGGTGTTTGGTGTATGGTTTTGAGTTGATTCTTTTTGGACTAGATAGCTTAGAAATGCATGTACCCCTAGTAATTTTCTCATATTTTTGTGAGATAAATTTAGGCTATTTTGAACATTGAACATTAGGTGTTGTAGAATTAGGGTTTTAGGATAGTACCCTTAGGTTTAGGGCATAGTGTTAGGATTTAATGGATGGTTAACCCCTGGATTTTTTATGGAGTGATTCTTAAGAGGTTTAGGAACCCTTAGAGTTTTTTGTAGGGTTTTACAATCACTTTTGGTATTTTAATTAGATTTAGTTTTAGGACTAACTTCTAGGTGTTTCTAGTGAACTAACTTGACTAGTTTGATTCAATAGTTCCCCTTAGATTAGGGTGGTGGTGCTCTTGTGCTTGGGTGAATATGAAAACCAATTGAAGATGCTTTGGAGAGCTTGAAGGAGCTTGAGCATGAAGATTTTCTCATCTGGTGGATGCTTGTCAGGAGCTTAGGGAAACTAGGGTTTTAGGAAGAGCATTAGACTAGTTTTGTTTCTTTCTTCAAACATGGAGTATATTGTTCATCTCCATTCAATCCAATTACACAAGGTCCTCTTAAAGAAGTCACATCTCTCCTTTGGAGGGATGAGTGGCATGCTTTAAGAGTAGAACTTTGAGGGTACTTCTCTGCTACAGTGTTAAGATCTTAATGGCTTCCCTTGGTTGTCATTGAGTTTCTTAACACTTCAACTTGATCTTGTTGAATGATTCTCCCTTGGAGGTGCTTGTGGAAGCTTGGTAAAGATGAGGGTGCTTGTTGAAGCTTGGTAAAGAGAAATATGAGGTTTTTGCTTGTTGAAGCTAGGGTTTTGCTGCTTGTTGAAGATGAAGCTAGGAGCTTGTTGAAGCTGAGAGCTTGTTGAAGATTGGTGATTGTTGAAGAGTGAAGGTTTAGTGAAGCCTGAAGATAGGAGTTGTTGCTGTCAACTTTTTGCTGTTTAATCAACTGTTGCTGTCAGAGCTGCTGCTTGTGCTGTTTGCTGTAGGAGTTTGGTGTTGCTGTTTGGGCTGCCTCCTCTGCTTTGGGTTTTTGTTTTCTGTATTTTTTGTTGGCTTGTGCAGCTTTCCCCCTAGGCTTGAAGTGAATGTTGATTCACTTTGCCTGTTGTTTTCCCAGGTTCGAGGTTGAGTGGGACTCCCTTGCTTCGCTTGTATTGCTGCATTACATGCATTTTACTGTATTTGCTTGCTTTCTTTTCTGTTTATCCCCTAGGATCTCTGATTTCCTCTGTGCAGGAGGGAATTATGACAGACATTAGGATTCTTATCCATGCATGACAACATTAGGTTAGTTTTCATTCCCTTTTCAACCCTAGGCTTTTTAGAGCTTCTCTCTCTTCTTATCTCAAAACAACTCAAAAATACAGTAATAAGGTTAATCGACGTCGTCCGTTACAAGCCTTAAGCTATTTGAGAAAGGGTTGCTGGAGAGCTTCTTTCCAGTAGTCTGGCTGCTTAGTGTCGTACCCTTTGGGTGACACGCGACGTAGTCACTCTCAAATCATAGTCTCTAGTGCGTCATAGATTGCAAACAGACTAAAAAAATACTTCTTTCGTAAAATATTCAAAACAAACATCAAAGTGTCATTTTTGTCCGCTTGGACTCTTAATCAAGAAAAACCCTTTTTGAAGGTAATAAAAAACAATCAAAAAAGCTTGTGTCTTCCGTAGCCCGAACTACGTTTGCTCTGATCTTTCATGCCGTATGAAAGTACGCAGGCATAGGATGTCGTATCCTAGCGAGCAACCTTCCCACCTTCATCCATAGTTAGCCGAACTACATAGACTCTGACTTTCCCATTGCACGAGGGAATACGTAGGCATAGAGCGGCGAAGCTCTATCGAGTCTCTTTTCTCTTTTTCATTTTCTTTTTAACCCAGACCCTTTAGGGTAGATAGAATAACAATCCGTACTAGAAAACAAGCGTGGATCCCGTCGAGTACGGCGGACGTGAGGGGTGCTAATACCTTCCCCTTGCGTAATCGACTCCCGAATCCAGGAATTTGGTTGCGATGACCATTCCTTTCCCGTTTTGTGTTAGGTTTACTCTGAGCGTTTCCTTTCCCTCCTTTGGGATAAATAACGCACGGTGGCGACTCTTCTGTCATAGCCGACGCCGATTTTCGCAGTAGCGACACTACTGTAGAGTAATTTTCATCTATTTTTTATTATGTATAGTCTTACATTCTTTCCAAGACGTAGTGACCCTGTCTATGGGGCCCTGTTGTTTTTTACACATTATCATAAATAAAGGGCGTTTTTTGCATTCAAATATTGTGATCCCTATTATTCCTTTTTCTTGTTTTTGCATTTTACTAACTGAAAAATGGAAATGTGTTTTGTTTATGGCATTTCATAATAAACATAAACATCAATCATGCAGGTCCTTTCTCTCAGACACCATTGATTCCGATTCAACTATGGCTCAGTATGACTTTGATAATCCCATTTATCAAGCTGAAGAAGAGACTGATGAAGACTGTGAACTAGCCGAAGAGTTAGTCAGACTTCTAAATCAAGAGGAAAGGGTCATTGTGCCTCATTAGGTGGATATTGAAGTCATCAATATGGGTACCGAAGACGAGAAGAAAGAAATCAAAATAGGGGCTACTTTTGAAGACAGTGTCAAGAGAAGATTGGTTTAAATGCTCCAAGAGTATAAGGATATCTTCGCTTGGTCTTACCAAGACATGCCTAGGCTGGATACATATATTGTGGTACACCGGTTGCCTCTCCGAGAGGAAATTCCACCAGTTAAATAAAAGTTGAGAAGGATGAGGTGGGACATGGCAGTCAAGATTAAAGAAGAAGTTCAGAAGCAGTTGAACGCTGGTTTTCTTGTTGTCACCAATTACCCTTCGTGGGTCGCTAACATTGTTCATGTACCTAAGAAAGATGGAAAGGTCAGGATGTGCATAAACTACAGAGATCTTAATAGAGTGAGCCCGAAAGATAATTTCCCGTTCCCCCACATTGACGTGTTGGTTGATAACACCGCTCAATATTCTATGTTGTCCTTCATGGATGGCTTGGCTGGGTATAACCAAATCAAGATGGCCCTAGAGGACATGGAGAAAACTACTTCCATTGCACCGTGGGGGAATTTTTTCTATAAGGTGATGCCCTTTGGATTGAAAAATGCTGGAGAAACTTATCAGCAAGCGATGTTGACTCTCTTTCAAGATATGATTCATCAAGAGATTTAGGTATATGTTGATGACATGATTGTGAAGTCACAGACAGAGGAAGGACATCTAGTCAATCTTATGAAGTTGCTTGAAAGACTGAGGAAATTCAAGGTGAGGTTGAATCCTAACAAGTGCATCTTCGGGGTGAGATCTGGAAAGTCACTGGGGTTCATTGCTAGTGAAAAGGGTATTGAGGTAGATCCTTCCAAAATAAAAGCTATTCAAGAAATGTCTGAACTGAGGACGAAAAAAGAGGTTCGTGGTTTCCTGGGGTGGTTGAACTACATTGCAAGGTTCATATCTCACCTTATAGCCACTTGCGAGCCAATATTCAAATTGTTAAGAAAAGATCAAGCAGTCAGGTGGAACAAAAATTGTCAAAAGGCGTTTGAGAAAATAAAAGAGTATTTGCAGGAGCCTCCAATACTCATGCCTCCAGTTGCATGGAGACCTCTAGTCATGTATCTCACGGTTCTTGAGAATTCATTGGGATTCGTGCTCATTCAATAGGACGAGACAGGTAAAGAGCACGTCATCTACTACCTGAGTAAGAAATTTACTGATTGCAAGTCGAGGTACTCGATGCTGGAAAAAACATGGTGTGCACTCGCTTGGGCTGCTAAGCATTTCAGACAGTACATGTTAAACCACATAACCCTGTTGGTTTCAAAGATGGATCCGATCAAGTACGTGTTTAAAAAGCAAGCACTTTTCGGAAGGATTTCCTGATGGCAAATGGTTTTAACAGAGTATGATATTCAATATGTTTCCCAAAAAGCCATTAAGGGAAGTGTTATGTCAGAATATCTTGCTGAATAGCCAATTGAGGATTATCATCCAATGAAGTTTGAATTTCTAGATGAAGATGTTATGTTTCTGAAGATGAAGGACTGTGATGAGCCTTTTCCAGACGAGGATCCTAAGATTGGATCTCAATGGAAGTTGGTTTTCGACAGAGCTTTTAACTCCTATGGCAACGAAATCGGGGCAATCATTACAACTCCTCACGGTTCCCACATACCGTTCACTGCCCAATTAACGTTCGCTTGCACCAATAATGAAGTTGAATACGAAGCGTGCATTATGGGTTTGGAAGAGGCTATTGATCTAAGAATCAAGAATCTTGATGTATACGACGATTTAGCGCTGGTTGTCAATCAGATCAAAGGAGAATGGGAAACTTTTCAGGCCAACTTGGTGCCATACAAGAACTATGCTAGAAGACTACTACCATTCTTCAATAGAGTTGAGTTTCATCATGTGCCTAGGGATGAAAATCAGAGGGCAGATTTCTTGGCAACGCTTGTGTTAATGTATAAAGTGAATTTCTGGAATGAAACTTCAGCGATCACCATCATGCGTCCTGATAGACCTGTCTTCGTGTTTGCAGTTGAAAATGCATCAAATGGAAAGCCTTGGTATTTTGATATCAACCATTTTCTCAAAACTTAGGAGTACCCACCTGGGGAATCTAGCAAAGACAAGAAGACTCTGAGGAGGCTAGCCAACTACTTCTACTTGAACAAGGATGATGTGTTGTCCAGAAGAAATTTCGACATGGTCTTGTTGCAGTGTGTTGACGAACACGAAGCAGGCTTGTTGATGGAAGAAGTCTACAAGGGTTCTTTTGGTACTTATGTCGGTGGACATGAAATGGCCATAAAATCGTTGAGCTGGTACTATTGGATGCATATGGAATCCGGTTGTTTCAAATACGCCAGAAAATGCCATAAATGCCAAATTTATGCTGATAAGGTGCATGTGTCACCGACACCTTTAAATGTATTAACATCTCCTTGGCCCTTTGCTATGTGAGGCATTGATATAATTGGAAAGATTCAGACGACTGCTTCCAATGGGCATCGTTTCATTATGGTTGCCATTGATTACTTTACAAAGTGGGCAGAAGCAGCCTCGTTTGCTAATGTCACGAAGCAGGTGGTCGCACGATTCATAAGGAAGGACATTATCCGTCGTTATGGAATCCCAGAGTGAATCATTACTGATAATGGTTCGAATTTGAACAACAAGATGATGAAGGAACTGTGCCAGAGTTTCAAGATTGAACAACACAATTCTTCTCCATATCGTTCGAAGATGAATGACACTGTTGAGGGAGCTAACAAGAGTATCAAGAAGATTTTGCAGAAGATGGTTGTAACCTACAAACATTGGCACAAAATGTTGCCCTTTGCTTTACATAGTTATCGTACTTCGGTGCGTACATCAACCAGGGCAACTCCTTTCTCACTAGTGTATGATACGGAAGTAGTCCTACCATTAGAAGTTGAGATTCCTTCTTTGAGAGTATTGGCTGGTGTGAAGCTTGACGAAGTTGAATGGGTGCAAGCTAGGTTGAATAAGTTAAGTATTATCAACGAAAAGAGATTGGCAGCCATTGCTCATGGCCGGTTGTACCAAAGTAGGATGAAGAAGGCCTTTGATCAAAAAGGGCGTCCCGGGTGCTTCCAGATAGGTGATTTGTTTTGAAAAGGATTCTTCCTCCTCACACAGATCATAGGGGAAAATGGACTCCAAACTACAAAGGTCCATATATGGTAAGAAAGGTTTTCTCAGGTGGAGCCTTATTACTATCAACTACGGATGGCGAAGATTATACGTCCCCTGTGAATGCAGACGTAATCAAAAAATACTTTGCTTAAAAATAAACCCGTTGGATACAAAATGAAAAGTTTAGGAAAAAATGGGGATCCCGGCGCTTAAAAATAAACCCGTTGGATACAAAATAGGAAAAAAGAATGAACTCCCGAAGTTGAAAACCCGAAAGGGCGACTTTGGAAAAAATGGGTATCCTAGTGGATTAAAAACCCGAAAGGGCGATCCAGGAAAAACTTAGGGATTTGAAAGCAAACGACTGCAATCTGTGTTCGATATGTGAACTCATCCCGATACATGGTTATCCCGAGGGAAAGGAATCAGCCCAATCAGTCTTTTTAGATGGCGAAGCATTTGTGGACATTGAAGACATACAAGTCATAGCTGAATCGACACATGATGGACATTTGTTCCTATATTGTCGACATTTGTATATTCTTTTATTTTTGCGCAATTACCTCTTTTTAGGAATTGCATCCAAATTGTAAATTTCCAATTTACAGGCCTTTCATCAATAAAAGTATTCATTTCACTAAAAGAGTTTTTCACCTCGGTTTTTACTTTTACTATTTTGTTTGCATACACGTCCGATATTTTTTATAAACATCACAGGTGAAAACATAAGGCTTCAAAGAGCATAATGAAAACAATGAATTTACTTGAATGATATATATCATGGATGGTAACCGAGGTAACCATTTCACATGTAGAGTATCCTATTGTTTCTTAATTTGTTTGCAGGATAACATGATTGTCTCCCCAGTAGAGCTTTTCTCCCCTAGCGATGAAGTTCTAACGACAGTCTATGGTGAATCATTCCTCCTCTAGCAGGAGTCCAGAAGATTACCTATTTCCCAACCGAGTTTGATCTGTACTCCTCAACGAATGTTCAAGGGTTGTCTACTTCGGGTAGAATGGTGGTGATGTGCGGTTAGGAATTTGCTCAACAGGGACTTGACCTTGGTCTTCCCACAATAGATATTTTGTCTCTCCCCACAGAGTTCTGATATCATATCAGAAGTTTTTTTACCATCAGAAGTGTGCTCTAATTCCCAGCAGGGTGGATTCCTATTTAGCAAGATTGACATTCTTGACATCTTTCCCCTGCAAGATAGGTATTCCTTAACTTCTCTCTCCAAGCAGAGTTTGAGATTGATTCCCTCGACAGGGACGTCTGTCGTACCTTGAAAAAAGCACGATCCTTCGCGAAATGGTCGTGGAAAACAGAGTCGCCACCAAATTTTATTTATCCCAAGAAGGGATAGGAAAATATCGATAAAACCTTTAGGGAAAGAACATGGTCATCGTAACCAAGTTCTAGGTTTGGGAGTCGGTTATATGAAGGGAAGGTATTAGCACCCCTCACATCCGTTGTATTCAACGGGAACCTCTTGATTCAATTCGTGAGAAATGTTAGGTTAAATTGTTAGTTTTCTTATAAGGGAATAACCGAAAAGGTAAATGAAAAGGATTTTAAATTGCTAAAGGGAAAGGGGTAGTTTTTTATTAGGGTGCTCACCAAGGATTGGGGCCCTTGTGCCTACGTATTCCCTTGTACAATAGGAAATCAGAGTGCCTGTAGTTCGGACTATGGATGTTGGTTTGATTCTATCGAAAGATACTTAGTCGTATTCAACAGAAAATATTGCTTTACCCAAACGGGTGAGGAGAGGACGCTTGCATAACTTTGAATGGATTTCCATATATCAACATTCATGGGAAACACGCCACTTATCTCAACTTAAATAGGTTACGGACGAAGCAATATTTTGCATCGTCTCAAGACACCATATCTCTTGTTTATGAAAAGATTTGATGGTTCGCACGGCTGCGAGAAATTGAATTAAATGTGTTGATGTTTTGTTTGGATGACGATTACTTGAAGCTTAAGAAAGACTCCTCGGGACCAAGTAATCGAGAGAGTGGGTCAAAGACTTGACTCTCTCTCTTTTCCATCTTGAAAAGAGGTTGTGTTTGGAAAGTGTTTTGAACGATGAAAGATAGTTAAACTATTTTAAATCAGATGACGATTACTCGAAACTTGAGAAAGGCTCCTCGGGTCCAAGTAATCGGGAAAGTGAATCGAAGATCTAACTCTCTCTCTCTCTTTTTAAGCCTTAATTATTAAAGATTTTTTATATAGCTAGATTAAGTTACAAATGACGATTACTCAAAGCTTAAGAAAAGCTCATCGGGCCCAAGTAATCGGGACAATGAGTCAAAGGATTGACTATCTCTCTTTTTCATCTAAGTGATTGAGAAAATAGATTTGATTTTGATTTTACTTGAAATAGTTTGATGTAGAATTGGGTTATGAATCTTTTTAAAGAAGACAATTGTTCGAGTTTAAGAAAGGCTCCTCGGGCCCAAACAATTGAGGAGAGAAATCGAAGACTCCATTCCAACTTCATTTTCATCTTTTATTGAAATACGGTCTGAGTATAATCAAGTTCATTAAGTTGACTTTGATAAAATGATGGATGTTGATCGAGGTTTAAATTTGCGTACTAAATGGTTAAGGGTTGAGCTAAATGGTAAAGCAGTCCTAATAGATTGGGTAAGGTCAATGGCGAGGCAAAAGGGCTCGACTTACAAGTTGGGTATGATTTGTACCTTAGAGTTTCCATTCGAATCATCAAACACGATAACATATAAGTAAAGAAAAGCAAATAAATTGAATTTTAATAGTATGCACTAGCAAAGTGGGCTAGTCTTCTAAATGACCAACTAGAAGTAATTGATTGAATAGGTCTCACTGTAACAAAGCCCAGGAGTAAGCTTTGAATGTTGTGTATGGTGACCAAGAGGTTGATGGGGTTCACATGAGAACCCCCATATTTCTCCTTGTTCATTCTCTCTCTCAACTTCAGTATTCTCATCTTCTCTCTCTCTCTCTGAATACTTCGTCGGAGAAAGCCAAAAAGCCGTCGGAGAAGATGAAGTACAGTGAAAACCATCGTCTTCTCCAGTGGAAAACCCTCATCTCATCTCAAACCCAACACAGACCCCTACCCTTTTTTCCATCAGAGCATGAATCTACCACTAATTTCAACCAAAACCTCTTACAAAATCTAAATCAAAACCCTCCTTCTCAAAAACCCTAAACCTAAAAACATGCTAAAACGAAACAAAAAAGCAGATAGAAGACCATGTGCGAGTAAACAAAGATTTTCAAAGCAGAAAGCAACAAAAATGGGACGCAAAGAGCAAAGACTTCATAAACGAAAGCCAAAGTGTAGAAGAGTGCTTACCCTTGAAGACTACAAACCCAGGTAATGCTTGTTCCTCACCTCCCTAGCTACTCCTCTTGCAACGGGCGTTAGGGTTTATAAAAAAAATTAGGGTTTTTATGGGTGTTTCCAAAAACTTAGGATCCTTGTACCCTGAAATGAGGTTTCATTTAATATTGAATCGAATTAGGTTTTGCATACAAAATGTGCAGAATTTCAGAATCCCTGTTCTGCTATGTTTGTGGTCTCGTCTGCTCTGAATTATTTTTTCCATTTTTATGCTAAAGTTTTTGTACAGTGTATTTCTGCTACTGCCTGTTTTTTCCATTTCTGTCATATGAAAGTGGTCCCTATTTCTTGAACTGATACCATGATTTGATGAATGTGAATTTTGTGAAAGTGAGTATATAATATGAATTTGTGAATGAATAGGTATTGAGTCTTGTCTGGTTGGTGACATGATACGATTGGATTTGATACTATTTCAAAATTATCTAAATTGATTAGCTTTTGGTAGGAATTGAAACTTATCTTCTCATTATTAATTTGGAATGAAATATGTGACTTGACTCTGAATGTTTTTATTTATTTAGATTTTGCAAAGTGGTAGAGTTTGAATATGGTATGTGAACCTAATGTGTTTTAGTGAATTGTTTCTTATATGTTGACTTATGGACCAATTGTTTGATTGAAAAAAAAAAGAAAAAGCTTGCGAATATGATATTGAAAATGCTTAAACAAGGATGTGGAGTTGAATTTTCTTTGTAGTGCAACTTGAATGAGTTATAATGAATCTTGAAACACTTGAACTTTGTTGAATTGGATTGAATAAAAAGGTAACTTGATTGTTTTGAATGTGATGGATGAACTTGAAATGATTTGAAGGAGTTTGACTTGGATTGTAACATGATGAACATGAAGTGATATGTTGAATATGCTTGTATATGTATGAAAAAAAAAAGTAACTATGAATTCTGGCTTGGATGATGAACATGAACTTGTTAGATCTTGCTCTTATACGATGTTGATGTTGAATTGTAAATGTGAATGAGTTATGATGTTTAGAATTGAAATGCTATGATTTAATGAACTTGATTGAAAACTAATATGCTAAACTTGAATTGAAATCACATGAAGATGCTTGCTTGATATGTTTGAACATATTGCAATTGAATTGGAAATTTTATGAACTGGTAACTACATGAAGCTTGAGAATTTATGAGAATGATTGAATTGAGTATGGAAACTTGGTTATTTGGATCTTGGAATTTGAATTAAGCATGATGTAGGCACTTGAATTGGTTGGAATTTACCTTGTCATCATGAATTTTGGGTGAAACACGGTGACTTGAATTTGCAATATGGTGTAAAATTTGATCATTGTGTGTTTTACAAAATTCTGCAGGTTTTGGTGACTTTAGGGAGATTATGGCAGTGGCAACTTGGATGTTTTTGATGGAGCTTGGCCTGGAAGCACTTTGGTATAGGGTGGCACTAGGAAAAGAGTTTTCTTTTAGACTTAGGATTTGTGTAAATTTCCTCACTTTTGAACTTGTAATAAACTTGGAATTGAAACATGAATTGTAGTTTTAACATGAGATTTGAATCATGGATTGATAGTTGAAAAAAATGATGTTGGACTTGATTAGAATTGATTATGAATGAAATGTATCTGTCTGCATTATTGATTTCGAACTCAATGGCCTTTTCATCATTGGTCTACTTAAAGAACTTTGGTGTGACCATTTGATATTTGAATTAAAATTGCAACATGACATTGAAACTTGAAGTGTACTTTTGTAATAAAATTTGAAATGAAAATTGAAATTTGGAAAGAATTGGGATTTGAACTTTATCATATAGAATGAAATCAGATTGAAACTTGATAGCTCTTAAGAAAGCTTGGAGATTTTGAATCATATCTTGAACCTCTCAAAAATGAGTGTGAATTGAATGACTTGAAATGATACTTGAATTGGTGGTCATAAATTGGAAAGAGTCTTATGAAATTAAAACTTAGACATTGACAATGGACTTGAGTTGTTGTGACTTAGACATAAAATTTGAAATATAGCTTGAATCTTAAATTTGAACTTGGAATACTTGGATTAAACTTGAAATGGAAATGAAATTGAAACTTGGAATGAATTTTTGAATGGAACTTAAACATGAATGATTTGAAATTTGACTTGAGTTTTGATTGTAATTGAAACTTGAATAAATGAAACTTTATGGAACTTTTGGAATGAATTTTCCTTGACATGGAAAGAACTTATTTGTAACATTGACGTTCAATTGGTTTCTTAAAGAAAAAATGCAATTTGAATCTTAGAGTTCTAAAATCTTGGAATTGCCTTGAAATTGGCCATTTGAAATAATTTTGCTATTTGGAAATTACCAATCACAAGAATTATTCTTAAATGGATACTTAATAATGTATCTTGGATTTTTCAAACACACAAGACTTGCCCATGGACTCAAACTTGAGTTCCCATGAGTTTGCAAATATGAGTTCATCCTTTGAACCTAAAACCAAATGGCCTCGCTACTTTTGGATCAAGTGAGGTTTTAATCTTGGAACAACTGAAAACTCCTTGAAACTTGTATCCCTTCCCCTTATCAGAAGTAAACCAAAGATGCTTTGGGTTTCCTGATTCCCAAGTCTTGCAACATCTCAAAAACCTAATTTCCTTAGGACTATCCATTACCTTGAAGAACAACACAACCTATCTTTGCTAATCCTTTTGCTTTGAAATACCCAAGGGTGAACTCATGATATGAAATGTTGGGTGAAAAATGAGGGTGTAACAGTTGCCGCTATTTAAATGGCTTCATCAGATGACATGAAAGATTGAAGCCCTCATGTAATTCTGATGGAAGTTATTTAAATACAAGAATACCTGAACTTTGCTTCCAAATGCACTACGCAAATGCTATGTTATGGACAAAGAGAAAACTATGCAATTCTAACATGCAATGAACTCTATCATGATGAAAATGATTGGATGATACATGCAAAATACAGACAAAGAAAGAAAACACATGGGGATAAAGTCAACACAACGAGTAGCAAACTCACTGGGGATGACCAAACACCAGGGAAAAGAAACAACTGAGGAAATCTAAAGTGACTGATCAATAGGTTCAGGCATGACCAACTGACACTCTAGGACAAAAGATAAAGCAGGACCCTCAACGCCTTAGGATCAAGCAAACAAAATGCTATATTTTTTCAAACAAGAAAGAACATTCAAGCTTCTGGAAATTCCTTAAACAAAAAGATCAACTGGGATCTTCAGGAAACATCAAGAAAGATACAGGGTATTTAAACTCTTATATATGCCAAAATAATTGGACTTCATGAGGAAACACCCTTTGGATAAGCTTCTCAAAAGAGACTTCCACTTATCGTTGAAAAAGGATAAGCTTCTCAAAGGAGAATGTCACTTATCATAATAGAAAAACAAGCTTCTCAAGGGATGGCTACTTGTTGAAAGAAAAGGGATAAGCTTCTCGAAAGAGATTGCCACTTATCGTTGAAAGAGGATAAGCTTCTCGAAGAGATTGCCACTTATCATAAAGAAAAACAAGCTTCTCAAAGAGACTGCCACTTGTTGAAAGAAAGGGGATAAGTTTCTCGAAAGAGATTGCCACTTATCATAATAGAAAAGAGGAAACAAGCTTCTCAAGGGAGATCGCCACTTGTTGAAAAAAATGGACAAGATTCTCGAACGAGATTGCCACTTATCGTTGAAGGTTTGTAAAAGATTCTTTCTGCGAGATATAGTGCAAAATAAACGCACGTTCAAACTAGGTTCGGCGACCTAACCAAAAGCAACACTTTCCAGGGACCAAAGTTCAATCTAGAAAGAAACGGTCAAAAGATGCTCCAACCATTGAGGAATGAGCTCGAATGGGTTTACCTTATCCAAACATGGAGAAGATAGCAGAAGCAGCCATCAACCACGAGGATCAAACTCAGTGGGGAGTTTAGAAATGATGTGCACTTTATGCCTAAAACTGGCGACTCTACTTGGAGAGAGACAACAAACCTGACCACTTGGGGAATAAATGCCAAAGCGAACGAAACAAGTAATACCAGAATGGTAGCAAAAATGCTCGGATTCCATGCATACGTACGAATACATATACGCGAGACACTATGTTATTGGTGAAATGTGAGACATGCTCTGTGGGGAGTATTGAGATGACTACCAATGAGGTTTGATGGGTGTAATACCCCAAATTTTGCCCTAAGATTTGTCGTCGCATTTCATTGCATTTTTATTGCATTTAATCAATTACTAACAAATTTGTGTAGTCGTTTGACTTTTTGCAGGTAAATATCATATGGCATGCATTTTTTTTCTAAAAAGTAAAAATGGCACAATTGGCAAGAGGACATGTGTAAGGAGTTGTGAGTGTGAGAGGTTGAGAGTTCGAATCTCACTTTTGTCACTTTTTGTTTTTTATTATTTTTACTCTAAATTTTTCTTTAAAATGGGCTTTAGGGACATTATTGACAATTTGGTGTTAACCCTAATTTGTTCCCTATATATACATGTGTTGCCTTGTTGAAAGAAAGAGGGAGAAGGAAAAAAAACCTAAGAGGAGTGAGTGCCGTTTACCGTAATTTCTATTTCTTCATCTATTACCGTTATTTCTATTTCTTCATCTATTACTGTTGTTTCTTTTTCTTCATCGTTTACCGTTATTTCTTTTCCTTCATCTATTACTGTTGTTTCTTTTTTCTTCATCTATTACCGTTATTTCTTTTTCTTCATCTATTACCGTTATTTCTTTTTCTTTATCTATTACTGTTACGTTTATATATATATATATATATATATATATATATATATATATATATATATATATATATATATATATATATATATATATATATATATATATATATATATATATATATATATATATATATATATATATATATATATATATATATATATATATATATATATATATATATATATATATATATATATATATATATATATATATATATATATATATATATATATATATATATATATATATATATATATATATATATATATATATATATATATATATATATATATATATATATATATATATATATATATATATATAAGATTAATTTTTGATCGAATTATGTCGCTACGATGTTTGCACATTTGTGTGCATGACGCGTGACATTTGTGTTAGTTCGATCTGATTGCGATGACCGCATTTTTGTGTGAGCAATAATACTGTTTTTTTGCTTAATTTCTTTTTCTTTGCGATAAATTTTGTTTCGTCCGATTTAGATCTGGTTGCGATGAGCGCATTTCTGCGTTAGCAACATTGTTGGGTTATTTGGCACATTTAAAATTTATTATTGCTTTATTATTATTATTATTATTATTATTATTATTATTATTATTATTATTATTATTATTATTATTATTATTAGTATTATTATTGTCATTATTTATTATTATTATCATTGTTATTATTATTGTTACCATTATTATTATTATTGTTATCATTAATTTATTAAAACTTGTTATAATATAAAAATCTGTTTCTTAAAATAAATAACATTAACATCTTTTCCAAATTAATATGAAAACCTATTATTTTTAAGAAAAACTTTTTTTAGATAAATTTAAAATAATAACTAAAATCCTTTTTTTAAAATAATAACTAGAACCGTTTTTTTAAAAAAATATATAATAATAACATTAAACCTTTTTTTTAAAATAAAACCTTTTTGTTAGATAATTAAATTAAGACTATTTTTGAAAAGTTTTTTTAATAATATTAAAACCTCTTTTTTTAACTTAAATCAAAAGCTTTTTTATATATCACAAATAAACAACAAAGAATATCTATAACTTTCGCACTTCCGTTTCATAACTTGTCTGATTACTGTCTGACTCTGTCTACTAACCTTGTGTATTCAATGTGCAGCTTGTTACGTTGCTATTAGCTATTTTAATGTGTTTTTCAATTCAAGTTGTATTATAATTGTATCTGTTTCTCATTTGTAACTTCGCGAACAAATTATCGCGTTTACCTTTCCGCACTTTAATTTCTGCTGTTTGTATGGTTTAAATTCGCGCATTTGCATCGTTAATTTGTCCCATTGCATTCCTCCGAAGGATTAGGTCTAGCCGTTTGGCCGCCACGCCAATAGTCCTGAAAACTTCAAACCCTTACAAACCCTAACTTTTCACAAATGTCTCGCCGTGGACAAAATTACAAAACTACCCCTAGCTTTAGGTCAAAGAGTCGCCGCACTCATTTTAGGGTTTCCCGCCGCGGAATCCCTAACCTAACCCTAATGCACTTAACAATTTATAACATAGAGATCGGAGTTTAAGACTCCATGTAAGCGTGTCCTTAAGATGCGTTTATTCCCCTTGAGACCTTGACAGACCTTGACCACAATCAAGAAGTCTCTAACCTCCCTTTTGAGGGGAACTACAGTTACTCTGATTCCATTCCCGTAAGGATATGTAGGCACAAGATGCGATGTCTTGCCGAGTAAACTTAGAATTAACCCCTAGGTATTTTTAATTTTCAATCCTTTGTATATACCCTAAAGCAAAATAATTAATGAAATAAATAAAAAAAAATAAACAAAAGGTTCCCGTAGAGTACTACGGAAGTTTAGGGTGCTAATACCTTCCCTAAATTTAACCAACCCCCGAACCTTAGATCTCTCCCCTTTAGGTTTTTCCTTTCTTTAACCTTTCCTTCGGATAAATCAAAGACCGGTTGTAAATGAATTAAGATTCAAGTTAATCAATAGCTTGACATCCAAATTTCACCGCAACAGAAAATGGCGACTTCACTGGGGAGTCCTAACTATTGAGGGTTATCCCTATTTTGTTTATTTTTATTTATATATTTGTTTTATTATATATTTTGCTCACTTGTATGTATATATTGGGGTACCTTACTTGGAGTTACTGTGTTGTGAGATAAGTCCTACACCCGGACTTGAGTGACATTATTATAGGATGGCGATATATTCGACGAGGCTTATAGGGAGTGAGTCCCGACTAAGCTAAATCGAGAATCACCGCTCAGTTGAGACACTTTCGAAAATGGTTCGGTTGATCGAGTGTAATCGTGAAAACTTTTACCATTATCAATTAGAGTTTGTGATACTGGGAACCGTAGTACCTTTACACCATCTTGGCCTTATATAGGATGTAGTGCGGGAACTATGTGGGAGTAGTCCTACAATGGTTGCTACACGATACTACACTCGAACGAGGTTCTCTTGAGAATATTATCGACCCTTGAGTCAGTCGAGAAGTTGATAATATCCAAAAGATGGGCTGATGACTTTGGGCACTTTTTAGAACCCTTGTTCTGCAGGTACAATTAATCTATAGTACACACCACTTTGGGAAGGGTAGACCTTGACTCCATTCATTGTTCCTCTAAAATTAGGACCTTTGTTTGCTTATGTGCGTTTGTGCTTTGCATCCATAAAGCATCATATCATTTCTAGTTTCAAGGAATTCAAAAGTCCTTTGCAAATTCAAGAAGTCCTACATTTTAAAGTCTAACATCTTTTCTCGCTTTCCTAAAATGGAATGTTTGCAATCGACCGTTGAAATTCTTGAGACCATTGCATGGCATTAGCATCACATTTTTGCATTGCATTTATCCCCCCAGTTTCTCCTTCTTGGTCCTATCGTCTTCTAGTGTACCTTTGAGTCGTCAAGCTGATTCCTCGACACAGATATCAGACCAGAAACGGAACAGGAGTCACTTTGATCCTATTCTCATGACTTACACAGAGCTATATCCTGACTTAGTCCGGCAAGGACTGATTACTACAAAGGCTTTACCACCTCCTCTTAATCCTCCGGCTGGATTTAGGGCTGATCTCCATTGTGCTTCCCATGAGGGTGCCCCAGGCCATGACTTGGAGCATTGTTTTGCATTGAAGGCTAGAGTGCGTGAATTGATTAGATCTGGAATACTTGATTTTACGGACAGTCGTCCGAGTGTCCAGAAGGATCCCTTGCCAGTACATCAGAAATGAAGTTTTGTCACTAGGCCTTTTGTTTCTCGTTGTTTGCACTTTCCTTATTTTGTTTAAGTTGTTTGCTTTTAATTATGTTTGTACTTTCATTAATGAAATAAGCATTGCGACTTTTGATTCAATTCATTTCCGTCCATTTATTTGCATCTTTATGCTTTATTTTTCAAATGTTTACTTCTTGTCCAAAATTTTGATATGCTAAGATCGGAGGGAGGATGACGAAAATGTTATACCCATAATTGCTGTCAGTATGCTTTCAATCAAACCTTGTTGACGATGTAAGGCATTGTTTCAATTCCCAAACACTGGAGAAATAAGGAAGTTAATCCCTTGTCAACCCCTTCGAGCCTAAGAAGTTGGAGTTCCTTTCTTTACAAAAAAAAACTCGCAATTTTAACCTTGGGATGGGTAGTTCTCAGTTAACTTGGTTGTGTGTTCATACGATATACCTTTCATTAACAAATTTTCCTTCGCACACGTCAAACAAGTGTCGAAGATGTTTTCTAATCAAAAGGTCGATGATGGTTCACCGTAATCATTAAAATTAAACAGTCACTTTCCTTCATACAAAAAAATAATATAAAAAAAGCAAAAGAAGCCCGCTAAGTCAAAACCTATGAAGGAGACTTAGGCAAAACTGGGGCATCCCGCTGACTGTAAACTCTAAAATAACCAGTTCAGGCAAAATTTAGGGATAATACAAAGAGATTTTTAAATCCTTATCTTGAAAATCCTCAATGTCAAAACAATCAAATGTTATAGGGGAGTAGTGGTTGCCTTTTCATAGGTCCTTTTGACTTCTGAGTCATCATTGCTACGATCAATGAAATCCCTAACTTATGGGAACCTGAATGCATAGTATGAGTTAATTGAGCATAGGACTGAAGATCATCACGTAGATTGGGTGGGTACAAATAAATTTTGAGCCTTTATCTTTTGTTTCATAAACCGTGAACCAGGCCACATTACAACCCTCAAAAGACCTAATTGAAGCAAGGTTATTTTGAAAGTATACTACAGCAAGGTTGCGTAACGTGACTCCTAAAGATCTTTGTGAATCATTTATTTTGGCAGTACACCTTTGTTTTAAACTTTGAGCGTCTTGAACCGTTGTGTTCTGACTAACGACTCATGTATTTTCCATCTATCAAAAATAATTTTGATTTCAAAAGTCGCATGAACTTTGCATTACCATGTTTGTAGGAATATTTTTGTTTGCAAACTGGCTTTCCTCTAAGGAATTTTCAAACAATGAGAAACTTGGTCAAGTGATCTTATCGGGGGCAAGTTCCTTTTACATCCTGTCAAAGAATCAGTTCAAGATTTGTTCAAGGAAATATCTTCTCAGATTTGGTTTATCCAGAGAATTGTTCAAGACTCAGACTGGGGCAAGCCCTCCGAGGATACAGCAAAACAGTCGATTCCACGAATCAGACAGCTGAAGCAATTATCAATTCATTTGACCTGGGGCAGTTTATTTGCATAATCCCTAAGCAGTTATTCATCATTCCTACAGTGACTATCAACTTGATACAGTTTAACAGAATGACAGTGATCTCCGTGTTGAGGAATCAGTCCTCCAGTTTTGTCATCTCACCGAAAGAGTCGAGCCTTGTCGTCGACGTCTGCATTTACATTTCTATCTTGGGTGCTTTACTCCCCATTTACATTTTTATCTTGGGTGCTTTACACCCCATTTACATTTTTATCTTGGGTGCTTTACTCCCCATTTACATTTTTATCTTGGGTGCTTTAGTCCCCATTTACATTTCTATCTTGGGTGCTTTACTCCCCATTTACCTTCTATCCTTGGGTGTTTTATCCCCCATGTACCTTTTATCCCGGGTGTTTTATTCCCCGTTTACCAGATATTTCTGGGTTTACCTAACATCATGGTGTTTTACCCCCATTTACTTTTTTTTTTCTCCCTGAGGTCGTGTTTTACTCGCGTCTTACCTTGTGGGCAAAATTTATTTACTTGGCATCATGGGTGTTTTATCCCCATTTGCGTTTTTCTCCTGAGCTCGTGTTTTACCCGCGTCTTACCTTGCGGACAATTTCTAATTTACTTGGCACCTATCAACAATTCTGTGTCGTGTCTACCCGACGTTCTTCCAGATATGACATGTCTTCTTCCCTAGTGCAATTCCTCGATGGGTCGTCCCCTGTGACGTTGTTTCGTCTGTATCCGTGCATTTGTCATTTTCATCATACGCATCATATTAGATTCATATCATATTTAGCATTATAGTTCATTTTGTTTTGTCCATATCATTGCATAGCACTGAGTCTAAAGGCAAAATTTTCGGTTATCTGTATTTAAATCCCTCCACCATGATTTCTCGAGTCTCCGTTGCTCAAATCACCCGGTGAAGTTATTTAAATAGGGGCAACTGTAATACCCCAAATTTTGCCCTAAGATTTGTCGTCGCATTTCATTGCATTTTTATTGCATTTAATCAATTACTAACAAATTTGTGTAGTCGTTTGACTTTTTGCAGGTAAATATCATATGACATGCATTTTTTTTCTAAAGAGTAAAAATGGCACAATTGGCAAGAGGACATGTGTAAGGAGTTGTGAGTGTGAGAGGTTGAGAGTTCGAATCTCACCTTTGTCACTTTTTGTTTTTTATTATTTTTACTCTAAATTTTTCTTTAAAATGGGCTTTAGGGACATTATTGACAATTTGGTGTTAACCCTAATTTGTTCCCTATATATACATGTGTTGCCTTGTTGAAAGAAAGAGGGAGAAGGAAAAAAAAAACCTAAGAGGAGTGAGTGTCGTTTACCGTAATTTCTATTTCTTCATCTATTACTGTTATTTCTATTTCTTCATCTATTACTGTTGTTTCTTTTTCTTCATCGTTTACCGTTATTTCTTTTCCTTCATCTATTATTGTTGTTTCTTTTTTCTTCATCTATTACCGTTATTTCTTTTTCTTCATCTATTACCGTTATTTCTTTTTCTTTATCTATTACTGTTACGTTTATATATATAATTTTTAAATTGTTAGAGTTTATATATATATATATATATATATATATATATATATATATATATATATATATATATATATATATATATATATATATATATATATATATATATATATATATATATATATATATATATATATATATATATATATATATATATATATATATATATATATATATATATATATATATATATATATATAAGATTAATTTTTGATCGAATTATGTCGCTACGATGTTTGCACATTTGTGTGCATGACGCGTGACATTTGTGTTAGTTCGATCTGATTGCGATGACCGCATTTTTGTGTGAGCAATAATACTGTTTTTTTGCTTAATTTCTTTTTCTTTGCGATAAATTTTGTTTCGTCCGATTTAGATCTGGTTGCGATGAGCGCATTTCTGCGTTAGCAACATTGTTGGGTTATTTGGCACATTTAAAATTCATTATTGCTTTATTATTATTATTATTATTATTATTATTATTATTAGTATTATTATTATCATTGTTATTATTATTGTTACCATTATTATTATTATTGTTATCATTAATTTATTAAAACTTGTTATAATATAAAAATCTGTTTCTTAAAATAAATAACATTAACATCTTTTCCAAATTAATATGAAAACCTATTATTTTTAAGAAAAACTTTTTTTAGATAAATTTAAAATAATAACTAAAATCCTTTTTTTTAAAATAATAACTAGAACCGTTTTTTAAAAAAAATATATAATAATAACATTAAACCTTTTTTTTAAAATAAAACCTTTTTGTTAGATAATTAAATTAAGACTATTTTTGAAAAGTTTTTTTAATAATATTAAAACCTCTTTTTTTAACTTAAATCAAAAGCTTTTTTATATATCACAAATAAACAACAAAGAATATCTATAACTTTCGCACTTCCGTTTCATAACTTGTCTGATTACTGTCTGACTCTGTCTACTAACCTTGTGTATTTAATGTGCAGCTTGTTACGTTGCTATTAGCTATTTTAATGTGTTTTTCAATTTAAGTTGTATTATAATTGTATCTGTTTCTCATTTGTAACTTCGCGAACAAATTATCGCGTTTACCTTTCCGCACTTTAATTTCTGCTGTTTGTATGGTTTAAATTCGCGCATTTGCATCGTTAATTTGTCCCATTGCATTCCTCCGAAGGATTAGGTCTAGCTGTTTGGCCGCCACGCCAATAGTCCTCAAAACTTCAAACCCTTACAAACCCTAACTTTTCACAAATGTCTCGCCGTGGACAAAATTACAAAACTACCCCTAGCTTTAGGTCAAAGAGTCGCCGGACTCGTTTTAGGGTTTTCCGCCGCGGAATCCCTAACCTAACCCTAATGCACTTAACAATTTATAACATAGAGATCGGAGTTTAAGACTCCATGTAAGCGTGTCCTTAAGATGCGTTTATTCCCCTTGAGACCTTGACCACAGTCAAGAAGTCTCTAACCTCCCTTTTGAGGGGAACTACAGTTACTCTGATTCCATTCCCGTAAGGATATGTAGGCACAAGATGCGATGTCTTGCCGAGTAAACTTAGAATTAACCCCTAGGTCTTTTTAATTTTCAATCCTTTGTATATACCCTAAAGCAAAATAATTAATGAAATAAATAAAAAAAAATAAACAAAAGGTTCCCGTAGAGTACTACGGAAGTTTAGGGTGCTAATACCTTCCCTAAATTTAACCAACCCCCGAACCTTAGATCTCTCCCCTTTAGGTTTTTCCTTTCTTTAACCTTTCCTTCGGATAAATCAAAGACCGGTTGTAAATGAATTAAGATTCAAGTTAATCAATAGCTTGACATCCAAATTTCACCGCAACAATGGGGATTAAAAGCAGCAAGGTAGACTGACTCACTGGGGGATTTGAAGAGAAAGGCTAACTCTAACTTTTCACGAAGTCAACCAAAGGTCATTGGAAATTTGTAATGAAAAGTATGCTCTGGATTCATACAGAGCAAAAAGGTAATTGACTATAATAAAGACAAGACTCCGGATTCGCACAGAGTATAAAAAGGAAAGACTCAGGATTTGCACAGAGTATAAAAAGCAAAGACCCCGGATTCGCACAGAGTGATGCAAAATCAAATGGGCTACGGTTCTACTTAGAACATCACAGATGATAGGTATGGTTTCGCACAGAACAAACAAAGGACTCCGGATTTGCATAGAGTACAAAAGAGAAATGGGTCAATGCTTCTCGCATAACCATAAAATGAAGTTCCAGATTCGCACAGAACAAACAAAGGAACTCTGGATTCGCACAGAGTTTAAAAGAAAGGGTTTCAGATTTGCACAAAACCAAAATAAAAGACTTCGGATTCGCACAGTGTAACACCCCAAATTTAATTGGAATATTTTAATTTATTTATTTAATTGATAATATTCGTATTTTGGTGGTTTTCGGTGGCTTTGTGGATTATTAGGAATTAGGCATTTTTGGATTATTTATTTAATTAATAGTATACAATATGGAAATATTAGTATTATCATTAGTTAAAATAAATATAAATGAAATAAGGGCAAATTGGAAAATTAAGAGGAGTTAGTGAGGATAATATGAGAAAAGCCTAATTGTTAGGCCCAAGTATAGGTTTAACAAAAAGAAAATTGTGATGGAATTAGGATTCATTTGTTAGACCGTAAGGAGAATTGAGGCCAGAGCTCTGAGTTTCGAGAGATTCCCTGAAAGGTTGAGAAGGTTTTGATCGACAACTAAGGTATGGGGAGTATAGCCTTTCATAATTTTCCATTTGTGAGTTTCATGTATTTAAGGTTGATTTAAGGGTTTAATTGTTTTGAGGCGAATAATGAGAAAAGGGGATTTTTGGCCTTCGTGGCCTAAATCGGTTATTGAGAATTTTAACCGTAGGGATTTATTTGGGAAAAAGGGAAACTAGGTCTTCATGGCCAAAAACTATGATTTGACTCTAACCCTGTAGAGAAATTTGATAGTGAGAACCATGATGGTTGTGGTATAGTGGTAAGTATTCCTGACTGTTAGAGTATAGATATGAGAAATAGTGATCCTTGGCCTTCATGGCCTAAACCTATTAGTGTGAATCTAACCTGGAATTCGTTGGAGAAAAGGGAAAGGTAGGCCTTCGTGGCCAAAACTTTGAATTGTTATATGTCTAACCCTGAAGGTAGGAATATTTGATAGTGAGTAACTCTGATGCCTTATGGTGTAATTGAAGGAAAAATTGTGATTTAGGGCGTGAATAGGTTACGGGATTGGCCTAGTAAACCGTAGGTTTTGTGCCTTTATCACCGTAAGACCTTAGAGATGATTTAGAGATGTTTTGGGGGCATTGGGGAAGTGAATCGTGTGGACTTTTGGGTTGATTTAGGTTCTGGAGAGTAACAACGCTTTGTTGTCCGTCACGACTGTTCATGTTTTCGGTCGAAATTGTTTTGGACGTAACTTTTGATTCGTAAGTCCATTTTGACCCCCGCTCGAATTGTTGGAAAGCTAATGAACATGGATATAACATAGTATAAATAAGATAATTGATTGTCTAATATTTTTATGAGATTAAATACGTGATTGTATGATGAATTACCTTGAGTATAACTATGATTTCGATGAGATTAATACATGATTGTATAATGATGATTCCTATGAGTAATGATGATGAGATATGATGATATTTCCATGTGTTTTTAATAATTCTATGATAACATGATGTATGATGATGATTATGATGATGAGCTATGACGTTTGATGATGATGAATATGATGAATGATGATGCACTTATGATGTCATTATGAGGATGATTTGTGACGTGTGCATCATGCATTCATGTGCATCCGGACTTCGGTTCAGGACCTCAATTACTTTGGCTTCAATCCCATTGTGTGGATGTGAAGTATTTTGATGTGCTCCGGTTATCTAGTAGAATCGATCCTATTGATGGGGATCTATGGAGGGTTGATGGCCCAGTGTCCATCGCGTTGTGATGATTGGTACCACTATGTTGCATTAGCATTTATGAGTCTTTTTATAATTTATGATGTTGTGGCCTTTGATACCCATTTATGAATATGATGATGCATAATATGAAAATGACGCCGTTTATATGTTGATTTTTATACATTGATTATCATGAATTGTTTTACTCACCCTACCTGTTCGAATGTTACCTCCACGTGGGTAACATGCAGATACCAAGTTTAGTCATGGATGTCGTTGAGGACTTTTGAAGTTTTTAGTTGTTGGCCTTTGGTCAACTTAGAGGTTCTTGCTGTGATAGTGTAACATCGGGTTGGGGGTCTTTGAGTTGAGTTATGTTTATTGAGTTTATTTTGATTATCTTCCCGTATGAGGAAACCTTGATTATGCCTTTTGAGTTCCGTTGTTTTGTGTAGTTTGATGTATTTTGGGCAAAACCCGTTGTACACAGAGCATTGACTTATTTTGAGTAACATGAGAAATCTACGCCCTTTGAGGTGATTTTTATTGAGTTAAATATTTTACTCTGATGACTTTGAATAAATGTGCCTTTTAATTATGGGGTAGAAAAGGGTGTTACATTAGTGGTATCAGAGCAGGTCCGTCCGTCCGGCCAAGCGTCTAATGTTATTTGTTCTCTTGTATGCGACATGTGTGTGAAAACACTGTCAGTACATGTTTGTTTTCTAACCCTTGTCTGCAGAAGTGGGAATGAAACAAGTGGGGGAGAAGCTTGTGCTTCTTCAGGATGCTGCAAATCTGGAGTGGTGGCTCAGTGTGTCGGTGAAAGCTCTTATAGTGTGGTAAAGATGGTTTATGCCCTATAATGATTTTCTGCTGTCTATTGAAAAATTAAGGAACTGATCACCCTTAATCTCTTGTTGATAGTAGACGGACTTATGTTGGATGGGATAGACGTGTCTTGCAAGCTTAGATGGTGTGAGCAGTGTATTGCTTTGAGTTAAGCTAAGTGCTTACAGATTGTTTTGATAAGTTGGTGCAGGATGATGCTGAGATGTTTATTTTGATGGAAACTTTGAGTGTTAATGAAAGTGGGGAAGTTTGTGGTTTTCCAATTAATTGTTTTTGTCTGGAGGTTTTTCCTAATGAGATAAGTGATTTACCGCTGAAATGCAAAGTGGAGTTGCGATCGACTTAGTTCCTGGAACTAGTCCGATATTGATGGCTCCATATCGTATGCCTGCATTGGGATTGAAGGAGTTGAAGAATCAACTTGAAAATCTGCTTGAGGAAAGGTTCTTTTGTCTTAGTGTGTCACCGTGGGGTGCACCAATTTTGTTAGTTAAGAAGAAAAAAGGTTCTATGACGATAATACACAAGTGAGAAAGGTGACTATCAAGAATAAGTGTTCACGTCCAAGGATTGATGATTTGATGGATCAGTTGGTTGTTGTCAGTGTGTTCAGTAAGATAGATTTGAGATCTGGGTATCATCAGATTCGTGTGAAGGCTGAAGATATTCAAGAGTCTGCTTTTAAAACAAAGTATAGACATTATGAGTATTTCGTGATACCATTTGGTGTGACTAATGCACCATGTGTATTTATGGAGTATATGAATAGGATTTTGCATACTTATTTTGGCAAGTTTGTGATTGTTTTCATTGATGATATTTTGATATATTCGAAGAGTAAACAGGATCTTATTGAGCATCTGAAAATTGTGTTATCAGCGTTGAAAGAGAAGTAGTTGTATGCAAAATTGTCAAAGTGGGAGTTTTGGTTGAAGGAATTGAGTTCCTTGGTCATGTTATCTCGAGTAGGGTTATTGTGGTTGATATGACGAAGGTTGAAGCTGCATCGCAATGGGAAGCTCCAAAACCTGTTTTTGAGATTAGAAGTTTTCTTAGGTTGGCAGATTATTATTGAAAATTCGTTGAAGGATTTTTTTCCAAGTTATCTTTGCCATTTAAGCAGTGGACTAGGAAGGTTCAAGATTTTGTTTTGGATGCAAAGTGTAAAGAAAGTTTCAAGAGCTTTTGAGGTGGCTGACAACAGCACATGTTTTGATTTTGCCGAATCCGACAGAACCACTTGTTGTATAGTGTGATGCTTCGTTGATGGGATTGGTAGGTGTGTTGAGGCAACATCAACAAGTTTAGATTATGCTTTAAGGTAACTTAAAGTGGATAAGAGGAATTATCTAACGCATGATTTAGGGTTGGGTGTTGTTGTGGTTGTATCGAAGCTTTGGAAGCTTCATTTGTTTGGTTCGAGATTTGAGATGTTTAGTGATTATAAGAGCTTAAAGTATTGGGTTGATTAGAAAGAGTTGAATATGAGGCAGAGGAGATGATTGGGACTTCTGATGGATTATGGTTTTGGTTTGAATTACCATTCGGATAAAGCAAACGTGGTAGCTGATGCATCGATTTGGAAATCTTTGCATATACCGATGATGATGGTAAAAGAGTTAGAACTGATTGAGCAATTTCGTGGTATGAGCTTGGTTTGTGAAGAGACTTCTTATGGAGTTAAGCTTAGTATGTCGGACCATACTAGTGGTATTCTTGATGAGATTCTAGAAGGTCAGAAATCTGATTTGAGTTGGTAGATCGGTTGAATTTGATGGATCAAAGTCGAAGAGCTGATTTTCGGATTAATGGAAATGGTTGTCGCTACTGCGAAAATCGGCGCCGGCTGAACAGAAGAGTCGCCACCGTGCGTTATTTATCCCATGGGAGGGAAAGGAAACGCTCAGAGTAAACCTCGCACAACATGGGAAAGGTATGGTCGTCGCAACCAAAACCTGGATTCGGGAGTCGGTTACGCAAGGGGAAGGTATTAGCACCCCTCACGTCCGTCGTACTCGACGAGATCCACGCTTGTTTTCGGGTATGGATTGTTATTCTATCTAAACTATAGGTCAAGGGTTAAAAAGAAAATAAAATGAAAATAAAAATGACTCGGCAAAGTGTCGCACTTTATGCCTACGTATTCCCGCCTGGAACGAGAAATCAGAGTCAACGTAGTTCGCCTACCTACGGGAAAGGAGGGGAAGGTTGCTCGCTAGGATATCGCATCCTATGCCTACGTACTTTCATACAGCATGAAAGATCAGAGCAAACGTAGTTCGGGCCACGTACGACACAAGTCTGTCTTGATTGATTTTATTCCTTCTGAAAAAGGTTTTTCTTCTGATTAGCAGTCCCGGCGGACAAAAATGACGTCTTGATGAGTTCACATTCTTTTAAGGAAGAAGTGTCTTTTATTGTGTTTGAAACCTTATTGTGTTTTTCTGTTTGTTTTGAGGAAGAAGAGACAAAACTCTATCCTACGGTTGCGAAGGGAATCAAACTACCCTAATGTTATCATGCATGGGTTAAGACCTAATGTCTATCATGCTCCTCTCTTGCACAGAGAGAAACAGGGATCCTAAGGGAATAGACGGAAACAGAAACAATAGCATATATACGATAAAGCAGTAAAATGCATGGATGCAGCAATACAAGCGAGGCAAGGGAGTCCCACTCAACCTCGAACCTAGAAAACAATAGGCAAAAGTGAACAGGATTCACTTCCAACCCAACAGGTTAAACAGCAAGCAATACAGTCAGGGAAACCAATCAATACATTAGAAATGAAGTACAGCAAAAAAATAAACAGCTACAGCAGCTCTGCATCAATAGTCTTCAAGTCATCTCCATACAGCTACAAGCTTCAGCAAGCCTCAATCTCCATCTCTACAGCTTTCAAGCAAGGGCTTTGGTCATCAATCTTCCATATACAATGGCTTTTCTTCAAGTCTCAATCTTCAGGAGAAACATCAGTCAACAAGATGAAGTGAATGAATGTTAGACAGTTAATTACCTACCAAGGGTGGTTCATCAACTGTTAACATTAAACAGACAGTTTCCTCTCAAAAGTTCTATCTTTCAAATACATTCACTGATCCTTCCAAAGGAAGGAGGTGGATATTTGAAAGAGACTTTGAATCATAGAGAAAGGATGGATGCAGACAAGGCATTCCATGTTTGAGAAACAAGCTTTCTAATCTAGAGCTCTGCCTAGCTCCTAAACCCTAATCTTCTCAACAGCTGCTGGCAGGAATCTCTTCTTCAACTCTGGAAGTTGGGCTTCAGTCTCTGGATCTCCAATGGCTTCATCATCATCAGTCTTCAGCTTCCCCAATCCCCAGACAATCCCAATACCCATATAGACAAACAGTAATCCCCAGAGGGCACACTACACCAATCAATCACATATAACAGTAATATACCAATAGCAGTAGGGGAATCCTAGTGATTTCTAAGGGGAACTATCCTATACCCATAACCCCTATAGTCCATACCCCAAAAATCAAATGAAACTATCCTAAAAGAATTAAACTATTTCACCTAAGTTTATTTAAAACCCTAATTTTATTCATGTTGTACATACCTACACTAAACACCTAAAATTAATTCCTAAAAATATGAACTAAATTGCATGTACAAGTTACTAGTGTCTACTAATCAACCTAAAAAGAATGGACAAAAAATATTAAAGCAACTATTAGAACAAAATTTATCAAGATCATGTATGAAATGAAACACTTAAAATATGCATTTATTTTGGAAAATATGGGAAAAATATCAAATAAAAAATAAAATGAAATTTTTATTTTTTTATAATTTTCTAGACTCTTTAAAGAAAATTATGCAAAAAGAATTATTAAAAAATATGAAATATATGATTTATTATGATTTTTAGAAAATGCATGAAAAATGAAAAGAAATTAAAAATGACAAAATAGAGAAATAAAGGGAGGGGGTGCCATCAGCAAGGGCGCTTAGTTGTAATTGTTGAGTGGGCCAGAACACAGGGGTGCGAATAGAACAAAGAATTAGGCCCAGCACGCTTCAGAATGTCAACAAAAATCAAAAACCTCAGAACGGTGTGGATAGCAACGTTTCCAGTTGATTATTGTTGGGCCTGGTTGAGAGGGGTGTCAAAAGCAAGGAACTCCAAAGCCCACTCAGAAATTTTAAGTGAAACGGGGCGTTTCACTCCTTTGAGTTTCCCTCCGTTTCCAAATTAAATCGTGGCCGTTTGATTCGATCCTCAGTCAAGGTCAACTACTCCATCGTGTGGCCATGGCTTCGTCATCAACCTCCAGCCAAAACCCTAAGCTCTGAAACCCTAACCATGCACGAATCAAACTCTCCTCTGTTCTCCCTCATACCTCCATGGATTCACTCGACATAAAAAGCAAACTTGGTCTACAACAATCCCTCTACACAGCCATAACCATAAATCCTCCTAAAACTCAAGCACTAAATCAATTCGATAAAGATAACAGTTGTGATCCACCATGAACACCTGTGATCAATTCAACCAAAACTCACCAATTCTTATCCTAAACTCAACCACAACTCAAGCTGATCTTAACATGCTAATCCAACAAGATGTTCGTGCATTATCCTCACAATTACAAGCCTCAACAGTTTGTGCACTCCATAGCCAAACCTCACAAAACCTCTCCAAACTCTGTGAAAATCATCACCTAACCACCTAGGTCTCTAATACACTAACAATCCTATGCCATGATCACTATGCTAGCTAATTCGAAGGAAAACAAACCTGGTGCAATTTCTTGAAAACAGGTGCTTCAATCCCTGAATCTGAGGCTTGTGATGGATGGAAAATGATCCAAGAACTCAATGATGGCTTCTGTATGCAACAAGTATGACTATAAGGCTTGAAATCTCTCACTTCCACAATTTGTGATTCTTGAATGATGATGATGGATGGCACGGTTCCTTGTTCAATTTGCCAAATAAATGTGTGATTTCTGATCCTTGGATGATGATGATGAAGAACCAAACAAGAATGGTGAAGATTGGTGGAGATTTGAGAGGGTTTGAGATGCTTTTGCAAATTGGAGAAAGGGTGTATAACTTGGGGTTTTGAGAAAATGTAATCACCAACCATAGCATGAACTATCTCTTATCAATATATAGGTGAGGTTAGAACCTCCTAGAAACTTGGAGAAGCTTCCCTTGCACAAATTCCCTTGGATTTGGTTTATGTACCTTCCATTACAAGCAACCATGGATAAATCCCAAAATATGAACTAATCTCAAAATTCTATTTTAGCCAATGTCTTTAAAATGATCTTTCCATTCAAAATGACCTATAATTTTGCTTCATTTGGCCAAGATATGAAAAATCTCATTTTTAAGGTCATTTTTATTCATTAAATCCAACAATTTTGAAACCTTGTGCTATGAATCCTTACAATCTCTCATGGTCACTTTTCTGGACTCAAAATGTCATTTGGAACAAGTTTGATGTTGTAAAGTTTTCCATTTGAAGCTTCCTTGTATGAGTTTTGGGCATAGGTTAAAATGACCTGTAATTTTCAAATGACCAAAATACCCTTTGCTTGCCAAGACCATAAGTAGAGTTCCACAAATCACATAAAGGCATACTATACCATTCTAGAAATCTAAGACAATGAGGAACAATTCTTAAGTTGACCAAAAATTCATTTGAAATCTCCTTGAGGGGTAAAAATAGCTTGGAAGTCAAGTCACTTTCACAGACAAAGTTTCAGATACCTCAGATGACCTGTAACTTGCAAGGACCATAACTTGAGTTCTATAAATCTCCTTGATGTCTTCTACCACTCAAACTAAAGGTCTTGAGATCCTATACAAGTTCCATGTTGGCCAAGGATCCATTTGAAGCTTGAATTTTGACTTATCTTGCTTGGAAATTTGACCTAAACTAGGGGATTTTACATAGAAACCCTAATTTAGAAATTCCTCTTCTCCTTGATTTCTCTTGAATTCTTCTTGGCATATCACCCTATCCTTCTTTGCATGTCAAATGATGAACCCCACATCTCTTCAATAGCCCTTAATGCCTTTCAATCAATCAATTGACCTAGAGTTGACCTAGAGTTGACCCCAGATGAGACCCTAGTTGACTGTCTTCAATTACAATACTTGTGACTTCACCAATGACTTATTTCCTTCTCCAAATGACTTTCTGAGTCTCCCATGATGCCCACATACTCTCCATGCTCAGTTCACAGCCCACAACTTACTTTGTTGATCCTCAAATACCCTCAGCTAGGAGATAGATGAACTGCTTGATCCATTGACTTCCCAGCTTTCAAATTCTTTTCTGATGACTTGAATGAGATTAAATTTGAATAATAACCTCTTGATAGGCCTCTAGAGATGAGAATAATGATTGATTCCCTGTTGGATGACTTGCTATGCTTATGCTATGCAGATGAGTAACCTATGTACATGAATCTATATGCAAATGCTAATGATATTGAAACATAAACCAAGTGAATAAGGTTGAGCAAATTTTAGGGTGCAACAGCTGCCCCTATTCAAGCGACTTGGACCCGATTGGGTGAAGAGCCCGGAGCCTTCGTACATTCGCGGTACAAGACGGTTGAATACTAAGAACCCAGAAATTTGCCAACCGCAGAAATAAACCGCGCCACTGCTTGGGTAACGACATCCACTGCCTGGATCTGACTGTCACTACAACCCACTAATCTCGTGCTGGGGATTATTTTCATCAGCCTGAAAAATATTTTTTTTATCGCAGAGATAGAACATTGTCCACGTCCGAAAGCCTGCTTCGTCAATTCGGAAAAATTCCACAACTTTGCTGGGGATGGCTCGTTTGCCTTCTCGTTAGAAATAAATCGTCCACTTCAGAAATAAACTCTTCCCCGTTAGGAATAACACCGTCCTCGTAAGGAATAACACCATCCACGTTAGGGCTAAGTCTTCGTCTGGATTTGTTCGCGTAAGGACTAAACTTTTCCACGTTAGGAAGGCAACTCTGATCTGTCCGCGTCAGGACCTCAACTTGACATGTCCACGTAAGGACTCAAACTTTCCACGTAAGGAATGCAATCTTTTTTCCGCGTAAGGAATCATTTTCTTTTCCACGTAAGGAATCATTCTTAACCTGTCCACGTAAGGACTCCAATCTTCATTCCACGTAAGGAATCACAATCTTTCCACGTACGGAAACCAACAATCTTTCCACGTCAGGAATACAATCTCGATCTGTCTACGTAAGGACTACATCGTCCACGTTAGGACCCCCCTTTCCATGTTAGGAATAATAATCTTCTTGATTTGTCCACGTAAGGACTCCATCGTTCCACGTAAGGAATACTTCTTCATCTGTCCACGTAAGGACTCCAGTCTGATATGTCCACGTAAGGACTCAATCTTTCCACGTAAGGAAACCAACTTGTCTTTTCTGCGCCTGTCCACGTCAGGACTGAACTTGCTTTTCCATGTAAGGAACTGAAGCTTCTCTTTCCACGTAAGGAATAACCTTGTCCACGTCAGGACTCATCTTTCCATGTAAGGAATAACCTTGTCCACGTCAGGACTCATCTTTCCACGTAAGGAATAACTTGATATGCTTTGTCCACGTAAGGACTCCGATCTCTTGACTTGCTGAGGAAATAAAACTTGTCCACGTTAGGACCCATGTACCTTTGACCCACTGGGGAAGTGAGACTTTGCCCACGTCAGAACTCACATCTCACCCTGCTGAAGTAATAGGACCTGTCCACGTCAGGACTTGCGCGCCTTCGACTTGCTGGGGAAATAAGACTGCGTCCACGTCAGGACTCATACTTTGCCCACAACACGAAGAAGGATAACTTTGTCCACGTCCGGACTCTCGTATCTTGTCATCGCGAAAAACTATAATTTTGCCCACGTCAGGACACACAGTCATCATTAAGAAGAAAGACACTTGCTGGAAATAAATTGTCCACGTCAGGACACCAACACGAGGAATAACCCACTTTTGTCCACGTCAGGACTCCACACTCAATCAATACCGAGAACTCGAATCCGTCCATGTTAGGACTAACGCATATCATTAAACTGGCAGAAATGTCCACGACAGGACTCCACGTAATAACAACTCTGAAACATCGAACCTGCCCACGTTAGGACTAGCACCTCCCATCAGCCCGGGGAATTAAAACTGTCCACGTTAGGACTCCGATTTTCTAGCACGAAGAAAACAGCATCCTTGCAGCTGACTCTACTGGGGATATTTGGAAACCAAACTTCCGGAAGCCTTTGCTGATAACCGGCGAAATTCTGATTCATGAATCCTTTGCTGACCAATAGCTCTGCTTGGGGATAAGGAGAAACTTATCCTGCTGACTCTGTGGGGAGTAGTGCCACAGCTGACACTTCGCTGAATGTCTCATGCCGAGACCTCAAATGTTCATTGATTTATTGGGGCGAGAACTCTCTCTACTTGCAGGAGAAACAATACTGGTAACAAAAGGTCAGCCAACCTAGTTTATGTTCCAAACTGCATGCGTTCGACAATGATGCAATGCTCCATTCGACATGGAAATGCTACGCTTTTATTTGGTGAATGCAAGTATGACATTGTATGCCAATGCAAATGCAGACTCGAACCGCTGAGATATAAGAACTGCTTCAGCAAAATAAATGCTGAAGATAATGCCAACTCCGTTGGGGATAGCCAGATGCTACAGACTTGTTCCAGCAAAATAAATGCTGGAAGAGTGAAGTCGGCTCAGCTGGGAAATTGGGAGCTGAAACCAAACACCTCGCTGAAGTAACGCCCTGCTGGGGAATACAACTCTACTGGAGAATAACAGATGCGCCTAGTATGATTGAACTTCTGCGGGAGAGTGAACGGGTATCACACGGTATTCCGGCAAAATAAATGCCAGGACCCGCACCAACTCTGTCGGGGATAGTCTTAATCTTCGAATTCCACTGGGAGGAATGAAAACACTTGCGGAGAGAATTCCGCTGGGGATGGGATGATTCTCTTGGGGAAAATTAACTGACTCCGCTAGGGGAGAGTAAATGACCCTGCGGGGAAAGGTAAACTGCCTGAATACAACTCACAAATATTAATCTTCTGCGGCTAAACCACTCTGCTTGAGATGCACTGTCTGAATACAGCCTTCGATCTTGGAATCGCCAAACTCTGCTGAGGGTAAATGGCTTTACTGGAGAATATCCTTTGGATAAGCTAAGACTAGCTGGGGAATTCTATCCTTCTTCAGTAAGATCATGCATGACCTGCATGGAGATCAAGTCTTTCGTTATTGCAACCTTTTGGTCATCTTCCTCGTACGGTTGTGAAACCTGCAACAACACAAACAAGACAAGACAAGCCTGTGCAACCAAATCGATTCAGGTTAGTGATGTTATTTTCAGTTAATTCAAAGCTTTAGCAATTGTTGGCAAGGGCCAGTGATGTTATACACATGCTAGTTTCAGTAAACTTAGGCGCTTTATCATGCACAAAACAGTAAAGAACCAGCATCAAGTACTGAATAACATATTTTATTGATTGGGCCCCTGAATGGGCGGAGTTTTATACACGGGATGTAACTCCTGAAAAGAGGAAGCTACGCAAAGCAGATATACAAGTATGCACAATAAGCATAAATACTTTGACAAATTAAATTTTGTACACATGTCGGCAACGGGATGCAGACGAACACCACGAATTGATCCTCCTATGACTCATCCGACTCTAATGCTTTCCCGGTATCCATACCTCCGAAGCGGTTGTATCTGATAATCGACCCCTCAGGTATTCTCCCGCACTGATGCTTACTGAAATGTCAAATTCGGACCGCAGTCATTTGCTTTTCAAATCCCTAACTTTTGCGTGAACCGCCCTTTACGGGTTTTCAGTTCACCGGGATACCCCTTTTTGCCGAAGCCGCCCAGTGTAGGTTTTCAACTTCGCGGGTGTACATTTTTCATTTTTATCCCTAACTTTTGCCCGAACCTTTCATTCTGTTTTTGGTCCGCCGGGATGCCCCATTTTTGCCTGGACTCTCTTTTTTCTGTCCAGCGGGTCTACTTTAAGCAAAGTATTTTTTAACTGCGTCCGAATTCACAGGTGACGTGAAGTCTTCACCGTCCATGGTGGACAACAATAACGCTCCTCCTGAAAAGACTTTTCTGACAACGTATGGCCCTTCGTAGTTGGGGGTCCACTTGCTCCTGTGATCTGCTTGCGGCGGGAGAATCCTTTTCAGCACAAGGTCGCCCGTCTGAAAGCTTCGCGGATGTATCTTTTTATCATATGCTTTCTTCATTCGGCTTTGATACAAACGACCGTATGCTAGAGAAGCGAGCCTCTTCTCATCCATCAAACTCAATTGGTTCAACCTGTCTTTCACCCATTCTGCCACGTCCAGCTGAACATCTCGCAATACCCTCAGAGAAGGGATCTCAACTTCCAATGGTAATACCGCTTCCATTCCGTATACCAACGAGAACGGGGTTTCCCCGGTTGATGTGCGTACCGTCGTACGATAACCGTGCAAAGCGAAAGGTAGCATCTCATGCCAATCCTTATAGGTTACCACCATTTTCTGCACAATCTTCTTGATATTCTTATTGGCCGCTTCGACAGCGCCATTCATCTTGGGTCGGTACGGGGAGGAGTTGTGATGTTCGATCTTGAAATTCTGACAGAGCTCCTTCATCATTTTGTTGTTCAGGTTTGAACCGTTGTCCGTGATTATCCGCTCGGGGATCCCATATCGACAAATGATATCTCTCTTGATGAATCTGGCCACCACTTGCTTCGTTACATTTGCGTAAGACGCCGCTTCCACCCACTTGGTGAAATAATCGATTGCTACTAAGATGAACCGATGTCCGTTAGAAGCCGTCGGCTCGATCTTTCCAATCATATCGATTCCCCACATCGAGAAGGGCCATGGCGATGACATCACATTTAGAGGACTCGGAGGTACATGGATCTTATCAGCATAGATTTGGCACTTGTGGCACTTCCTCGCAAACTTAAAACAATCGGTTTCCATAGTCAGCCAAAAATAACCTGCCCGTAGCAGCTTTCTCGTCATAGCATGCCCACCAGCATGCGTACCAAAGGTACCTTCGTGTATTTCCTCCATGAGCAGCTTTGCCTCTCTTTCGTCTACACAACGCAACAGCACCAAATCGTGGTTTCTTCTGTATAAGACGCCATCCGGATTCAAATAGAAATTACCCGCTAATCTCCTGAGAGTCTTCTGATCTTGACTGGATGCCCCAGCCGGATACTCTTTATTCTTCAGGAAATTAAGGATATCAAAATACCACGGTTTGTCGTCGGATGCTTCATCAATAGCAAATACGTAAGCTGGTCTGTCAAGCCGAGAGATAATGATTCGGGGAGCCTCGTTCCAGAAATTGACTTTGTACATGGAAGACAAAGTGGCGAGGGCGTCAGCCATTTGGTTCTCTGCCCGCGGTACATGATGCAATTCAACCTTGTCAAAGAAAGGCAACAATCTCCTTGCATAGTTCATGTAATGTATCAAGTTGGGCTGACGTGTCTCCCATTCCCCTTTGATCTGATTCACCACCAGAGCTGAGTCTCCGTATACGTCTAAATTCTTGATTCGCAAATCAATGGCTTCTTCAAGCCCCATTATACAAGCTTCGTATTCGGCCTCATTGTTGGTAACGGCAAAGGTCAACCGGGCAGTAAACGGGATGTGCGACCCGTGTGGCGTAGTAATGATTGCCCCTATTTCGCTACCGTAAGCATTCACAGCTCCGTCAAATATCATCTTCCATTTGGAACCCAACTCTGGTCCTTCGTCTGGCAACGACTCTTCACAATCTTTCATCTTTAGGTACATGATATCCTCGTCAGGAAAATCAAACCTCATTGATTGGTAATCTTCAATAGGCTGCTCCGCCAGATACTCAGACAGTACGCTCCCCTTTATAGCCTTTTGCGAGACGTATTGGATGTCATATTCAGTCAAGACCATCTGCTAACGGGCAATTCTCCCTGACAACGCCTGCTTTTCGAATACATATTTGATCGGATCCATCTTCGAGATGAGCATGGTTGTATGATTCAGCATGTATTGCCTCAGACGCTTGGCGGCCCAGGCTAGCGCGCAACAAGTTTTTTCCAACATTGAGTATCGAGATTCACAATCGGTAAATTTCTTACTCAAGTAATAAATCGCATGCTCTTTTCTCCCTGTCTCGTCGTGTTGACCGAGGACACAACCCATGCTTCCCTCAAGAACTGTCAAATACATGATTAAGGGTCTACCCGCCACTGGGGGTATCAAGATAGGAGGCTCCTGCAAATACTGCTTTATTTTATCGAACGCCTTTTGACAATTTTCGTTCCACGTTACAGCTTGATCTTTCTTCAATAGCTTGAATAATGGTTCACACGTAGCAGTTAGGTGAGATATGAACCGGGCGATGTAGTTCAACCTCCCTAAAAACCCGCGCACCTCTTTCTCTGTTTTAGGCGTCGGCATTTCTTGTATCGCTTTTATTTTAGCAGGATCGACCTCTATTCCTCTTTCGCTTACGATAAACCCCAGCAGTTTACCCGATCTCACCCCGAAGGTGCATTTGTTAGGGTTCAGTCTCAGCCTGAACTTCCTAAGCCTTTTAAATAACTTCAGCAGATTCACCAGATGCTCTTCCTCCGTCTGGGATTTGGCAATCATATCGTCTACATAAACTTCGATCTCTTTATGCATCATATCATGGAAAAGAGTCGTCATAGCCCGCTGATATGTTGCCCCAGCATTTTTCAAACCAAAGGGCATCACTTTATAGCAAAATGTTCCCCAAGGCGTTATGAAAGTGGTCTTCTCCATATCCTCTGGCGCCATTTTAATCTGATTATAGCCTGAAAAGCCATCCATGAAGGAGAATACGGAGTATTGAGCAGTATTATCAACTAGCACGTCAATATGAGGAAGTGGAAAATCGTCTTTTGGGCTTGCTTTATTCAAATCTCTATAATCCACGCACATCCGAACCTTGCCATCTTTCTTTGGCACAGGTACGATGTTAGCAACCCATGAGGGATATTTTGTCACAGCCAGGAAACCAGCGTCCCACTGTTTTTGAACTTCCTCTTTGATCTTTACTGCCATATCTGGTCGAGTCCTGCGAAGCTTTTGTTTGACTGGCGGGCAATCTTCTTTCAGTGGCAGGCGATGCACAACCATATATGTATCGAGCCCTGGCATATCCTCATACGACCAAGCGAACACATCATTATACTCTCGGAGCATTTCAACCAGTCTTCGCTTGATATCGCTCTGCAGCGCGGCTCCGATACGAATATTCTTCTCAACCCCTTCCGACCCCAAATTGATAATTTCGATGACCTCGTCGTGAGGCATAATGGCTCTTTCCTCTTGCTTCACCAACCAAGACAGTTCTTCAGGAACGTCACTATCTTCGACAACCTCTTCTTCGGCTTGAAATACCGGATGCTCAAAGTCGGGACGAGTCGTAGGCGGTTCAAGGATGTCATCTGAAAATGTTATCCTGCAAAAGGAATGGTTAAGTGCTTCAAAATGCGTATAAAGCGAAAAACCACGTTGCCATTTTATTGAAAAATACAAAACAAGAAAGACAGGGATTACAGTATTTGCACATGAAAAAACGCCATTTATTTAATGATTAACACACAATGTTCATAACAACACCGCCCTGAGCAGATCGCGATGCCCCGGGCAAGACATCAGATTATTCAACAATTAATAAAGCAAAGCATTACTGTTTAAGGGTCACAGGAACAAACTCCTGAATAGACCAGTTGCACAGTCCCTGTCCTGGCGTGCTTGGCTGAATCCAGGCATCCATATCACAGTCGCTGTCTCCTTCGTCAGACTCCGAAGCAGCGTTGACGGTTTCATGACATACTCCACTGGCAGAGATGGTTATTGGCCCTCTGAAACGGGGTGCCCCCACAGTAGGTGTTGACGACGATGGTTGGTATCCCAGCCCGAACCGGTCCATCTTCACAGGAATATCCAGCACTTTACCCCAGCCCTTTGCTTCTCCTGCCTCCACTAGAGCTTGAGCTTCTTTATACGATGAGACGGCTATTTCCGACGCTTTGCTCGGCCCGGGACTTTTGTCCTTGATACGCAACCCTTCAAATGCCTGGCAAGGTGTTTCGTGGATCTCTCCGTCGACCTCTACATATTTAAATGACGACAGATGGCTGACCAGGATGTCTTCTTCTCCGCATACGGTGACCACGCTGTCTCCGACCATATATTTCAACTTCTGATGCAGGGTAGACGTGACTGCCCCAGCCCCGTGGATCCAAGGTCTTCCAAGCAAGCAGCTGTACGCAGGTTGTATATCCATGATATAAAACTCAGTTACAAACACCTCCGGCCCTACTTGCAGGGGCAATGTGATCGATCCAAAGACTGTTCTTCGCGTGCCGTCAAAGGCTCTAACTACCAAGTCACTGGGCGTGCACATGATTCCTCTGACATCCAACTTCATCATCGCTTTCTTGGGCATCACATTCAAAGACGATCCGGTGTCGACCAATACATGCGACATTACTGATCCTCTACACTCGACAGATATGTGCAGCGCCATATTATGATCTCTCCCTTTCGGGGTCAAATCGAAGTCGGTGAAGCCTAAGCTGTGGCCCGCATTCACGTGTGCCAACACTCCTTCCAGCTGATTCACGGAGACGTCTTGGGGTACGAAGGAAGTGTCCAGGACTTTCAACAAAGCATTTCTGTGAGCTTCCGAACACAAGAGCAATGACAGGATAAATATTTTGGACGGCGTCTGCTGCAGATGCTCCACAATCTTATAATCACTTTTTCGAATCAAGCGCATGAACTCTTCTACATCTTTCGATGCTGCTTCTTTGTCGCTTGCCTGCACTGGGACATTCTCGACCATCTTCCCCTTTCCTTTCGCTAGTCTTTCGGCCTCCACTTCAGGTGATATAAAGATCCTACCACTCCTTGTCATACCTCCTGAACCACCAACATTATCGACAGTCTCGGCCGACTGCTTATTAACATCAATCTTTATCCCGTCACAATACACCTCCAACCCATATGACCATGGCACTGCTTTCATGCTCTCGTACGGGATTGGTCCGGCCTTAGTTATGGTGATCGGTGGTCGCTGAACCGGTGCTGCAATAGTGATTGTCTTTCGCGGAATTGTTACAGTGGCCACATCACTCCGATCATCTGTTACTGCCCCTGCAGGCTCTTCGGTTGCGGCTCGGTCAAACTGCAATGTGCCTCCATCAATTAAAGCTTGAATGCCTTTCCTCAAATCATCACACCCCCCAGCTAGGGTCCAGCACTCTAAGCAATACTCGTCACACCCTGGATAAACACCCTCTTGCAGCAATCTGCTTTTTATCTCGCCCAGCGGCGTCTTTAAATCGTCAACATTCATAATCAGATTCAACCCTTCCTCGGTCAGAATGGCGTTTGCCCCATGGTTAGGCATGGGTTTCTGCACTATATTCGGACCTGCTGTTCCGAAATTGATAGTCTTATTGTCCAGAAGATCCTGCACAACATGCTTAAAAGCATGACAACCCTCTATATCGTGGCCCGGAGCCCCAGAATGAAACTCACAGTGCCTGCTCGCGTCATAACTGTACGGGGGAGTTCCCGTTATCGGTGCCAGAGTCCTCTTCTCTACCAGGTTCAAACCCAACAATGTCTGCAACAAATCTGCATAGGTGGATGGAGGCTTCTCGAACACTCTTCTCGATTTACCGCCCTGGAATCTTCGCTGAGCCTGTTGTGCCCCCTGCTGAGGCTGTTGCTGCTGTTGCTGCATTGGCTGCTGCTGAACTGGTTGTTGTTGCTGAAGTGGTTGTTGCTGGTACGGGATAGTAACACTTGCCACCTGCTGCGGCTGATGATATTGGTTCCGACCTCTGCCTCGGCCTCGGTCTCCAAACACTGCGCTGGCCTCGCCCTGACGGCGCCCACCAAAAGCCTTCCTATTACTGCCAGATGCAGTTGATTCCTCAGCCTGGAATTTTCCCTGTTTAATGTTACGCTCAATCTTTTCTCCCATCAGAATCAAATCTGAGAAACTGGCCAGAGATGTATGAAACAACATGTCGTGAAACAAGCCCGTGAATGTGCCGACGAACATGTCATTCATTTCCTTGTCTTCTACTGGAGGACGGACCCTGGCAGCCATATCGCGCCACCTTTGCGCGTACTCTTTAAAGCTCTCCCCCTTCTTCTGAGACAGCCCTGCCAATTGGACCCGATTGGGTGCCAAGTCGCTGTTATACTTGTAGTGAGCTACAAATGCCTCTGCCAGTTGCTTCCACGTCTTGATATTAGTTGGCTCCAACCCCATGTACCACTCTAAGGAAGGGCCTGACAGACTATCTTGAAAGAAATGCATTAGCATTCTCTCATCAGTTGAATACGCAGACATTTTTCTGTAATAAGCCCGCACGTGTACTTTCGGATAGGTGTCCCCTTTATACTTATCAAACATAGGAGCTTTGAATTTGATTGGCACCCTCAAGCCAGGTACCAAGCCCATTGTTGACATGTCTAAGCCCACAGCACTTTGGTTCAGGACACCCCTCATCTGCTCTTCTAGCATTCTGATCTTCTGGGAGTTATCCATTGGCCCTTCGAAACCTCCGCCGGAGAAAGCGTCCTCCTGCTGATCTTCTTGCCACATGCCATTCCCAACTCCATACCCATCATATTCATTATTGCGGCCAGCCCTAATCTGATTCATCCCCGGACCTCGGCCTCTGTTGCCGTACCCTTGAACACCTCCAGCAGGCCCAAAAGCCATAAACCCAGCGCCGTTTCCATTTCCGAAACCTCCGTAGCCCTGATTGGTCACACCATAACCGTCTTGCCCAAAGCCTTGAGCATTGAGACCATATTTCCCAGCATTATCGAATCCCTGATCATTGAACCCGAATCCAGCATTGCCAAAGTCGTTGCCTCCCATGTTATCACCCAAGTTGACATCACCAAGCCCAACGTTATGGACAGCATTCTCGTTCCCAACTCCGACGTTACCGTTCACAGCAGTGGTAGCGTTGTTGACATTAGCAGCAGGTATATTGACTACGGGTGGAGCCACTGGCGTGGGAGTGCCATCTCCATGAACAGTATCGACTCGCACAGACTGATGTTCCTCATTACCATGACCAGCATTTTGGGCCAACAGAGGTTGGACCATGGCTTGCAAATTCTCCTGACCTTTTGCAATAGCTTCCATGGTCTGCATAAAGAGAGCTAGCTTCTCGCGCACATCTTGCATCTCGTTCTGCATTTGATCCATGATTCTTCGACAGTTGGTGCGAGTAGAATAGCGGTGCGGGTGCTGATCTGCAATCCTGAAAAGTACCTGGTACAGAGCAGGAAATAAGACACCATCCAAAGATTACCTGTAATGCAATATGAATATGAATGCAATGCAATGTGTGTCTGTGCCTTAGGGAAGTTCATTCCCCGATTCTAGTGTGAAAGTGCCGCTGTAGTGACAGTGATATCAATATAAAGATCGGCGCTGAATCACAGAAAGCCTCATATATTGCTGAGAAATCAATAAGCCAAGAATACAATGTTGCTGAGAGTATAACAAGAAGGCATGACCTCAACCAACAATCCTGGTGATGGTCAACACTATGCAAATAAAGCAGACAAGTTACTACATGAAATGATCAAATCCTCCCATAAGTCTGGTACTCTTCTAGCAATTTCTTGGTCTCCGGATGACTTGGTCGATCAAGCAGTCCTTCCACAAGTTGGTTCCTCTTCTTAAGAACACGCCGCACGTCCTCAGCAGTTTCTTCCCATGCCCCCTCTCCGAAGCGGTCCTCTAGTTTACGCTTCTGAGACATGGCTTCATCTCTGCCTTTGATGGCCTTGTTTAGTGCATTCTGGAGACTGTACCGGGTCATCACTTCTTCTTCACATTTCTTAATGCTGGACTTCAACTGCTCTTCGAGGTCGGAAATTTGCTGCTTCAACTTATCTTCCCTCTTCTTATTGCTGGTGAGCGTGGCATTCCAGGTCTTATTGCAAGAAGAGATCTCTCGGTGAGCGATGTCAAGCGGTTTCTTCTTAGACTTAAGCATGTCATGGGAGCTTCTGAACTCTTGCCCCAGACGTTCGTGCTTCTTCCTTTCCTCAGTCAACTCAGCCCCTAATCTGGTCATTAGCTCAATCTGCTGTTGGAAAGCGTACACGGCCTTGTTTTTCTCGCTGCGTACCTGGGCTAGCTCCTGCTCTAACCCTTCGTTGATCTTCATCAAGGCTTCTTTTTCCTTCACAACTTGCTCGTAGGCCTCCCTAGAAACAGTAGTTGGCTCTGCTACCGGAATAGGAACAAGAACTGGTGCATCTGGGAATGGCATCCTCAACTGACTGGCTCTCTCCTGAATCCACTCTCTGTAAGGTGCATAGGCCTGACAGTCATTCTTCCCTAACAACGGCTTCCCTCTTCGGTTAATATGCGTCCAGGCATGCTGCAGCTTGGCCAATAACTCCCCCTTCAAATCGCCGGTAAAGTACAGAGATTCCTGCACTTCTTCCTCTTTTGGCGGGTTCTTCAGCGCATATCCAAACTGACGGACGAACAGAGAAGGGTTGTAGTTGATACACCCTTTTCTTCCAATCAACGGAATATTAGGGTACCCAGAACAACTGAATATAAGCTCAGATCCCAGCAGATCTCTATCAAACCATTCGACATCTTCGGAAGATAGCCTCATCAAGCGCTCTGACTAGCTAGATGTAGTTGCACTCTCCACAAAAGATCCCTTCATGGGAAGATGACTTTTGAACCACATATTCAGTAGAGGAGCACAGCAGTAAACAACCTTTCCCCTTCTGTTTTCGTTCTTGTAGTGCAAGGAGTAGTAGAAGTCTCCAATCAGCGTTGGCACTGGATTGCCGGCAGCAAATAGATGGAACGCGTCCAAATCTACGAAGTTGGGCAAGTTAGGAAACAGCACAATTCCATAAATGCATAGAGCCAAAATGGCGTTGAAAACCACCCAACATCCGTTCTTGGCATACTCCTGAGCTTTGCCAATCAAGAAATCAAGAGAGAAACCTGAAACCCCAAGCCAAGAAGTCAATAACAGTTCTGCAGCGTCCATATGCAAGGCTTTGGCTAAGTCCTCCAACTTGGGCTCAGCAGCAGAGTGAATAAAGGGAACCTTGTTCTGCACGGGTAACTCAGTAAACTCCACATACTCCTCTATGGTAGGCCCTAGAATGAAGTCAGCAAACGTAAAACACCTCAATGCGGGGTCATAGAACTGCATCAAGGTGTACAGCCCGTTCATCTCATCAGCAGTGGGCTTGCAGACTAATCTCAGTAATCTCCCGTGGCTCATTCTGAAGCTTCTCCTAACCTCCTCATCAACAAGAGATATCAGACCCAGCAAAGAAGTAATATCAGGTGAAGGCAGCTTATACGCAACTGTTTTCCTCAAACCAGCCATAATCAATACTCAGAAGTCTGGGCACTAGAACCGGGGGATATGCAAATGAACCTGCAGCACAGACACACGTTAATGGGATGCAATGATAATGGGTATGCAAATAATGCAATGCAAATAACATGCAACAGGGACCAACTGTCGTAGCTGAATAGCCTGAACCACATCAAGAGGTCTCAAACAGACTCTTTAGAAGTCCTCAAACTCTGGTCTCAGATAGACCTAAAACAAAGCTCCAACAATGGTCTCTGACAGACCTCAAACTATAACCCCAACTGGTCTCTGGTAGACCTCAAATCATATCTCCAACTGGTCTCTGACAGACCTCAGAACTCTCCAACTGGTCTCTGACAGACCTCAGAACTCTCCAACTGGTCTCTGACAGACCTCATAACTCTCCATAAATACCCAGGATCTCTGATCAAGAAATAACCGGTATCCGAAAGTCTAGTTACCTGCATAACCCCAAACCCTCTCACAGGTGGATGTCCTAGTAACTGACAAGGTACGGCATCCTATGCGGTCGTCGGCGTCACAGACTTTCAGGGTTGATGATACGATTCCCAGAAGGACTGGCATCATCAAATCCTGAAGAGGCCTCACTTAGCCAACTTCCAAATGATCGGTTCCCGGAGTCGACAATTCAGCTGACCAACAACCCCTTCGACCCAAAGGGTAGAAAAAGAAGCCAACCAGAAGAACCTCGTCCGAGTGTAGATTTCATGAGACACTAATGCAAGCAAAGCCGGCACGCGCCCACTACTTTCTACTCTAATTTTAGGTGCACTCAAGCCCAGGTCCGGCTTATCTCTCAATCATAGAACCACCCATCACACCCCAATACAGCAATAATAATCAATATATACAATGCTGAAAATAAAGGTCAGAAATATAAATCCATACAAAATCCTCGACGGTAAACAAGCGTTAGGATTGACTCTCTTAAGGGACGTTGGATCCCAAATGCATAAGAACTATCGCAGTCCTTAGCAGCCAGGGGACGTTGGATCCCCAGCAGAGTCACCAGCTGTCGCTACTGCGAAAATCGGCGCCGGCTGAACAGAAGAGTCGCCACCGTGCGTTATTTATCCCATGGGAGGGAAAGGAAACGCTCAGAGTAAACCTCGCACAACATGGGAAAGGTATGGTCGTTGCAACCAAAACCTGGATTCGGGAGTCGGTTACGCAAGGGGAAGGTATTAGCACCCCTCACGTCCGTCGTACTCGACGGGATCCACGCTTGTTTTCGGGTATGGATTGTTATTCTATCTAAACTATAGGTCAAGGGTTAAAAAGGAAATAAAATGAAAATAAAAATGACTCGGCAAAGTGTCGCACTTTATGCCTACGTATTCCCGCTTGGAACGAGAAATCAGAGTCAACGTAGTTCGCCTACCTACGGGAAAGGAGGGGAAGGTTTTTCTTCTGATTAGCAGTCTCGGCGGACAAAAATGATGTCTTGATGAGTTCACATTCTTTTAAGGAAGAAGTGTCTTTTATTGTGTTTGAAACCTTATTGTGTTTTTCTGTTTGTTTTGAGGAAGAAGAGACAGAACTCTATCCTACGGTTGCGAAGGGAATCAAACTACCCTAATGTTATCATGCATGGGTTAAGACCTAATGTCTATCATGCTCCTCTCTTGCACAGAGAGAAACAGAGATCCTAAGGGAATAGACGGAAACAGAAACAATAGCATATATACGATAAAGCAGTAAAATGCATGGATGCAGCAATACAAGCGAGGCAAGGGAGTCCCACTCAACCTCGAACCTAGAAAACAATAGGCAAAAGTGAACAGGATTCACTTCCAACCCAACAGGTTAAACAGCAAGCAATACAGTCAGGGAAACCAATCAATACATTAGAAATGAAGTACAGCAAAAAATAAACAGCTACAGCAGCTCTGCATCAATAGTCTTCAAGTCATCTCCATACAGCTACAAGCTTCAGCAAGCCTCAATCTCCATCTCCACAGCTTTCAAGCAAGGGCTTTGGTCATCAATCTTCCATATACAATGGCTTTTCTTCAAGTCTCAATCTTCAGGAGAAACATCAGTCAACAAGATGAAGTGAATGAATGTTAGACAGTTAATTACCTACCAAGGGTGGTTCATCAACTGTTAACATTAAACAGACAGTTTCCTCTCAAAAGTTCTATCTTTCAAATACATTCACTGATCCTTCCAAAGGAAGGAGGTGGATATTTGAAAGAGACTTTGAATCATAGAGAAAGGATGGATGCAGACAAGGCATTCCATGTTTGAGAAACAAGCTTTCTAATCTAGAGCTCTGCCTAGCTCCTAAACCCTAATCTTCTCAACAGCTGCTGGCAGGAATCTCTTCTTCAACTCTGGAAGTTGGGCTTCAGTCTCTAGATCTCCAATGGCTTCATCATCATCAGTCTTCAGCTTCCCCAATCCCCAGACAATCCCAATACCCATATAGACAAACAGTAATCCCCAGAGGGCACACTACACCAATCAATCACATATAACAGTAATATACCAATAGCAGTAGGGGAATCCTATGATTTCTAAGGGGAACTATCCTATACCCATAACCCCTATAGTCCATACCCCAAAAATCAAATGAAACTATCCTAAAAGAATTAAACTATTTCACCTAAGTTTATTTAAAACCCTAATTTTATTCATGTTGTTCATACCTACACTAAACACCTAAAACTAATTCCTAAAAATATGAACTAAATTGCATGTACAATTTACTAGTGTCTACTAATCAACCTAAAAAGAATGGACAAAAAATATTAAAGCAACTATTAGAACAAAATTTATCAAGATCATGTATGAAATGAAACACTTAAAATATGCATTTATTTTGGAAAATATGGGAAAAATATCAAATAAAAAATAAAATGCAATTTTTATTTTCTTATAATTTTCTAGACTCTTTAAAGAAAATTATGCAAAAAGAATTATTAAAAAATATGAAATATATGATTTATTATGATTTTTAGAAAATGCATGAAAAATGAAAAGAAATTAAAAATGACAAAATAGAGAAATAGAGGGAGGGGGTGCCATCAGCAAGGGCGCTTAGTTGTAATTGTTGAGTGGGCCAGAACACAGGGGTGCGAATAGAACAAAGAATTAGGCCCAGCGCGCTTCAGAATGTCAACAAAAATCAAAAACCTCAGAACGGTGTGGATAGCAACGTTTCCAGTTGATTATTGTTGGGCCTGGTTGAGAGGGGTGTCAAAAGCAAGGAACTCCAAAGCCCACTCAGAAATTTTAAGTGAAACGGGGCGTTTCACTCCTTTGAGTTTCCCTCCGTTTCCAAATTAAATCGTGGCCGTTTGATTCGATCCTCAGTCAAGGTCAACTACTCCATCGTGTGGCCATGGCTTCGTCATCAACCTCCAGCCAAAACCCTAAGCTCTGAAACCCTAACCATGCACGAATCAAACTCTCCTCTGTTCTCCCTCATACCTCCATGGATTCACTCGACATAAAAAGCAAACTTGGTCTACAACAATCCCTCTACACAGCCATAACCATAAATCCTCCTAAAACTCAAGCACTAAATCAATTCGATAAAGATAACAGTTGTGATCCACCATGAACACCTGTGATCAATTCAACCAAAACTCACCAATTCTTATCCTAAACTCAACCACAACTCAAGCTGATCTTAACATGCTAATCCAACAAGATGTTCGTGCATTATCCTCACAATTACAAGCCTCAACAGTTTGTGCACTCCATAGCCAAACCTCACAAAACCTCTTCAAACTCTGTGAAAATCATCACCTAACCACCTAGGTCTCTAATACACTAACAATCCTATGCCATGATCACTATGCTAGCTAATTCGAAGGAAAACAAACCTGGTGCAATTTCTTGAAAACAGGTGCTTCAATCCCTGAATCTGAGGCTTGTGATGGATGGAAAATGATCCAAGAACTCAATGATGGCTTCTGTATGCAACAAGTATGACTCTAAGGCTTGAAATCTCTCACTTCCACAATTTGTGATTCTTGAATGATGATGATGGATGGCACGATTCCTTGTTCAATTTGCCAAATAAATGTGTGATTTCTGATCCTTGGATGATGATGATGAAGAACCAAACAAGAATGGTGAAGATTGGTGGAGATTTGAGAGGGTTTGAGATGCTTTTGCAAATTGGAGAAAGGGTGTATAACTTGGGGTTGTGAGAAAATGTAATCACCAACCATGGCATGAACTATCTCTTATCAATATATAGGTGAGGTTAGAACCTCCTAGAAACTTGGAGAAGCTTCCCTTGCACAAATTCCCTTGGATTTGGTTTATGTACCTTCCATTACAAGCAACCATGGATAACTCCCAAAATATGAACTAAGCTCAAAATTCTATTTTAGCCAATGTCTTTAAAATGATCTTTCCATTCAAAATGACCTATAATTTTGCTTCATTTGGCCAAGATATGAAAAATCTCATTTTTAAGGTCATTTTTATTCATTAAATCCAACAATTTTGAAACCTTGTGCTATGAATCCTTCCAATCTCTCATGGTCACTTTTCTGGACTCAAAATGTCATTTGGAACAAGTTTGATGTTGTAAAGTTTTCCATTTGAAGCTTCCTTGTATGAGTTTTGGGCATAGGTTAAAATGACCTGTAATTTTCAAATGACCAAAATACCCTTTGCTTTCCAAGACCATAAGTAGAGTTACACAAATCACATGAAGGCATACTATACCATTCTAGAAAGTTAAGACAATGAGGAACAATTCTTATGTTGACCAGAAATTCATTTGAAATCTCCTTGAGGGGTAAAAATAGCTTGGAAGTCAAGTCACTTTCACGGACAAAGTTTCAGATACCTCAGATGACCTGTAACTTGCAAGGACCATAACTTGAGTTCTATAAATCTCCTTGATGTCTTATACCACTCAAATTAAAGGTCTTGAGATCCTATACAAGTTCCATGTTGTCCAAGGATCCATTTGAAGCTTGAATTTTGACTTATCTTGCTTGGAAATTTGACCTAAACTAGGGGATTTTACATAGAAACCCTAATTTAGAAATTCTTATTTTCCTTGATTTCTCTTGAATTCTTCTTGGCATATCACCCTATCCTTATTTGCATGTCAAATGATGAACCCCACATCTCTTCAATAGCCCTTAATGCCTTTCAATCAATCAATTGACCTAGAGTTGACCTAGAGTTGACCCCAGATGAGACCCTAGTTGACTGTCTCCAATTACAATACTTGTGACTTCACCAATGACTTATTTCCTTCTCCAAATGACTTTCTGAGTCTCCCATGATGCCCACATACTCTCCATGCTCAGTTCACAGCCCACAACTTACTTTGTTGATCCTCAGATACCCTCAGCTAGGAGATAGATGAACTGCTTGATCCATTGACTTCCCAGCTTTCAAATTCTTTTCTGATGACTTGAATGAGATTAAATTTGAATAATAACCTCTTGATAGGCCTCTAGAGATGAGAATAATGATTTATTCCCTGTTGGATGACTTGCTATGCTTATGCTATGCAGATGAGTAACCTACGTACATGACTCTATATGCAAATGCTAATGATATTGAAACATAAACCAAGTGAATAAGGTTGAGCAAATTTTAGGGTGCAACAATGGTATCATGAGATGTCGTGATAGAGTTGTGTTCCAGATATTGTTGAGTGGAATAAGAGTATTCTTGAAGAAGGACGTTGAAGTAGACTAGGTATCCATCCCGGTGCGATGAAGAGGTACCCGAATTTGAGGAAATTGATTTTGTGGCCAGGGATGAAGAAAGAAGTAGTTGAGTTTGTATATGCTGGTTAGACTTATCGAAAGTCGAAGATTGAACATCAGAGACCGTTGGGTCTGATGCAACCGTTGAATATTCTAGAGTGGAAATGGGATAGTATTTCAATGGATTTTGTGTTGGGTTTGTCGAAGACTGTGAGAGGGATATGATTCAATTTGGGTGATTTTAGATAGATCGACTAGATCAACTTATTTTATACCAACGGGGATTAATCATTCTATGTTGAAGCTAGCTGAAACGTATATTAAGGAAGTTGTGAAGTTGTATGATATATCGTCGAATATTGTGTCATATGGAAATCTGAGATTTACATCAAGATTTTGGGAGAGGTTGCAGACGCTTTGGGTACCATGTTGAAGTTGAACTCTTCCTATCATCCGCGAACGGATGGACAGATAGAGAGAACTATTCAGTCTTTAGAGGATTGGTTGAGAGCTCGTGTGTTGGATCAAGGTGGATCGTGGGATAGTCATTTGTCGTTGGTTGAGTTTACCTACAATAACAGTTACCATTCTAGTATCAGAATGGCACCGTATGAGGCTTTGTATGGTAGGAGGTGTAGGACTCCTTTGTGTTGGTATGAGTCAGGAGAGAGTGTTGTGCTCGGACCTGAGATTGTTTAAGAGACGACTGAGAAGATCAAGAGGATCCAAGAAAAGATGGATGTTTCACAAGGTCGTCAATAGAGTTACCATGATAAGAGGAGGAAATCACTTGAATTTCAAGGGGGGGGATTGTGTGTTTTGAGAGTTACGCTGGTAACTGGTGTTGGTCGAGCATTAAAGTCTCGGAAGCTCACACCGTGTTTTATTGGTCTGTATCAGAGTGGCGCAGCGGAAGCATGGGAGAAGTAGCATGTTAGACTGTCCTACCGTTGTCGCTTGTGAATTTGCATGATGTGTTTCATGTGTCTCCGTTGAGGAAGTACATTCCAAATCCGTTGCATGTGATTCAGATGGATGATGTACAAGTGAGAGATGATTTGACTGTTGAGGCATTGCTAGTTCAGATTGATGAACGAGAAGGGGCGTGAGGATTAGATGAGGGAGTCGTATCCGACTCTGTTTCCTTTAGGTGATTTTCGAGGGTGAAAATTCTTTTAAGTGGGGGAGAGTTGTAACACCCCAAATTTAATTGGAATATTTTAATTACTTTATTTAATTGAGAATATTCGTATTTGGTGGTTTTCGGTGGTTTTGTGGACTATTGGGAATTATGCATTTTTGGATTATTTATTTAATTAATAGTATACAATATAGAAATATTAGTATTATTATTAGTTAAAATAATATAAGTGAAATAAGGGAAAATTGGACAATTAAGAGGAGTTAGTGAGGATAATATGGGAAAAGCCCAATTGTGAGGCCCAAGTCTAGGTTTAACAAAAAGGAAATTGTGATGGAATTAGGATGCATTTGTTAGACCGTGAGGAGAATTGAGGCCAGAGCTCTTAGGAGAAGATTGGAGGCAGAAGCTTCGAGAGATTCCCTGAAAGATTGAGAAGGCTTTGATCGACAACTAAGGTATGGGGAGTATAGCCTTTCATAATTTTCCATGTGTGACTTTCAGTGTATTTAAGGTTGATTTAAGGGTTTAAGAGTTTTGAGGCGAATAATGAGAAAAAGGGATTTTTGCCCTTCATGGCCTAAATCGATTATTGAGAATTTTAACCGTAGGGATTTATTTGGGAAAAAGGGAAACTAGGCCTTCATGGCCGAAAACTATGATTTGACTCTAACCCTGTAGGGAAATTTGATAGTGAGAACCCTGATGGTTGTGGTGTAGTGGTAAGTATTCCTGACTGTTAGAGTATAGATATGAGAAATAGTGATCCATGGCCTTCGTGGCCTAAACCTATTAGTGCGAATCTAACCTGGAATGCGTTGGAGAAAAGGGAAAGGTAGGCCTTCGTGGCCAAGTAAACCGTAGGTTTTTTCTAACCCTGAAGGGATAGGAATATTTGATAGTGAGTAACTCTGATGCCTTATGGTCTAATTGAAGGAAAAATTGTGATTTAGGGCGTGAATATGTTACGGGATTGGCCTAGTAAACTGTAGGTTTTGTGCCTTTATCGCCGTAAGACCTTAGGGATGATTTAGATATGTTTTAGGGGCATTGGGGAAGTGAATCGTGTGGACCTTTGGGTTGATTTAGGTTCTGGAGCGTAACAACGCTTTGTTCTCCGTCACGATTGTTCATGTTTTCGGTCTAAATTGTTTTGGACGTAACTTTTGATTCGTAAGTCCGTTTTGACCCCCGTTCGAAGCGCTGGAAAGCTAATGAACATGGCTATAACATAGTATAAATTAGATAATTGATTGTCTAATATTTTTATGAGATTAAATACGTGATTGTATGATGAATTACCATGAGTATAACTATGATTCCGATGAGATTAATACATGATTGTATAATGATGATATGTTTATTTTGATTATCTTCCTGTATGAGGAAACCTTGATTTTTCCTTTTGAATTTGGCTATTTTGTGTAGTTTGATGTATTTTGGGCAAAACCCTTTGTACACGGAACATTGACTTATTTTGAGTAACATGAGAAATGTACGCCCTTTGAGGTGATTTTTATTGAGTTAAATATTTTACTCTTATGACTTTGAATAAATGTGCCTTTTAATTGTGGGGTAGAAAAGGGTGTTACACACAGAGTTTAAAAGAAAGGGTTCCAGATTTGCACAAAACCAAAATCGATAGTAAAACTTAACAACACAACATGTTGAATGATATTTGGAAATTTGGTCAAACCAGAAGGTAATTGAAACTATGACTTACCTGGTGGTGGATGATCTGGAAAAATACTCAGATCGATAAAAGAGATAAATTTTGACAAGTATCTGCTTGAGTGAGTGCCAATAAACATTAGGCTAAACAAAGAAAGGATTACACGACGTGCTTGGCATACAATGAAATGAGCGACGTGCATGTAAGAAAAAGACTTGATTATTGTGACAAACACAGAGGATTTGGGTGTAAAGATGACCATCTTGTTTTCCTCAACACTCGGAGATGCATCTCAATTAAAATGAAAGGATGTTCTGAACATGTTCTTCAGGTATATCAAACTTCGTCAAAATATTATTAGGAAATAAACGAGACCAAGTCCTCCTTAGGAATCATTTCATAAGTGTTCCACAAATATCTTATAATTATGTGATCTCGGGGAAAGGATCAACTTCCCTTTTAGTTATTTTAATTGTCAAAGAATTTATGTATCTCAACATGTCGTTATACCTTAGCTTCAAAATTATAATATCAAAAATAAATGACATTTGCAAAATAAATATAAATAACACAATGAATAGAGAAGAAAAATGTAAGTTTCATTTAAAAATATGGTAGCGCATGAAAACATGGCTCCACGTGGGATACTACAAAGGAAACAAAGTGAAAATAGCAATAGGAATGGTTTACATTGAATCTCAATAAATGATACTTTCCCTATAACTAAAAGATCCCTAGAACTTCGCTTCTGAAGAGAACAATTAGGTTGATCTTCATGCCCCTGTTCCCTCTGCACTGATCGGATTTGCTCAATATTGTATTAGCCTTTTATTTATCCCTAACGTTTGCCTGGATTTCCCTCTCGGATTTTCAATCCATTAGGATGCTCTTTTTTGCCTAAGTTACCCCTTCGGGTTTTCAACTTACCGAGCTGACATTTTTTATATCCCTAATTTTTGCCTGGACCGCCCTTTCGGGTTTTCAGTCCACCGGGATGCCCTTTTTACCTAAGTTGCCCTTTCGGGTTTTCAACTCAGCGGTTGTCTTTTTTCTAGGCATAATACAATCGAACTACATTAGAATTTATCATCTTGTGGAACTCCTCTCCATCCATCGTCGCAAGAATTAAGGCTCCATCGGAAAAGACTTTCTTAACAATGAATGGGCCTTCGTAACTTGGAGCCCATTTTCCTCGTAGATCCTTGTGAACAGGGAAAATCTTCTTGAGAACGAGATCTCCTTCCTTATACTCTCGAAGACATACCTTTTTGTCAAATACCTTCTTGAGTCACTTCTGATATAGTTGTCCATGACATAAAGCATCCAGGCGCTTCTCTTCAATGATATTCAACTCGTTAAAGCGGTTTTGAATCCATTCAGCCTCTTCAAGTTTAGTCTCCATCAAGATTCTCATCAACAGGATTTCTACCTCAACCGGGAGAACTGCTTCCATTCTGTATACCAAGGAAAAAGGGTTTCCCCTGTTGAAATGCGGACAGTCGTCCGATATCTATGCAAAGTAAAAGGTAGCATCTCATTCCAATCTTTATAATTTACTACCATCTTTTGCAAGATCTTCTTAATGTTTTTATTCGCAGCTTTAACAACTCCATTCATTTTGGGTGATATGGAGAAGAGCTATGGTGCACAATCTTAAAGCTTTCACACAACTCCTTCATAACTTTTTTATTCAAATATGACCAATTATCTGTGATGATTTTGCTTAAAATTCCATATTGGCAGATAATATCCTTCTTGAGAAAACGAGCAACCACTTGTCGGGTCACGTTGGCATAGGAAGAAGCCTCTACCCATTTTGTAAAGTAATCAATGGCGACTAGGATGTAGCGATGACCATTAGATGCTTTTGGTTCAATAGCACCAATCATTTCAATACCCCACATTGAAAATGGCCATGGAGAAGTCAAAACATTCAGAGGAGTGGGCGACACATGAACTTTGTCAGAGTAAATTTGACATTTATGGCAAGTTTTGGCATAACGAAAACAATCAGCTTCCATTGTCAACCAATAATAAACAACCCTTAGGATCTTCTTAGCCATGGCGTGACCATTAGAATATGTTCCAAAAGTCCCTTCATGTATCTCCTTGATCAACAAGTTAGCTTCATTTCTGTCCACACACCGGAGTAGCACCATGTCATAGTTTCTTTTGTATAGAACACTATTTCTTAGGAAGAAATTAGATGTTAACTTCCTCAGAGTCTTTTTGTCCATGGTTGAAGCATTCTCTAGATACTCCTGGCATTCTAAAAAGCACTTGATGTCATGAAACCATGGCTTGCCATCAGCTTCTGCTTCAACTGTTTGGAAATAAGCTGATTCAGTCTACCGCCTTATAACAATGAGTGGGGCTTCATTATGGAACTTGACCTGGTACATGGCAGCTAATGTAGCCAAAGCATCAGATACTCGGTTTTCTGTTCTTGAGATGTGATGAAACGTTATGGGATCAAAGTACTTTATCAATTCTTTGACATAAGCATGATAAGGGACCAACTTAGTGTCACGGGTTTCATAATCTCCTTTGATTTAGTAGATCACCAAGGCGGAGTCTCCGTACACTTCAAGATTCTTGATGCGAAGATCGATTGCGGCTTCAAGACCAAGGATACATGCTTCATACTCTTCCATGTTGTTCGTGCAACCAAAGCAATATCTTGCAGTGAAAGGGGTGAAGTTACCATAAGGAGAGACCAGAATAGCTTCAATTCCATGTCCGTTGGAATTAGAAGCGCCATCGAACGCAAGTTGCCAAATTGCCCCAGGTTTAGGTCCCTCGTCAGGGTCTAGGATCTCGCAATCCTTTATAGCCATGATATCTTCGTCAGGGAAGTCAAACTTTATGGATTGGTAGTCCTCCAATAGCTAATGCGCCAAATATTATGCCAATACGCTTCCCTTAATTTCCTTTTATGTGACATACTGCATATCATACCCAGACAACCACATCTGCCAATGAGCCAATCTTTCATTTAGAGCAGGTTTCTCAAAGATGAACTTTATGGGATCCATCTCGGAAATCAATAAAGTGGTATGGCATATCATGTACTGTCACAAACGACGGGCAGCCCATGCCAAAGCACAATAGGTCTTTTCTACAAACAAATATCTTGATTCGCAATCAGTAAACCTCTTGCTTAGGTAGTAAATTACATGCTCTTTTCTACTAGATTCATCTTGTTGCCCCAGTACGCAACCCATCGAATCTTCTAACACAATCAGGTACGTGATGAGTGGTTTCTCAGGCACGGGTGGGACCAAGATGGGAGGCTCTTGTAGGTAACATTTGATCTTTTCAAAAGCCTCTTGACAATTGGAATCCCACTGTATAGCTTGAACATAGGATCACACATAGCAGTCATATGAGAGATGAACCTAGAGATATAATTTAGTCTCCCTAGGAATCTTCCGACTTCCTTCTTTGTTCGTGGAGCAGGCTTTTCTTGAATAACTCTAACTTTATTGGGGTCTACTTCAATTCCATGTTGACTAACAATAAAACCAAGCAGCTTCCCTGACCGGACACCGAAGGTACATTTAGTTGGATTTAGGTGCAATATGAACTTCCTCAACTGTTCAAACAGTTATCCCAGGTGTTCTATATGGTCCTCTTCACTTTGGGATTTATCTATCATATCATCGACATATACTTCAATTTCCTTATGCATCATGTCGTGGAAGAGAGTGATAATTTCTTGTTGATAGGTTGCCCCATCATTTTTCAATCCAAAAGGCATTACTTTGTAGCAGTATGTTCCCCATGGTGTAATAAACATAGTCTTCTCCATGTCTTCAGGTGCCATTTTGATTTGATTATAGCCTGAGAAACCATCCATGAAGGAGAAAATGGAGAATTTAGCAGTGTTGTCCACTAGTGTATCAATATGTGGCAGAGGAAAATCATCCTTTGGACTGGCTCTATTTTGATCTCTATAATCCACACACATTCTCACTTTACCATCGTTTTTGGGGACGGACACGATATTAGCAACCCATTTAGGGTAGTTGGACACTTCTAGAAACCTTGCGTTGAACTGCTTCTTGACTACTTCTTGGATCTTGATGGACATATCGGGCCTTGCTCTTCTCAACTTCTACTTTACTGGCGGGTATTCTGGCCGAAGCGGTAGTCGGTGCTCAATAATATCTGTGTCCAAACCCGACATATCTTGGTATGACCAAGTGAACACGTCTATATATTCATGCAAAAGCTTGACCAAAATCTCCTTGATGCCATCTTCAAGAACAGTACCGATCTTCACCTCTTTCTTTGCCTCTTATGTTCCCAAGTTGATGACCTCTACATGCTCCTGATGAGGCTGAATAGCTTGGTCAGCAACCTTGCTATAGTAACCTTGCTATGTCCTCAGGAAGATCACATTCTTCCTCGCATTCTTCCTCCGCTTGGTTTACAGGGGTCTCAAAGTCGGGAGGGATTGTAACATTATCAAGTTCAACAGGTTCATTGATTATTCTGCATGATTTTTTATGTTGATTTTATAAGAATGAAAAGTAAATGCAAGAAGATAAAATGCTTTTTGTGGCCTCGAAAAAGTTTCCATTTTCTTTAAAAAAAAACAAACAAACAAAAGGGAAGAACGAAAAACAAAATGCTTTTTATTAATGATGATAATCATTTGAAATAAAGGAGGCCCTACATATGATCCTTAAGCCTTGGGCAAAGCCAAAGGATTTTTAGAAAATGAAAATAAATTACTTTAACAACAAAAAAACTTCAGGTAGGTCAATCGATTCCCAGTTATTCAAGTCAGTTGCGGATGAATCCCGCACTGTGGAACACTTGGAAATTCCTCGCTTTAGCTCCGGATGAAATCTAGACACCTTCCTTCACTTGAGACTCATATCCCAGCCCGAAACGGTTATTCTTCTTAGGAATGTGAATTACTTGACCCCGACCTTCCGTATTGCCTCTTTTGAGCATTGCCTTTGCACCTTTCAAAGAAGCAAATGATGGATCTACCTCTATATCGTGTTCCTTTACCTCCAGAAAGATAACATTAGCAATTTTGATAGCTTGAAAAGAAGTTTCAAATGCTCCTTCATCCACTTCAACATATCTGAACGATGAAAGGTGACTGATCAACAAATCCTCTTTGCCAGACATTGTTATTAGCTTTCCATTTACCACAAACTTCAATAGACAACTGTACGCTGGGTTGATATCCATGATCTGGAAATTATCTTGAAAATATGCGGGCCTACTAGTATGGGTAAGCCCACTTCTTCGATCACAACCCTATGAGATCCATCAAAAGCCTTTACAATCATCATATTGGGTCTCATCACATTCTTTGTATAAGAGAGTTTGGCCAAAATAGACTTTGGCATTACATTTAGTGATGACCTTATATCCACCAACACTCGGGCTAAGACATCATCTAGACATTTCACAGAGATATGCATAGCTCGATTATAGTTCCTTCCCTCCTCGGGAAGCTCACCATCATGAAAAACTCAAAGTATGGCAGGTAGTAATGTTAGACACAATTCCATTGAACTGGTCTATGGTGATTCCTTATGATACATGCGCCTGCATGAGTACCTTCAATAAGGCCTTCCTATGAGCTTATGAATGGAACAATAATGAGAGCACATAAATTCTCAAAGGAGTTTGGTGAAGCTGATCCACCACCTTATACTCACTTCTTTTGATCAATCTTAAAAATTCCTCAGCTTCTTGTGGTGATATTGTTTCATCAACAATTTCCAACCTTTTGTGGGATTGCAAAATTTCAGTAATCTTTTCTCTTATTATCTCTTAAATAGCTTTTGGAGGTGGCGTAGGCCTAAAGACATGACCGCTATGAATCATTCTACTTGTTTCAGCAATATTGGATATGTCAAGTCTAGAGATCTTTTCAATCTGGTCCCCAAAGGACACTTCTTGACCATTTATAAAGACAACAACATTGTAACGCCATGGAACTGCGCTATTGTTAGAATAAGGAAGAGGAGCAGGTTGAATCACTATATCCGGACATACATATTCTCTTCTTTGCGGAACACTTGGTGTACTATGATACTCAATTTCCCATGTCAGTGGTATTTCAAAATGAGGTTCAATCACTGCTATGTCCTTACCAACTTTTGCGCGACTGACCTGAAGTATACCTTGATCCATCAATTGATGTATATCTTTGCTAACCATAAAACATCCTTTTACAAGAACAGAGCATACATCACAACCGTCATGCTTCTTTGAAATAAAACTTGACTCCACCAGACGGGCATGGAGTTCTTTCAGTAGGGTTTTCAATTCTTCAACATCTTTGACAACCTGTTCATCATCCACTTCTTCGATAGCATTGGCAACATGTCCATTGTGAGTGGGAAGAGGTTTGTTATCAGTATTCGGACCCTTATCTTTGAAAGACAGGATCTTCCATTTAATGAGCTCTTGAACCCTTGCCTTTAGAGCAAAACATCCATCCAGATCATGCCCTGCGGCACCTTGATGGTATTCATAGTATAAGTTTGGGTTGAACCAATGAGGAGGCTTCCCAATGAAAGGAGGTAATGACCTAGTGGTAACTAACCTTTTGTACACCAAAGACGGGTATAAATATTTATACCTCATGGGGATAGGTTCAAAATTTTGGCTTCTTCTGGTACGATTTTGATTGGCAGATGCAGTAGGAGGAGCCTGTGGTCTTTGTTGCAGATGATTCTAAACTGGAGGAGCTGGTAGACGTGGAGGAGCCATTTGTGGTGGATATTCTAGCACAAATGGTTGAGGATATAATGGATAACTGATAGGAGGTGGTGGCGATGGATAAGATGGAATTACAGGCGCCACATAAGGCTGTTGAAAGTATGGTACTGATGTAGAATGTAATTGATAAGCAATAGGCTTTGGAGGTCTACTCCTTGGTTGACTTACTCTCTGACTACTAGACAAGGCATTGGTCTCGCCTTCCTGTCTTCTTTGGAAACCTCCCTGGTTCTTTCTTACATTGCTAGAAGTAGTAGCAGCAGACGCGATTTTACCATTTTTTAAACCATGCTCGATTCGGGCTCCTATGGCCACAAGCTCAGAGAATCCCAATGAGGTGCTTCCTACCATTTTCTCATAATAGGCAGGTGGTATAGTGTCCATGAATAACTCAGCAAGCTCTTTTTAGCTAATGGTGGTTTAACCTGATAGGCTAACTCTCTCCATCTCAGTGCATATTCTTTGAACGATTATTTATCTCTGTGACATGTTCTATAAATGTCTCCTATCGGGCTCCATATCCATATTCTATCGATAGTGCTTGATAAAGACGTCAGCTAGATCTTGGAAGTTTTTAATCTTTCCTTGATCGAGACTTAAATACCATTTGGACGATGCTCCACTCAAGCTGTTCTGAAAATAATGTATCATCAACTTGTCATCATCCACATGCGTAGCCATTTTGTGATAGTACATGATAAGGTGACTCTTTGAACAAGTATGTCCCTTATACTTATCAAATTCTGGTGTCTTGAACTTGGTTGGGATAACCAAACCAGGAACCAAGCACATCTCTCTAGTAGCAATCCCAAAAATATCATCACCCTCCATTGCTTGGAGTCGCTTCATGAGGGTTTGATAGTTTTCTTTCACCTCCCTAAGGTCCTCATCTCTTACATCATCGCCTATAGTGACTGATTTGGGAGCATGAAAGATCTGGTTATAGTCCTCATATTACGTAGCAATCCCAGTTAGAACGTTTGTGTGTGGAACGATATACACAATAGTTTGTGGAGTAGTGTGCATGGCAGGTCGTGTTTCAATATAGAATGGCGTAGGGATTGTTTGCAGCACAGATTGCCCCATTGTTTCAAATCTTGGCACAAGATCATGATGTAAACCATATGGGGGCCATGTGGAAGGCACCGATGTCATAGGTTGGTTCCTCCAGAAGACCTTATGATCTCTAAAACGACAGCAATTTGAGGAGGCTCACTTATGGCAGTCAAGGTTTGGATCATTTCCATAAGTTAATTCACATTCCCTCGAAGATCTTGGAGTTCATATCTTAGTCTTATGTTCTCTTCTTCTACTTCAGACATCCTTTGGAGAGCATGGGTTCTAGTATTATATATGTGCTGAGGACTCAGGATGGAAACTGGAATGAGAGGGATGGAATGAGAAACGAGTTGAAAACACATGGTATGCATATGTGGTGCGCATTTAACATGATATGCAATGCGGGGTATGCATCCTTTGGAATTTCGAGGAATCGTTCAAATTCCTTGTTAGTTTATACATAAATATCAAGGAATGAAGAAATATGAAGCAAACAAAACCACATTCATTCATTAAATTATAGCAGTCAAATGATACAAAAATCATTCAGAATTAAGTACAATCCATAATGTCTAAAAACAAGAAAGAGTACAGAAATGAAAACTCAGAATTTTGGTCTACAAGCCTCACGCTCCTATAATCTTCCTTAAACCTCTTCAGCATGGTCTTGTAAAGGCAAATGAAGTCACAAATAGTAGGAGGAGTAGAGTCATCCATCGCTTCCATGGAATCCCTATGTTTCCATACCAAGTCTTGAGCTAACCAATTACAGAATTCTGCCAAACCATTGAGCTTATTGCGGTACATATCTTGATTAGCTATCAAAATATATATAGATCACTCACAGTCGTCACGGTCTGAAAGCACATTTATTCTTTTAGCAGCCCAAATATCTTTATCTGCAAGGATAGCCTCTATCTGGTTCTTCTGATCTTCGGCAAGCTTTCCAACCTCATTCAGCTCCCTACATAATCTGTCCCAATCTGCTGGCTCAACCCAAGAGACTCTCATGACATCTTCTTTAAGTCTATAATGCTCTGCTTCAAAATCCCTTGAGTGGCGTAGTGCGGTGGTTAGCCTTTGAATTTCTGCTCTCATTTCCTCTCTGATTGTCTTGTTCGTCTTGGTAGCCAAAAGCCAACAATTTTCATTTTCAACGCACTTCCTTCGGGCTTTATCCAACTCTTCTTTGAGCCCACTCACCTTACTATCAGGTTGACTAAGACACACATTAACCTTATTCCTTCGGTGTTCTTCTTCATCAGCCTTCTTCTCTACTGCCTCTAGCTGAGTATTCTTACGCTGAAGTTCTCATTTCATGTCATTATTCTCCTTAGTGACACTCTGAAGCTTCAGCTCAAGTTGCTCATTTTCCTTCACCAATTTTTCTATGGTAGCTTTACGATCCTCGGCTTCCTCAATTGGGATGTGAGTAGGCTTTGGTTTGGGTAAAGGTTCAGACAACTTGACCTCAAAAGACATTTTAATCTCCCTTGCTCTCTCCTTGACCCACACAAAGTAGGGTTCCTTGGTAATATTGTTCCTTCGTCCCAATTCACTTTTCCCTTTCTTCCTAATACTTCTTCAAGCTCTCAAAATCTTCTTGAATAATTCAGGGTTCTCAATTCCCAAATCATGTATCATGAAGGCTTCTAAGTTCTTCTCTTCGGGAGGAGCCACCATCGAATACCCGAGCTGCCTTACTGATAGCATAGGATTGGAGTTAATACAACCTCGAGTTCCAATAAGCGGGATATTTGGGAACTCACCACAACTGGAAATAACATCATAATAGTCTAGCGAATATCAGGAAAGGTCAGCAGATCTGAGGGACACCATTCTTTGAGCCCAACAATCACTAGCTCGATCAACAAATGGTCCCTTTGTCGGTAGATGCATATTTAGCCATTGATATAAAAGAGGTGCACAACAAACAATTGATCCTCCTTTCTTTTCACTCCTCCAACTCAAAAAATAAAGGACTTCCACCAGAAGAGTTGGTACAGGATTCTTAGTTAAGAAGATATGAATGGTAGTCACATCCACAAAATCATCTATGTTGGGAAATAAGACAATTCCATAGATAGCCAAAGCCACAACAACGTAACAGGCGTCCCAGCTCCGAGCCTTTTTAAGGGTGTCAGCTCTCTCTATGAGAAACTTGAGAGGAAGCCCCTAAACAACCCCTTTAGTTTTCCAATTATCGGTGATGTTTTTCTTGGACATATGGAGAGCATCAGCAATAACCTTATCATCCACAGATAGATCCACACCCACGAATGGTAACTTGTTCTTCGTAGGGATACCCACCAGTTTTTCATACTCCTCAAATGTTGGCGCTAATTGGAAGTCTTGAAATGTGAAACATCTCAAAGAAGAGTCATAAAACTGGGCCAAAGTAACGAGCGCTTTTTAATCCACCTCTTGGGTTAAAATATGAATCAACTTGCCAAAATCATTTCCAAAATTGATTTTGAAAACATCGGGGATACGTGAAGCTAAACCATGCAAGTCTTCCAATTTAGGTTTCCTGAAACTGTAAGGATAAGTGCTTTTAGTATTTTTTTCCCATAATTTCCGAGTATCTGCAACTTAATTCTTAGATTCCCTGAAATCCAAAGAAATGTGAATGTTATGATATGAACATGAAATTCAGATGCAAGGTTAAGGACCACAAACACAATTCTGAAGCAAGAAATATATCTCTGATTATAGGAACCCCATGGGTAGGCTTTTAACGGGTAGGTGCCTAAATTCATGGATTTCTTTCAAATACATTATGACCATGGTGTTGCACCCCAAAATTTTCCTAACCTTTCTTTACCTAGCTTGTGTTTCATTGCATTCATTTTAGCATTTTCATTTGCATTGCATTGACATGTGCGCAGGAGATCAAGAGGTATGACTACCAGCCAAGGGCTACACAAGGCTATGAATCTAGCTAAGAGGTTTATTCAAGTATTCAAGGACTGATATCCTCATCAGAGAAGTTAAAGATTCTCAGAGAAAGTGGTTGAAGCCAAGTGGGTATATCTCCTAACTTGAGAGTTATGGGAAGCTATTCAGATGATTCTGAATCCATGAAGTTGGACTTGAAGCCTTGAGAGAGCTCAGGAGAAGTATTGGAAGTCAATTTGAAGCCTAGATAGGTCAACATGTGAAGGATAAGAAGCTACAACCATGATTGGTGCAACTAGGGCTTCATCTGGTCAACCCTAGGTTAACTGATGATTTGAAGAAGGTTGAGACCTAATTTTAAGTCCATGTGATCATGGATTGATGTATTAAGATGCCCAAGAGATGATTCCAAGGTTAACTCATCATGAATCAAGAGTGTGAGGAGTTCCTAAGCTAGGGTTGCTATGCTTGACAGTGTAAAATCCCCTGGTTTGGTGCCTAACTTCAAGACCACATAACTCAAGATGTGATTTTCATCTCACCTTGGCCCTAACATGATTGTTGTAGAGCATGATCATAGCTTTAATTTGAGTACTAGAGGTCCTTGATAGGGTTTATAGAACTCAAGTTATGAGCCAGACAAGTTACAGGTCATCAGAGGAATGTGAATTTGGAGCTTGAAAGTCAACCAACTTGCGTGACATTTTTGACCCAGAAGGATGATTCACATGAATTTTTGGCCAACATGAATGTTGTTCCTTATCTTCTTAGATTTCTATAAATTACTATAAGTCCATGATTGTATTTGTAGAACTCAAGTTATGCAAGCTTTGCAAGACAAGGGTATTTTGGGAATTTGGAATTATAGGTCATTTGTGATTATGGGTCAATTTCATCAACTTAGACACCACAAATGGACTTTTGATCAACTTGAAAGTTGTTCAAAATGGTGTTATTTGTCCAACCATGATCCAAAGATTCATTGATATGGATTAAATATGGAAGTGTATGAAGGAATTTTCATGGAAGATAATTAAAAGGCATAAAAAAGAGAAAATTCCAAAACAATTCATTTTTGTGCAAAACTTGGCAAGTTTGTGCATTTTTTGAAAGTTGAAGGCATTTAGAGCACTTTGGAATTGTTACATTTTTGAATTGGAATTGGTTTCATGGCATAATTTCAAGTTGCTTAAAGATGAAGTAACATAATCAATGTGCACCATAAGATTGAATTGAGGATTCAATCTGATCCATTCATATTCATGGGGTATTATGCAAGCAATTTGGGTGAGAATGAAGCTTCTACAAGCCAAAAAACACGACTGTCATGAAAGAGTTTAGAAGAAAAATCAGAAAATTGGATTGAGTGAATTGGGCCATAACTGGGCCAGGTAAGGATCCAAAACAGTTCTATATAAGCTTCTGGAAGAGTTCATAGCAAATTTGGTGATTGGAAGAGCTTGAATGAGGTAAGGAGCACTTGAAAAATTTAGTTACAAAGTGAAAATCGTTTTCCATCTTGGAGGCCATTGCAGAGGGAATTGAAGCTCCAAGATTCTTCAACAAGCATCACTGAACGATTCTGAGCAAGTTTGATCAAGGATTGAAGGTTGTAGCACGCTCTGTGAAAGCTCAAACCAGGTTTTCATCTTTTCATTATTATGCTCTAATGATATTGAATTAAGATAGAAATTGCATGTGGTTAGGTAATTCTTGAACCCTAGATGGATTTAGGCAAGGTTTGGTAGACATTCGTGAGAGTTCTTGATCATGGATGAAATGTTTAGAGGTTCGGTTAGGGCTTAATCTTGATGGATTTCAAAGATTGAACATGGATTCTTGATCAGTGATGAGAGTAGAATAGATTGATGGAAAGAAATTGGCATTTGGTGAGGATTTTCCAAAACGCGTATTTTCTGTTCATGTGCGTATCTGCGTGATCTTTGAGAGATTGAAAAAATGGAGAGTGCCATGTTGTTCCTTGAGAGGAGACGAGTGGATCTGGAGTTTTTGGTGGAATTTGGTGATACCTGATGGTTTGGCCACCGTGAACCCGCCGGAGAAGACGACCAAAGTCTTCTCCGGCCACCCTGGTTTTCCCCCCTTCCATATTCAGTTCAAACGAAGAAGAAGACTTGTACATCGTTGGATGAGTCTGATTCAATTGACCTAGTTTGAAGATCTAAGGCGTGAGATGCGTTCTGAGGATATTGACTCTTGACCATATGAGGTGGCACGCTGAGGCCCATTGGATTATCATACTTTTGGTAGGAACATCCCTGATTAGAGACTACCGTGCGCTGAAGTCAAGGGAAAGCACATGATTGGTTAGTGAAGTGTTGCGTTTCATTAAAGGGGGCTCTGAGTTACGTGGCACGCACATCTCCTTTGGATAAGTGGACTAGTATTGTGATCTGACGGTCACACTTTATTCCTAGTTTTTTAATTCATTTTTAATTCTTTTAATTGTTTTGTGATTTTCTTTTATTGTTTTAATTGTTTTTAATTCATTAAAAATATAAATAATTGTCAGAAAAATGTGAAAAAAAATCATGGTTGTTCCTTGGATTATTTCTGATTTTTGTCTGCCATTTATTTGGAATTTTGGTTAATTTTCCATATTTTGTGCTATTTTTCCATTTTTATTGCATGATTAAAAATGTTCAAAATGACTAGTTTACTTTCTGATTTTAGTACTATTTCTTGGATTGGAATTTGGTGCTGAAATTTTGCATGCTTGTTATAGACCCCTTGATAGTATTGTATGATTTTTCTTACATTTTTTAGATGATTCTAAGTAGAAGTTTGAGATAGGTTTTAGAGCTTCCCCCTTATGGATTCCTTGTAGTACACATTGAGATGTAGAAATTGTTTAGACCCCTTAGAGTTAGGTGTTGATCCTGAAGTTTCTACCATAGATTCTTAACCCATTTAGGAAGATCTAGGATTTTTATTAGGATTTTTAGAATTGATTTTCTATTATTCCCCCATTTTACAAGTTGATGATATTTAGGTGATCTTAATCTAGCTTTCCCCTTAGTTTAGACTTAAAGATGACCTTTAGCTAATGTTATGCTTTTAATTGCTCCTTGATAGGATCAAGCTTAGGTTGAGATCTACTAAGAACTTAGATTAGGCCTAGATAAAGCCTTTAATCCCTTTTAGTTTAGGTGATACTTAACTATTCCTTAGGGTTCCTCCTGAAGCCTCCTAGGAAGATGATTCTCCCATGAATGGTAGAGTGTCATGGTGGATGCCTTTGGCATACACCATGCTTCCCTTCATTTCAATCTCCCAATGAATGGTAGAGTGTCATGGTGGATGCCTTTGGCATACACCATGCTTCCCTTCATTTCAATCTCCCATGAATGGTTGAACATCATGGTGGATACCCTTGGTATACACCATGTATCACCTCATGTCTTGATTATCCATGATTGGTTGAACATCATGGTGGATACCTTTGGTATATGTAACACCCATTTTATTTATTTAGTCATTTTGGTGTTAATTTAATTATTTTATGTTGGTGTGCCCTTAGGTGGGGTGTGTTGGTATGTGATTGGTGAGTATCCTTGATATATAAGGATCATTGATGGTGTGGAGATAATAATATAATAGTTAATAGTAATATTGGTGGTATTATTATTATTATTATTATTATTATTATTATTATTATTATTATTATTATTATTATTATTATTATTATTATCATTATTATTATTATTATTATCATCGGTATGAATATTATTATTGGTGGGTGTCCCTGATATGGGAGGATTATTGGTGGTGTTTTGGTGAATATAATAATATAGTGTATAATATTGATATTGGTGGGAATATTATTATTATTATTATATTTATTATAGTTACTATTGTTATTAACATTATTATTATTTTGGTGAGATAATAATAGGTTTATTATTACTATTATTATTATTATTATTTTATTAAGTTATTAACATTATTATTATTTTGGTGAGATAATAATAGGATTATTATTACTATTATTATTATTATTATTATTATTATTATTTTATTAAGTTATTAACATTATTATTTTGGTGAGATAATAATAGGATTATTATTACTATTATTATTATTATTATTATTTTTATTATTATTATTATTAAGTTATTATTATTATTGGGATTAGAGAATTAAAATAGAAACGTGAGGGATTAGTAGTTTTACGATACATTGTGAGAAGTTAGAGAAAGTGGAAAAAGAACGATAGAAAGGAGAGAACGGAAAAGGGAACGGAAAAGGGAGCAAAGAACGAAGGATACAGGGGAAAATCAGAATTGGCCAAACCTTGGAGGGTTCTTTCATCGATCAACCGATTAACAAGGTAAGGGGGGAGAAACTTGATTTGGGATGGTATATACATGTACAGGGTAGAGGGGATTCCTTAACCCCGTAGTAAAATTCCGATCTATGAAGTTTTATATTGGCGTGCTTGTTATTATTGTTGCTAATGATAAATTGATGCTTGACATTGATGAATTGTTGATTGGTATTGGTGAATTTAGTGTATATATATATTATGGTGATGTTAGTGAGATTATGGGTTGTTACTGCAGTGTTGATAGTAAATATAAATAGAGTTTTGGTGAGATTCTATGTTGTTACTGTAGTGTTGATAGTAAATATAAATAGGGTTTTGGTGAGATTCTGTGTTGTTACTGTAGTGTTGATAGTAAATATAAATAGAGTTTTGGTGAGATTCTGTGTTGTTACTGTAGTGTGGGTAATGACCATGATTATAGCTTTGGGAAAAATTATGTGCTGTTTCCCTATAGTATCGTTAATGACTATGGTTAGGACCTTGGTGAGATTCAGAGTGACTCTGAAGTGTCGGTAATGTACCGTAATGTTGGTTCTAGAGTAGGAAGTATAGGATAATTGGTAAGTATAATATATATTGTTATGTTATGATTGATGATGATTGTTGTTAATTATATAGTAATCGTTAATGAATTGGTGTTTTGGGATGATTTGGCATATAGGGCATATAGGGTGTTTTACAGTTTTTAGGGAAAATTCTGTATGGCTTTTGAGGTATCGATAAAGTGTGTAGGTGATGATTTTGGGAATAGGAATTAGAAGCCTATTGGTTACGGTAATGTGCAAGATTGGTACTAGAATAGACTGAGGATCTGAGTCGAGATGATAGGTACAGTTTGGCCTTGATGCACTATAAGAATGATGAGTGTGGGAACTAACTTATGTACTTGGTGATAGTGCATGTTTCCCGTAATAATGACTGGTGGACAATTAGTTGATGTATATGTATGTAGTGATCAGTAGGATCGTGTATCCCCGAGTAGTGGGATGTGTTTGTATCTTGGTGACAGAATATGAACTTGTTTACTGACTGATTGATTTATACGGTGTTGGTGCATGTTATATCTATGTATATATATGTGATGTATAATGATACGATCAGGTGGATCGTGTGCACTTAGTGTGCCTGAACATAATAGTTATGCATTGGTGTGTGCATATCATGGTGTCTTGGTGGGATGGATCATGTCTCGGATGGAGCGTAAGTGATCTGTCCGTACTCCTTTGTGGAGAATGGTGGGGTTGAATCATGTCTCGGATGGAGCGTAAGTGATTCACCCGTACTCCTTTGTGGAGAATGGTGGGGTTGAATCATGTCTCGGATGGAGCGTAAGTGATTCACCCGTACTCCTTTGTGGAGAATGGTGGGTTCGATTGAATGAACCAATGAGTCGGTACCGCATGCATGGTGTTGAGTTGCATATTTGCATTATAATATGTTATATTGTAATTTGAACAGTAGGTTCGTTATATGGAGTTGTTGGGGTGAATATTGGCGTGGTGGTGTGTTTTACTACCTTGTTTACATGTATTACATTACCATTATATTCTGATCATTATTTCTCACCCCTTTGTTGTTGTTGTGGTCTGTGCTTCTTCAGAAGTACAGATAATCCAGGTGCTTAGCTAACTTGGATAGTGGTGTGACCGTCGAGTCGTAGGATGCTCTGATACGTAACACGGGATATGGGTGTTTTAACTGTTTTATGTCAAACTTATTGTAATCCTGTGACGTATCATGAATTTGATGTATTTTATTTTATTAAACAAATTCCGCTGTATTATTTTGAAAAGAATGAATAAAGTATTTTTATAAAATTTGGAGATGTGATATCCCACTTTTTGGTGAAAACTCTGAGTATTATTATAATATTTATATTTTATTTAATACGGGAAAGTGGGGTGTTACAGTATACACCATGCATCCCATCATAAATTCCTTTCTTTAGGATAGATGCCTTGTTTGATTACTTGAGGAAGGAATTCCTTATTTGTCATAATTCCTTTCCTTCATTCATGATTGAGTGGTGTGTTGCATTAGGATAGTTCATGGTTAGGATAGTCCCGGTGTAGGTGCATGACTGCATTAAGAGGTTGAGTGAGTCTCCCTCTGCTTGCTCGCCCTAAGGGTTGAGGTGATCCTCCCCTTGCTTGTGTCTTGTTTTTTCTTTATGTATCTGATGTGTTTGCATTGAAAGGTTGAGATGAGCTCCCTTTGCTTGCCTGTTTTTGATGGATTTCTTTGCTTGACTGCACTAATAAGTTGAGTCTCTCCCTCTGCTTGTGCTGCATTGCATTTGCATCTTTACTGTTTTCTTTCCTGTTTATCTGCTTTACTGATGTTTAGCTGATGCTTTGTCTGTTGTCTGTTTCCCACTTCACATGATCCCCTAGGATTCTCACTTCCTTGTTTAAGGAAGTGATGATTAGACTTTAGGCTGAAGCCTTTGCATGATAACATATAGGAGTTCCCTGTTTCAAACCTCAACCATAGGACAAATTTGCATGACAACTGTTAGGACTTGATAGTTTCCCCTTAGTTGTATCCCCTCTCTTCTCATCTTCAAACAAATCAAAATACAGTAATAAAGGTTAATTGATATCGTACGTTACGAGCCTTAAGCTACTTAGGAAATGGTTATTGGAGGGTTTCCTTCCAATAATCAGGATGTTTAGTATGGTACCCTTTGGGTGACATGCGACACATTCACTCCTAGGTCATAGTCTCTAGTGCGATATGAATTGCAAACATCCATAAAAAAAAACACTTCTTCCGTAAAAGAAAAAAACAAACCTTCAAACCTCTTTTTGCCCCGTGGGCCCATAATTCAAGGAAAACTTTTCTAAAGAAAAGAGTGTCGTTAACCCTTAGTTCTACTGCAAACGGTAACGCACGAGACTCCGACAAGCAAGCTGCATACACCAAACTGCTGGAACTGTTTGTTAATCCTACTCGGAAAAACAGATGAATCTAAACCCGTAATCTATCGTATCCCGAACTACGTATGCTTTGATCTCTCATATTTGTTGAGAGTACGTAGGCACAATACTGACGTATTGGCGAGCCACCTCCCCTGTAACCCGTAGTTAGCTGAACTACGTTGACTCTGATTTCTCGTTCTCTAACGAGAATACGTAGGCACGAAGCGTGATGCTTTGTCGAGTCATTTTTCTTTTCTTTTTGAGCCAGCCTTGATAGGTAGATAGTTAAACCAACCCGTCAGATAAACACAACAAGCGTGGATCCCATCGAGTACGATGGACGTGAGGGGTGCTAATACCTTCCCCTTGCGTAACCGACTCCCAAACCCAGACATGGTTGCGGTGACCTTGTCTTATACCTTTTCGTCAGGTTTTTCCGATTGTTTCCTTTCCCTTTTTGTGGGATAAATAACGAAAGGTGGCGACTCTTCTGTTTTGCCGGCACCTTATTTTCGCGGTAGCGACACATGGCAAAGGGATACCACAATAATAATATATTTGAAAGGATCTCCTCTAGGTGAGGTTTTCGCATCGTCCCACAAGAAAGACTCCTCGTGAGTCTCTACTACACAACCATTGAGTACAAGGTTTCTAAAGGTATCTCAAAGTCATAGATCGAGGTTGAAAATATCGTTGTTAGAATAACAATACGTTCAAGGGATCTCATCTAATTGGGGATTTTGTGTCAGCCCTCATGAGTTAACACTACCAACCACCATGGAAGAGAGTTTAAAAGGTCCTTAGAGTTATTAATTCAAGCTTGAAACATTATTGCCATGGCAAAGGCTCACCACGACAATAGCATTTCCAAGGGAATCAACTCTAAGCGGGGATTTCGTATTCCTCCCAACGAGAAAGGCTAATCGAGGGATTCCACTACACAACCACCATTCTAATCCTAAGTTTTTCTCAGACTCAGGTATAAAGCTATCTCACTGAGTGCCCATAATCATAGAAACCCAATGAACACAAGAATTAAAGATAGGATATAAAGATAAATAAGTAAATAAATGATCAAGCAAGCAAGAACGAACAATACAAGAAGAAAACAAACAAACAAAGACTAACGCTCACGAGTCGAGTCAAGTTAGGCTTGACTCTTTCTTGCATAGGGCAGTGCATTATTCCCCAGCAGAGTCGTCAGCTGTCGTACCTCGAGAAAAGCACGATCCTTTGTGAAATGGTCGCGAAAAACAGAGTCACCATCGAATTTTATTTATCCCAAGAAGGGATGGGAAAATATCGATAAAACCTTTAGGGAAAGAACATGGTCATCGCAACCAAGTCCTAGGTTCGGGATTCGGTTACATGAGGGAAAGGTGTTAGCACCCCTCACGTCTGTTGTATTCAACGGGAACCTCTTGATTCGATTCGTGAGAAATATTAGGTCAGATTGTTTGTTTTCTTCAAAGGGAATAAGCAAAAAGGTAAATGAAAAGGAGTTTTAAATTTCTAAAGGGAAATGAGTGTTTTTTTTATTAGGGTGCTCGCCAAGGATTGGGGCCCTTGTGCCTATATATTCCCTCATACAATCGGAAATCAGGGTGTCCGTAGTTCAGACTACGGATGTTGGTTTGATTCTATCGAAAGATACTTAGTCGTATTCGATAGAAAATATTGCTTTACCCAAACAGGTGAGGAGAGGATGCTTGCATCACTTTGAATGGATTTCCACATATCAACATTCATGGGAAACACACCACTTATCTCGACTTAAATAGGTTACGGACGAAGAAATATTTTGTGTCATCTCAAGACACCATATCTCTCGTTTATGAAAAGATTTGACGGTTTGCACAGCGGCGAGAAATTGAATTAAATGTGTTGATGTTTTGTTTAGATGACAATTACTTGAAGTTTAAGAAAGACTCATCGGGCCCAAGTAATCGGGATAGTGGGTCAAAGACTTGATTCTCTCTCTTTTCCATCTCGAAAAAAGTTGTGTTTGGAAAGTGTTTTGAACGATGGAAGATAGTTAAAGTATTTTAAATCGGATGACGATTACTCGAAATTTAAGAAAGGTTCCTCGAGTCCAAGTAATCAGGAAAGTGAATCGAAGATCCGACTCTCTCTCTCTCTCTCTTTCTCTCTCTCTCTCTCTCTCTCTCTCTCTCTCTCTCTCTCTCTCTCTCTCTCTCTCTCTCTCTCTCTCTCTCTCTCTCTCTTTTTCATCCTTAATTATGAAAGAGTTTTGATATAGCTAGAGTAAGTTATGAATGACGATTACTCGTAGCTTAAGAAAAACTGCTCGGGCCCAAGTAATTGGGAGAATGATTCAAAGGCTTAACTCTCTCTCTTTTTCATCTATGTGATTGAGAAAATAGATTTGATTTCGATTTTAATTGAAATAGTTTGATGTAGAATCGGGTTATGAATCTTTTTAAAGAAGACAATTGTTCAAGCTTAAGAAAGGCTCCTCGGGCCAAAACAATTGAGGAGAGAAATTAAAGACTCAATTCCAACTCCATTTTCATCTTTTATTGAAATACAGTTTGAGTATAATTAAGTTCATTAAGTTGACTTTGATAAATGCTTGATGTTAATCGAGGTTTGAATTTGCGTACTAAACGGTTAAGGATTGGCCTAAATGGTAAAACAGTCCTAATAGATTGGGTAAGGTCGATGGTGAGGCAAAAGAGATCGACTTACAAGTTGGGTATGGTTTGTACCTTAGAGTTTCGATTTGAATCATCATACACACCAACATATAAGTAAAGAAAAGCAAATGAATTGAATTTTAATCGTGTGCACTAGAAAACTGGGCTAGTCTTCTAAACGACCAATTAGAAGTAATTGGTCGAATAGGTCTCATTGTAAGAAAGCCCAGAAGTAAGCTTTGAATATTGTGTATGGTGACCAAGAGGTTGATGGCGATGCTTAGAAAGCAATCGACTAACATGGATGAAAAATGGCTCGAAGTTGAATCGAGAATTTATTATTATTTAAAAAAAAAAGTTTAATCTGTGCTAGTGAGAGACAAAGATCAATATGGCATCATCACAACATGATCACAAAATATGAGTAAGGATATAGTAAAAATAAACTGTTAGAAATCACACATCAAATCAAAAATATTATTCATGACAACTATTAATTTAATTAAATATGGATAATTAATAAAATTAAATAGGATTTTAATTTAATTAATATTAAGTAAGTATATTTAATATAAATAATAATAATATAATTTTATTTTTGTTTTTGTGAGTATTATGAGAAAATAAATGATTATAAAAAAAAGAATATAAAAGAACTAAGTTAAAAAAAAACAAATACAACAACAAAGAACAATGCCAAAATGGGCCTGTGACAAAATGAAAATGTAGGTGCAACTGGAAAAAGAAATTGGGCCCAAAACTTGATGAAGTCCAGGCGCGGGAGGATTTGTGTGTGGTTTCAGCCAACACGAGTTGTTTTTGGGAAGATCAGGACCGTTAGATCCTTACAGAGTCAAAGGCTGACTCCATCAAAGGGTGTTTAAGTTGAGGGTGTACAGTATGCACAAGAGGGGATTCACACGAGATCCCGGTTGACCCCAAGTCAACCCTACGTGTCGTTCACATGGCGGGCCAGGTGGCCTCACCCCCTCCACTTGGCAATGCAGCAAACGAACAAGAAAAAGAAAAGAAAAAAGAAACCAAAATGGGGTTCACATCAGAACCCCCCCTATTTTTCCTCAATCATTCTCTCTCTCAACTTCAGTATTCTCATCTTCTCTCTCTCTCTGAATACTTCGCCGGAGAAAGCCAAAAATTTGTCGGAGAAGACGAAGTACGGTGCAAACCACCATCTTTTCCGGTGGAAACCCCTCATCTCAAACCCAACACAGACCCCACCCTTTTTTCCCCTGAGCACAAATCTACCATCAATTTCAACCAAAACCTCTTGCAAAATCTAAATTGAAACCCTCCTTCTCAAAAACCCTAAACCTAAAAACTTGCTAAAACAAAAAGAAAAAGCAGAGAGAAGACCAAGTGCGAGTAAACGAAGCTTTTCAAAGCAGAAAGCAACAACAATGGGATGGCAAGAGCAAATACCTCATAAACGAAAGCCAAAGCATAAAAGTGTGATTACCCTTGAAGACTACAAGCATAGGTAATGCTTATTCCTCACCTCCCTTGCTACTCCTCTTCTTGCAACGGTTGTTAGGGTTTGTAAAAAAATTAGGGTTTTTCTGTGTGTTTCCAAAAATTTAGGATCCTTGTTCTCTGAAATGAGGTTTCATTTATATTGAATCGAATTAGGGTTTGGAGACAAAATATGTAGAATTTATGAATCCCTGTTCTGCTATGATTATGGTCTTGTTTGCTGAATAATTTTTTCCATTTTTATGCTAAAGTTTCTGTACGATGTATTTCTGCTACTTCCTGTTTTTTCCATTTCTGTCGTATGAAAGTGGTCCCCATTTCTTGAACTGATACCATGATTTGACAAATGTAAATTTTATGAAAGTGAGTATACAATATGAATTTGCAAATGAATAGGTATTGAGTCCTGTCTTGTTGGTGACATGATACGGATTGGATTTGATACTATTTCAAAATTATCTAAATTGATTAGCTTTTGGTAGGATTGAAACTTATCTTCTCATTATGAATTTGGAATGAAATATGTGACTTGAGTCTGAATGTTTTTTTTTTTTAAGAGTTTGCATAGTGGTAGAGTTTGAATATGGTATGTGAACCTAATGTGTTTGAGTGCATTATTTCTTGTATGTTGACCTATGGACCAATTGTTTGATTGAAAAAAAGAAAAAGCTTGCGGATGTGATATTGAAATTGTGTATTGAAAATGCTTGAACAAGGATGTGGAATTGAATTTTATTTTGTAGTGCAACTTGAATTAGTTAGAATGAATCTTGAAACCCTTGAACTTTGTTGAATTGAACTGAATAAAAAAGGTAACATGATTGTTTTGAATGTGATGGATGAACTTGAACTGATTTGGAGGAGTTTGAATTGGATTGTAACATGATGAACATGAAGTGATATGTTGAATATGCTTGTATATGTATGAAAAAAAAGTAACTATGAATTCTGACTTGGATGATAAACATGAACTTGTTAGATCTTGCTCTTATATGATGTTGATGTTGAATTGTAAATTTCAATGAGTTATGATGTTTAGAATTGAAATGTTATAATTTAATGAACTTGATTGAAAAATAATATGTTAAACTTGAATTGAAATCACATGAAGATGCTTGCTTGATATGTTTGAACATATTGCAATTGAATTGGAAATTTTATGAAATGGTAACTACATGAAGCTTGAGAATTTATGAGAATGATTGAATTGAGTATGCAAACTTGGTTATTTGGATCTTGGAATTTGAATTAAGCATGATGTAGACACTTGAATTGATTGGAATTTATCTTATCATCACAAATTTGGGGTGAAACATGGTGACTTGAATTTGCAATATGGTCTAGAATTTGATCATTGTGTGTTTTACCAAATTCTGCAAGTTTTGGTGACTTTAGGGAGATTATGGCAGTGGCAACTTGGATGTTTTGGATGGAGCTTGGCCCAGAGGCACTTTGGTATAAGGTGACACTAGGAAAAGAGTTTTCTTTTAGACTTATGATTTGTGTAAATTTCCTCACTTTTGAACTTGTAATAAACTTGGAATTTTGTAGTTTTAACTTGGGATTTGAATCATGGATTGATAGTTGAAAAAAAATTATGTTAGACTTCATTAGAATTGATTATGAATGAAATGTATCTGTCTGTGTTATTGATTTCTAACTCAATGGCCTTTTTATCATTGGCCCCCTTGAAGAACTTTGGTGTGACCATTTGATATTTGAATTAAAATTACAACATGACATTGAAACTTGAAGTCTAGTTTTGTAGTAAAATTTGAAATGAAAATTGAAATTGGAAATAATTGGGATTTGAATTTTATTATATAGAATGAAATCGGCTTGAAACTTGATAGCTCTTAAGAAAGCTTGGAGATTTTGAATCATATCTTGAACCTCTCGAAAATGAGTGTGAATTGAATGACTTGAAATGATACTTGAATTGGTGGTCATAAATTGGAAAGAGTCTTATGAAATTAAAACTTAGAAATTGACAATGGACTTGAGTTGTTGTGACTTAGACATAAAATTTGAAATATAGCTTGAATCTAAAATTTGAGCTTGGAATGCATGGATTAAACTTGAAATGGATATGAAATTGAAACTTGGAATGAATTTTTGAATGGAACTTAAATTTGAATGATTTGAAATTTGACTTGAGTTTTGCTTGTAATTAAAGCTTGAATAAATGAAAATTTATGGAACTTTTGGAACGAATTTGCCTTGACATGGAAAGAACTTATTTGTAACATTGACATTGAATTGGTTTCTTGAAGAAAAAATGCAATTTGAATCTTAGAGTTCTAAAATCTTGGAATTGCCTTGAAATTGGCTATTTGAAATAATTTTGCTATTTGGAAATTACCAATCACAATAGTTATTCTTAAATGCATACTTAATAATTTTGCTATTTGGAAATTACCAATCACAATAGTTATTCTTAAATGCATACTTAATAATGTATCTTGGATTTTTAGAACACACAAGACTTGCCCATGGACTCAAACTTGAGTTCACATGAGTTTGCAAATAGGAGTTCATCCTTTGAACCTAAAACCGAATGGCCTCGCTACTTTTGGATCATGTGAGGTTTTAATCTTGGCACCGGTGAAAACTCTTTGAAACTTGTATCCCTTCCCCTTATCAAAAGTAAACCAAAGATGCTTTGGGTTTCCTGATTTCTAAGTCTTGCAACGTCTCAAAATCTAATCTCCTTAGGACTATCCATTGCTTTGAAGAAACACACAACCTATCTCTGCTAATCCCTTTGCTTCAAAATACCCAAGGGTGAACTCATGATATGAAATGTTGGGTGAAAAATGAGGGTGTGACAGGACGTCAACGACAGGTTGATATCTCCAGCAAAGTCCAATGGTCATTGGCACCTTTCAGAATCAGGTTTGGGACGATCTCCCAGCAGTTGGTATTTTAATTTCCCTCAGGGAAGATGTTTTAAGCAGAGCTTGTTAATTCCCAATAGAGTGAAATTCTCTATAGATTTTTATTACGTTCCCAGCAGAGGGGGATCCCCAACGGATGTTACTTTTATTTCCCCTCAGAATAGAATTCTCAGTAGAGTCTTACGTCCCCAGTAGGGTGGATTGTTCATCAGGTGTTACTCTTGTATTCCAAGCAGAGTGGAGTTTTCAGTAGAGTTCGTTTGTCCTCGGTAGGGTGGCCTTCCCAGCAGATATTCCTCGTTATCCCCAGCAGGGCGGATTTCTCATTAGGCGTTAATCTTTATTCCCCACTGAATGGAGTTTTGGTATTTTTCCCCTTCAGAGTGGAATTTTCCCTAAAGGGTTTTTGTTCAGGAAGGCCATTCAGGGCGTATTCCTCAACAGAGTTGATTTGCGAATCTTCTCAACACTTTTTCGGCTGGTGTTCTTTTGCATTTGCATTTTGCATAGTATCCTCCCAAATACGTAGCATTTCCATTTCGTATGGAGCATTACGCCATATTCAAACATATGCATCTAAAGCATAGACCAGGTTTGATATCTTTGGTGTTGGTCGTCTCTCTGGCAGATAATGGCAAGATTCAGGAGATTTTGTTTTATCCTCCGTGGAAATCCATAACAGATATGTTCATTTCACTTGATTCTCCTCGGCAAAGTCATTTGTTTAAACCTCTCCTTCCCCGTTGGAGTATTCATTTCAGGTTGTGAGTCGGTTGATTATACTTCCTGCCTATCTCGGGTGTTGTATTCCAACTTTTGGTTGATAATCCCCAACATAGTCTTTCTTGGATGTTATCCCAACTTTTGGTTAGTGGTCCTATTTATTTTGTGTGTTATCCCAAATTTTGATTAGTAGTCCATTGTTTCTTGGATGTTATCCCAACTTTTGGTTGCTATTCCTTGTTATTCCAACTCTTGGTTAGTATTGTTTCTCCTGCAGAGTCGTTATCCCATCTTTTGGTTAGTAGTCTTCGTTGTTGTGAGTTTGCTTTCATTCGGTGTTCTGGTGATTTCAACTTTTGGTTGGTAGCCTTTGCTTGATTCCATCTTTTGGTTGGTATAGCTTTGTTGACAATTCCAACTTTTGGTTGGTAGTCTTCCCTTCCGTTGATGATCCTAACTTTTGGTTGGTAGTCTTTGTTGTGGTAAGTTCTCCTTCGTTTAGCGTTCTGGTGATTCCAACTTTTGGTTGGTAGCCTTTTCTTGATTCCAACTTTTGGTTGGTATAGCTTTGTTGATGATTCCAAATTTTAGTTGTTAGTCTTCCTTTCCGTTGATGATCCCAACTTTTGGTTGGTAGTCTTCGTTGTGGTAAGTTCACCTTCGTTCGGCGTTCCGGTGATTCCAAATTTTGGTTGGTAGCCTTTGCTTGATTCTAACTTTTGGTTGGTATAGCTTTGTTAACGATTCCAACTTTTGGTTTATATTATTCGTTTCCTTGTTGATGATTCCAACTTTTGGTTAGTAGTCTTCGTTTTGATGTTGATGATCCCAACTTTTGGTTGGAAGTCTTCCTTTGTGGGTTCAATTGTTGGTGTTGGTATCTTTCCCCACAGAGTTCGCCTTTGGTCGGTGTTCTGGTGATTCTAACTTTTGGTTAGTAGCCTTATTTTCCAACTTTTGGCTGGATTTTATCCTCTTACAAAGTCGTTATCCCAACTTTTGGTTGGTAGTCTTCATTTGCGGATCCAGTTGTGTTTGGTGTTTAAGTGATTCCAACTTTTGGTTGGTAGCTTGTGTTTATACCTTTGTTGTGCTCCAACTGTTAGTTGGTAGTGGGTGGGTCATTCCAACTTTTTGTTGGTAGCCTTTTCCTTTCATTCTAACTTTTGGTTGGTACACTCCCTAGTGAAGTCGCCATTTCTTGGAACTTTCCAACTTTTTGTTTGTATTCTTCCCCATCAGATCGCCTTCGGTCAGTGTTCGGGTGATTCTAACTTTTGGTTGGTAGCCTTTGTTTATCCTGACTTTTGGTTGGTGTTCTTGTTTGTTGGTTCCCCGGGGAGTAACCTTTATTCCAACTTTTGGTTGGTACCTTGGTTATTGTTCCAACTTTTGGTTGGTATGTTTGGTTGTTATTTTATCCCCCTGGGGTCGCCTTCGGTCGGTGCTCCGGTGATTCTATCTTTTGGTTGATAGTTGTTGTTCATCCCACTTTTGGTTGTTATCTTTGGAAGATGTTTATCCTCTACAGAGTTGTCTAGTTAGGCTTCTTTTCTCCCCCAGCGGAGTCTTTTTATCCCCAGGTCATAAGTCCGTTGATTTTTACTTCCTGTATATCTTTGGTTATTTTGTCCCAGAGGGTCGCCTTTGGTTGACATTTCCGTAATCTCAACTCTTGGTTGGTATCTGATGGGTTTTCCCAACTTTTGGTTGTTGTTCTTTGTTCATATTGGAGTTTGATCCTCTTCTTTATCCCAACTTTTGGTCGGTATCCGCAGTGAATCGCATCCCAAATTTTGGTTGGTATCAAATATTTTCACCCCCGCAGGCTGCAAATTTTCGGTTTATTTTGGTATTCAATTTCCGTGCACCTTGAATGTTTGAAAGTTGTTGTTATCATCCTTTCAGGTTCAAGTCTATTGAATAGGGGTACCTATAGCACCCCAAAATTCGCCTCATTGTTTCTTGATTTACTGGCTTATATTTCTATGCATTTTTTTTGCATTTTTGCATAGCATGGCATTGGCTTATAAGATGTGGGATCAAGGTTTTTCATGGCTCGGGGTTCTAGTTTATTGCAAGAGTTTAAACAGCGAGCGTCAGAGGCTTCGACATTTATTTGGTCCAGCAATCGGGTGGTCGATTTTATTTTATTCAGCAAGTTATTTTCAGCACAGGAGACAGGTCACAGGATATCTCAGGCATTCTCATAGTTATAATATTCAAGGGCAAGTTTCAGAGGCTTAACAGGGCTCATAACGGGTGAATGTGCAAGTTTCCCTCCAAATGGCGCTATTTTTTAAATTTTTTGAGTGGTTAACCGATTAACCAATTTGCACTAGCAAATAGCTAATCGATTAACCGTATTAAATTTTGTCCAGTAACGTGCATTTCCAATGCTGCCACTTTTGGGGTCTATTTTGATCACCTGCGAATTTGATTTTACACTAGAAGAAGGATCTAGAATCACTCTAAATTTTTATTAACTTTCAAAATCAATTCAATTTCCCTTCAGTTTTCCATTATTAATCCCATCCCAGTTTTCATAACCTCACTCCAAACCATAATTCTACTCCTAACCAAGAGCCTATTTAAGTTAATTTGCTCCAAACCTCAAAAGAACCCTCACAATTTCAAATTTCACACTCATTCTCTAGAATTTGCTCTAAAATTCTTTCAACTTTAATATACTCCAAAACCTCCATTAAAGCTTTTTTCTTGAGTTCATTGATTCTTCATCGGAATCCTTGAATTCTAAAGCTAAACCTCCATCATTCATCTTCATCATCTTCGATTCATCATTTGAATTTCGTTTGGATTTGAATCTGATCTTGGAAGCAAGTTTATAAGTGATTCTTGGATCAATTTTGGCTTATTTTGGCTTGTTCTTCACTTCTATTGTAAGAAAGCTCTTGGTTCTTGAAAATTTCTTGGGTTTCTATCTTGGATCTATCTTTACAGTGAATCAACACTTACCAAAGCAAATCTCAGCTTTGAAGGTTGGTTAATTCTAGATCCAATTCTGTCTTAAGCTTATTTGAATAATCACAATGTAGATCTTCAAGTTTTGATTGATTTTGGTGATTTTGATCTTTGTGATTTGTGATCTCAATGCTTGATTAAGTTTAATTGGTGTTTGATCACTGACTTTTGGTTTTAAGTATGTGCATAAATGATTACATGATCATTAGGACGATTGCACATAGAATTAATTGCTGAAAGTGCTTTTGAATTGTTGTTTTTATGCTTTTGGTGCAGTGTTAATCGATTAACCAGTTGTAGTTCAAAATTGGTTAATCAATTAACCAGTGCAATTTCTGAAATTTTTTAGTGGTTAATCGATTAACTAGTTTGCACAAGCAAATAGTTAATTGATTAACACTGGACCAAAATGTGATTTTTGGTTGTTTTCAAGCATGCTTTGATTTGTTTCCACCTCTAACCTTCATGGGTTCATATGATGCATTTGTGTGGACTATTTTTGACTGGTTTAATCATACTTGATGGTTTGATCTAGATTTTTTGACGCGTGACTTTTGGTTTCCGTTTAAGTGCTTAACATGTTGATCCGCTGTCGCGCACAGATCAAAAACAAGTAATTTTGAAAAAGTATAGTAACAGGAAGCGACAACTCGAGTATCGTTCTCAAGGATTCTTGTATTGTCATTAACAAAAAAAGTAATAATTTATGGGGGTTTGAATTTTGATTAAGATAAAAATTACTGAAAATAAGTGATTATAAAAAAAAGTGATTATCAAAATAAGCTGAAACAGTTAATCTGCTGTTTTAGTTTCCCAACTTATCATCGATCCAAATAATTTCCAATTCCTAAGCGGACTATATCCCCTTTTTTATTATAATAACAATCAAACAAGCGCAATTGATATTATACGATACATATTCCTAATTTTCAAATTAAGCAAACGGATGAGATATAGTAATCGTGAATTAAGCAAACACGGGAAACATACGCAGATTAAGCAAACACGATTAAAGTATAAGAACATGAAGCCATCGAAATAAACCAATCACCCCTAAGATAAATCGAGTTAAGCAAACAAGATATCACATAGAAGAATTGAAAGGAAATAGATTTTATTGGAAATTAAAAGAACCTCAAAGTGTCGGCGGAAACCGATTACAACAAATTAACCTGAAGAAGTTAGTTCTCCATAAGATTTGTACAAAAGCAAAAAGTAAAATTTGTGAAAAAAAGGTTAAAAGTAACAGTAGCATGGCTGCTAGGTATATGAAAGTATCAACCCTTCTGGTTTTAACCTAACTGGGTCGAAAAACATAAAAAACCCGACCCAAAACTAAATATTTCTAACGGCAGATTTCGGTTCCTGACTTCAAATAATCATTTGGACCTACTACACTCCAAATCAGCTTCTTCCTCAAACATAAAAGTTTTATCTCTCTGTCTTATCTTTCCAACGCCTATTAGAACGTGCAAATCCTATTCTCGCAGCTCTAATTATGATTCAAACAGTGGATAGATATCAAATAACTGCTAAAGCTGAAAATAAGCCGTGAAAATAGATTAAAGGCAAAAAAAGACTAAATTATAAAAACACAATAAAAAAGTAAAATAAACAAAAGAAACTAGGGAAATGTCTAAGTATAAATATTAGAGAGTGTGCATTGAAATTCACTGATCAAATTCCTCTACACTTGAACTTTTGCACTCCGAGCAAAATAGTATTAAGACTCATGAAAAACAATAGCATTCAGAAACTCATTGTAAGCTACAAACTCTTCTTTGGTTAAGATTGCATCGATAGGTACTAATTTTTCATATTAAGGATATCGTAAGAACACAGATCCTCAATTGTGCGGTCATAAACCTCCCTCCTATACAAACCAATCTGAATCATGCTATTATGCTTAAGTCTAATTTACTCATCCTCCTTTTTGCTCTCTTTCATTCTAATGCAATCACATTAAGCCCGTTATATATTCATACACATGGTAAATAAGCTTGTTAGTGACTATGATCCATATCTTGTCAACAATTCAATATTAACCACTTTAGCAACAACAATATTTTTGTGTGTGAAGGTTTCACAACTGTTAGGCTAAGTGACCGGGTAATGGTCACCTAACTTAAAAGGTGGATTCCTATTTAGATTTCTAAATAAGCACGAGATCATTCACTTATTTGCATCAACTTAATTACTTAGTGTGTGCTTTTTAAATGGTGATGACTGCTAGATAAACTTCTTAAGAGCTATTAAAGAATGAGAACTCAAGGCTATGTCATAACAAGTATTTAAATCGATTTCCATATTCAGGAGACATAAGGTGTTAAAACGATACCGATCTTATAAAATTTTCCCAAGTTTCCACAATCTAACCTCAAATTAATCTATAGCCTAAAAATTTCACAAAATACATTGTGTTTCTAAGTCTTTTTTTTATAAAGAAAACACGCAAAAACTGAAAGAAAACAAAACAAAACAAAAAATGGTTCCCTCCCCCGCACTTAAAGCATACATTGTCCTCAATGAAAGAACATAAATATAAAATAAGAGTGAGAGAAAGAAAAGAACACACCCGGGGAGTCAAGGTGGATAGATGATGGCATAAACAATCTTTTCTAAAGAGAGCTCTTCTACAGTCTCTTCTTCCAAAGTGAGGCTCTCATGGAATAGCTTTGGGCAGTGGCCACTGTTTTTGAAATTTTGAGTAATGCCTTCGCCTTTTATTCTAGGATCAAAGAAGGTCCTTCAATAAATAAACGTGTCGAATAGGCATGTGAACATGATCTCGTTTTTCACAACGTCAAGAATAAAAGGATTAAGGGATTATCTCACTAATTTTGTTCCATTTTCAAGTGAGACCCTATGCATACTCATGGATGAGCTATTACTAAAAATGTCAGTCAAGATCCATCCAATTTCCTTTTCATGTTTCTTTAATACCTGCAACACTTTTTGTTTCTGTTCAGATTCAAGTTTAGACAAAATTATTATAGGCAAATTTTCTTCCAATTCTAAAAGTGCATATTTAAAATTTGAAGGAAGTGCCTTAAGCTCTAAAGTAGATGGTTGCTCAATGGATGACAAAATTTTGGAAGCAGGAACTATATTTAAATATGCAACATCAACTTTGTCAGTAGAAATCTCATAAGAACTATCAACATGTAAGGCAGCTTCAATTTCAGCATAAACTGAACATAAGTGAGTGTCAGTACAAACATCACAACTATAATTGTCATCAAAATCAGACAAAGAAGGGAAATCGGCAAAAAGTGAATCAGGTGCAGCAAGTTCTCTTAAGGTTCTTTTTTCACTCATGTTATGGTAATAAAGCTTAAAATCAGAATCAAACAAATTATGAGAGAACAAGAATCAGAACTACAATTGTTAAGGAACAATTTTAAAAAAAGGCAGAACAAGAAGACCTAGAAGTCAGGACTAATGCAGCAACAAATGTGATAATGCCAACAATGTCCCTATATAGTCAGAAACAAAATCAAAGAAGAAAATGATTAAAATAAATTCATAAAAATATAAAAACACAAAATTTAATCTAATTCAGCAAAATAAGAATTTTAGGGATTTTTTTCCAGATTATTCTGAGACTAAAAAAACAGTAAAAAAAATTCATAAAAAATAGAAAAATGATGAATTTCGGATTTTTAGGTTAGCATCCACTATTTAATCTCTAAATAGAGGCTTTTGATCCATGATTTTTTTTCTAATGAATCGATCAAGAATCGGACAAATCTGAGACAATTTTCCTAAAAATCGATTTTTTTACGATGTTTGACGCGAGACTTAGAGACGGACGTCCGGACAAGAAAACAGTAAAACAACAAAACAAAAATTCAAAACACATAAATCGACTCCTATGACTCAACTAACGATTAAAAACGACAAGATTCCTCGACAACGGCATCAATTTGATCCACTGTTGCGCACAGATCAAAAACGAGTAATTTTGAAAAAGTATAGTAACGGGAAGCGACAACTCGAGTATCGTTCTCAAGGATTCTTGTATTGTTATTAAAAAAAAGTAACAATTTATGGGGGTTTGAATTTTGATTAAGATAAAAATTACTGAAAATAAGTGATTATAAAAAAAGTGATTATCAAAATAAGCTGAAACAGTTAATCTGCTGTTTTAGTTTTCCAACTTATCATCGATCCAAATAATTCCCAATTCCTAAGCGGACTCTATCCCCTTTTCAATTATAATAACAATCAAAAAAAGAAATTGATATTATACGATACATATTCTTAATTTCCTAATTAAGCAAACATATGAGATATAGTAACCGTGAATTAAGCAAACACGAGAAATATATGCGGATTAAGCAAACACGATTAAAGTATAAGAACATGAAATCATCGAAATAAATCAATCACCCTTAAGATAAATCGAATTAAGCAAACAAGATATCATAGAGAAGAATTGAAAGGAAATAGATTTTATTAGAAATTAAAAGAACCTCAAAGTGTCGGTGGAAACCGATTACAACAGATTAACCCGAAGAAGTTAGTTCTCCATAAGATTCGTACAAAAGCAAAAAGTAAAATTTGTGAAAAAAGGTTTAAAGTAACAGTAGCACGGCTGCTAGGTATATGAAAGTATCAACCCTTCTGGTTTTAATCCAACTAGGTCGAAAAACATAAAAAAAACGCGGCCCAAAACTAAATATTTCTAACGGCAGATTTCGGGTCCTGACTTCAACGAATTATTTGGACCTACTACACTCCGAATCAGCTTCTTCCTCAAACATAAAAGTTTTATCTCTCTGTCTTAACTTTCCAACGCCTATTAGAATGTGCAAATACGATTTTCGCAGCTCCAGTTATGACCAAATAGTGGATAGATATCAAATAACCGCTAAAGCTGAAAATAAGTTGTGAAAATAGATTAAAGGCAAAAAAAGACCAAATTATAAAAACACAATAAAATAGTAAAATAAACAAAAGAAAGTAGGGAAATGACTAAGTACAATCATAAGAGAGTGTTCATTGAAATGCACCGATCACATGTTCATGTTGCTTGATTGATGTGATGAACGCATGCTTTGATTGCTTATATCATATTAATGATTAATTATTGATGATCATCTTGATGGATATTGTGATGTATGTTTGTATTTGCTTCCGTTTTTGTTTGTTGCATGATCGTTTAATTGTGTAATTGATATGAAAAGAATGTTGTTCTTGATTGTTCTTGATGATGCATTATTATTGAACATTGGTGTTTGATTGTTGATGCATGTCCATCCTTGCATGATATTTGTTCATGATTGGTGTTTGCTCATACTTGATCGCATTGAAACATGCTTACTTCCCTACTTTCTACAGCTGTCTTATTCTGAATTTGTATGCTATCTTTGCTATGCTTGTTGCCTGCCTGCCCTTTTACACCTACTTTTGTGCTAAATTAGCAGCTATTAAATGTTGTTGTGCTGCCTTGCTGGATTTTATTACTGTTTTGTGAAGGAGGCGCTGTTGTTGCTACTATTTTTATTTTGTTATCTTGCATTTTGCCTTACCTTTGCATGCTCCCTTAGGATTCATATTCAAATTTAATTTCCGATTATTTTTGGGATTAGGATAGACATTAGGAGTGCAACCCATGCATGATAACAATAGGCTAGTCCCTTTTAACCACAACCTTAGGTCCATCTTTTGCATGCTAACATTAGGATAGAATTTTCTTTTTGCATCTCAACCTTAGGGCCACTTTGTATGACAATGTTAGGACTGAGTTTCCCTTAGACCTTTCGTGTGTTTTTCTCTCTTCTCATCTCAAAACAGTGCTAACACACTTAACAAAGACGATGAACATTGTGCACCACGAGCCTTAAGCATATGGGAAATGTTGAGTGAGGGTTTCTCCTCACTTGTCTAGAGTGTTTAGTGTACGCCTCGTAGGCGATATGCGACACATTTGCTTCTATATCAACCCTAATTGCTGGAATAGGAACTTAACGTCACTCATAAAAAACACTTAACCAACATGTGCTTTCGTAGTTACCCGAACTATGTTTGCTCTGATTTCTCATACCAGATGAGGATACGTAGGCACAAGACGACGATGTCTTGGCGAGTAACCTTTCCCCCATCACCCATAGTTTTCCGAACTACGTTGACTCTAACTTTCCCACTGCACGAGGGAATACGTCTGCATAGGGCAGCGATGTCCTATCGAGTCTCTTTCTTTTTTCTTCATTCTCATTTCCGTTTAGAAGTAGCTTATAGAAAGCACACCCTTTGATTAGACAACAAATGTGGCGACTCTTCTGTTTTCTTCAATCGTTCCCTTTCCCTCTCTTTGAGATAAATCACGTTTGGTAGCGACTATTCTGTTTTCCTGCCTGGTGCTTTTCACAATTGCGACAGCTGGCGACTCTGCTGAGGATACTGGTTCCCTATGCGAGTCAATCCTAGCGCTTGTCTGTTTTGCGTCTTTGGGTGTTTATTTGTATACAACTATTTGCTTTTATGTATATTATCTGTTGTATATTATTTGCATTTGCATATTATATTATGTTGTTATTGCTGTGTTTTTGGGTGGGTTAGCCCATGAAAGATAAGCCTAAGACCTAGGCTTGAGTATACATACAGAATTAGTGTGAAGAGTAGTGTGGACTTGTGTGGCATCTTGACATGCAAAAGCCCGCGCGAAATCTGCGTCCAGACGAAGTTTGCTTTGGAGACATCCTATCCTGCGCATGTTGGGCAGTTGAGGGGTGCTGAATTAGAAAGCTAACGACTATAGAGACTGTTCATTGGGAAGCTAGTTGGGACCTCCTTGATTAACCATGATGCCAAACCAGAAATGGTGAACCTATCATCGTTTCTCGACCTGAGAGTCTCTGATACTGATGACCTGCATATGATGTCGTACCGTCCAATACTAGATCCCACATGTGAGAGGGATGGGTCTTGCTCTGATATGTTACATCGGGTCGGGGCATTTTGAGTCGAACCATTGTGTTCTTTTGTTTTTGACATCACGAAGTTATGAGTTCTTGTTTTAAAAACCTTTTTAAACTACAAATTATGCTGGTGATTTTGAATCTTTCCGCTGCATAGTAATTGATTGAAATCATGATGAATAAAACCCGTGTTATGGAGTAAGACGTTATTATGATTTTATGACAAAATGTGGCACTCTTGCGGTGATATACTATGATATAATTGTTTTTAATTATCGTGAATGCTTGTGGGGTAGAAGGGTGTTACATTAGTGGTATCAAACCAGGTCGGTCCGTCCGACTAGGTTTTGTATAATGTTAGTCACTATTAGTCGACGAGTGTGTGTACACTGTCGATGAATTTTCCCTTCTAATATTGTTGGTGGTATGCAGAATGGCTGGGAAAAATGATTGTGTGATTACTGATGCATTGGAATCACTTGCTCAAGTGATGGCTTAGAATAATCAGAATGGTGGAGCTCTGGATGATTTTCATGCTTTGGGGATGTTCTAGAGGAATAATCCACCAACTTTTGTAGGCACCAATGATCCAGAGAGTACACAGAAGTGGATCAAAGTGATTGAGAAATTTTTTCGAGTGATGGCATGCACTAATGCTCAGAAGGTACAATTTGGTACACATATGCTGTCAGAAGAAGCTGAGGATTGGTGGGTTAATTCACGTCAGAGGCTGGAGGATGTTGGTACTGAGATAAATTGAACTGTATTTAAGAAATAGTTCTTGGAGAAATATTTCCCTGAGGATGTTCGGGGTAAGAAGGAGATAGAGTTCCTTGAATTGAAGTAAGGAAACATGACTGTAGCAGAGTATGCGGCAAAGTTTGAGGCGCTAGTGAATTTTTGTCCGCATTATAACTGTGCTAACACTGAGATGTCCAAATGCCTTAAGTTTGAGAATGGGTTGAGACCAGAGATCAAGCAAGGTATTAGATACCAATAGATTTGCAACTATGTTGAGCTGGTGGATAAGAGTAGGATCTATGATGAGAATAACCGAGCTTGATCTACTCATTACAAGCATTTAGTGAGGAGAAAGAGAAAGGATAGTTTAGAGGAAAGCCTTATGTGACTTTAGCTGACAAAGGGAAATAAAAGGCTTCAGATGGGAAGAAGACAAGTAGGGGAACAACTCCCACTTTTGTTAAGTGTTACAGGTGTGGCAAGAAAGGCCACAGTGCCGAGGTTTGCAAAAATAGTGTGTTGAGGTGTTACAGATGTGGTAAGAGAGGCCGTAGAGCTACCGACTGCAAGAATAAAGGTCCAACTTGTTTCAATTGTGGAGAACAGGGTCACATCAGTACCCAATATCAGAAGTCAAAGAAGACTGCTACTGCTACTCAGACTAATGGCAGAGTGTTTGCTTTGAGTGGTCCAAAAGTTTTTAAGAAGGATAACTTGATTCGAGGTACTTGTTTTATTAACGATATCGAGTTGGTCGCTATTATTGATACTGGTGCTACTCATTCATTTATTTCGCTTGTATGTGCTACTAGATTGGGTTTGAAGTTGTCTGGTATGAATGGTAGTATGGTTGTAGAAACTCCTGCTAACGGTTCTGTTACTACTACTTTTATGTGTTCGAGGTGTTCTTTGACGATTTTTAGAAAGAGTTTCGTGATGGATTTGGTGTGTTTACCCTTACAGCAAATCGATGTAATCTTGGGAATGAATTGGTTGGAGTTCAACTATGTTCATATCAACTATTATAATAAGACCGTGGAGTTTTCTAAGTTTGGTGATAATGGATAATTGATGTTCTTGTCCGCTAAGAAAGTAGACGAACTTCTAGAAGATGAAGCTTCAATGTTTGCGTTGTTTTCATCGTTGCAAGTTGATCGTGAAGCTGTGAGTGTCGAATTACCTATAGTCTGTGAATTTCCAGAGGTGTTTCCGGATGACATAAGTGATTTACCTCCAGAGCATGAAGTAGAGTTTGCAGTGGACTTGATCCCAGGAACGAGTCTGGTGTCAATGGGTCCTTATCGGATGTCAGCTTCCGAGTTAAGCGAATTGAAGAAACAATTAGAAGAATTGCTTAAGAAGAAGTTTTTTTAATCAAGTGTTTCTCTGTGGGGTGCTCCTGTGTTGTTAGTTAAGAATAAAGATGGTAGTATGAGGTTGTGTGTTGATTATCGGCAGTTGAACAAAGTGACTATCAAGAATAAATATCCACTTCCGAGAATTGATGATTTGATGGATCAGTTAGTAGGCGCTTGTGTGTTTAGCAAGATTGATCTAAGGTTTGGTTATCATCAGATTCGTGTTAAACCTGGTGATATTTTGAAGACAACTTTCAAGTTGAGGTATGGTCACTATGAATACATTGTGATGTCGTTTGGTGAATCCAACGCACCAGATGCGTTCATGGAGTATATTAATTATATTTTCCATGAGTATTTGAATAAGTTTGTAGTGGCTTTCATTGATGATATTCTGATATATCTAAATCTGAAGAAGAGCATGCTGAGCATTTAAGGATTGTGTTACAAGTATTTAAAGAAAAGAAGTTATATGCAAAATTGTCAAAGTGTGAGTTTTGGTTGAAAGAAGTGAGTTTTCTTGGCCATGTGATTTCAAGTGGTGGGATTGATGTGGATCCTTCTAAGATTGATGTTGTGTTGCATTGAGAGACTCTAAAGTCTGCTACTGAGTTACGAAGTTATCTGGGGTTGGCAGGTTACTATCACAAGTTCATAGAAGGTTTTTCTAGATTGGCTTTACCGTTGACTCAGTTGACTCGAAAGGGTCAAGCTTATGTGTGGGACGTTACTTGTGAAGAGAGCTTTGTGAAATTGAAGAAGAGATTGACTACCGCTCCGGTGTTGATTTTGCCTAATCCAAATGAATCTTTTATGGCGTATTGTGATGCGTCAAAGATGGGTCTTGGTGGAGTCTGAAACAAAATGGACAATTTGTTGCTTATGCTTCGAGACAATTGAGAGTTTATGAAAGGAGTTATCCTACGCATGACTTAGAGTTGGAAATTGTCGTGTTCGTGTTAAAAATTTGGAGACATTATCTTTTTGGCTCTAAATTTGAAGTGTTCAGTGATCATAAGAGTTTGAAGTACTTATTTGACCAAAAAGAGTTTAATATAAGGAAGAGGAGGTGGTTGGAATTATTGAAGGATTATGATTTCGATTTGAATTACCATCCGGGTAAAGCAAATGTAGTGGCTGATGCATTGAACAGGAAGTCATTGCATATGCCGATGCTTATGGTGAGAGAATTGAAATTAATTGAACAGTTCTTTGATCTGAGTTTGGTATGTGAAAAGACTTCTGGCAGTGTGACGTTAGGTATGTTGAAACTGACTATTGGCATTCTGGAAGAAATCAGAGTGGGTCAGCAATTTGATTTGAGACTGGTTGATTAATTGGCTTTGATTAACCAAGGTAACAGAGGTGAATTTCGGATTGATGAGAATGGTGTGATGAGATTAGGAGATAGAGTGTGTGTTCCAGATGTTTCGGGAATTAAGAAGAGTATTATTGAGGAAGGGCATTGAAGTAGATTGAGTATCCATCCCGGTTCTACAAAGATGTATCAAGATTTACGAAAGTTGTTTTGCTGGCCAGGTATGAAGAATGATATTGTTGAGTTTGTTTATGCCTGTTTGACTTGTCAGAAGTCAAATATTGAACATCAGAAGCCTTTGGGTATGATGCAACCGTTGAATATTCCAGAATGGAAATAGAATAGTATTTCCATGGATTTTTTGTTGGGATTGCCGAAGACTGCGAAAGGGAATGATTCAATTTGGGTGGTTGTGGATAGATTAACTAGATCGGCTCATTTCTTACCGATAAAGATTAATCATTCTATGAAAAAGTTAGCTAAGATATATTTTGAAGAAATTGTGAAGTTGCATGGGATACCTTCGAGTATTGTGACAGATAGAGACCCGAGATTTACGTCGAGGTTTTAGACGAGTTTGCAAGACGCTTTGGGTACTAAGTTGAGGATGAGTTTTGCATATCATCTGTAGATGGACGGTCAGATAGAAAGGACTATCCAGTATTTATAGGATTTGCTAAGGGCTTGTGTACTGGACCAAGGAGGATCTTGGGATAGCCATTTGTCATTTATTGAGTTCACCTAAAACAATAGTTTTCATGCTATTATTGGGATGGTTCTGTATGAAGCTTTGTATGGGAGAAGGTGTAGAACTCCATTGTGTTGGTATGAGTCAGGCGAGAGTGTTGCACTCATACCTGAGACTGTGCAGGAGACGGCTGAGAAGATTAAGATGATCCAAGAAAGAATAAGAGCTTTGCAGAGTCGTCAAAAGAGTTATCATGATAAGAGAAGGAAGACATTTGACTTCCAAGAGGGAAATCACGTGTTTTTGAGAGTTACATCGGTAACTGGTGTGGGACGAGCTTTGAAATATAGGAAGCTCACTCTATATTTTATTGGTTCGTATCAAATTATGCAGAGGATAGAGGAGGTAGCCTATCAGATTGCTTTACCACTGTTGCTTGCAAACTTACATGATGTGTTTCATGTATCTCAATTGAGGAAGTATATTACGGATATTTTGCATGTGATTCAAATGGATGACGTACAGGTGAGAGATAACCTGACTGTTTAAGCATTACCTATGCGGATTGATGGACGAGAAATGAAGCAATTGCGGGGTAAGGACAAAGCCTTGGTGAAGGTGTAATGGGGTGGACCATCTAGTGAAAGTTGGACTTGGGAACGTGAAGATTAGATAAGGGAGTTGTGTCCGACTCTGTTTCCTTCAGGTAATTTTCGAGGACAATAATTCTTTAAGTGGGAGAGGGTTGTAATACCCCAAGATAATTAGAATATTAATTTAATTTATTTATTATGAATATTCGTGATTTTCGGTGAAATTGGTGAAATATTATGATGATTGATGATTTGTGTTGTGGGGTATTGAGGAGTTAAGAGAGTATTGAGGATATTTAGAAAGTGTGTGATTAATTAGAATTATTTTGATAATAATAATAATAGTGGAATAGTGTGACTAATCTTATTTAAATTATTATTATTATTTTAAATAAAAGAAGTAGAACACTAAGGGCAAGATGGTAATATTGGGTGGATTAAGTGAGGACGAAGTTGAGAAGACATATTAGGGGTCCTAGGGATAAAATGGAAAATAGAGGAGAAAGGAATTCATTTTTGGTACGATCGTATTTTTGGAAGAGAGCTTTGAGGAAAAGTAGAAGAAAAGACTAGGGCTCAGAGCAATTTTGGAAGAACTCAAGAGGAGGATCAGAACTGAAATATCTATGATATGAGGAGTGTCATACCCCAACTTTTGACCCCTAGATTCCATTATCATTCTAGTTTCATCAAGCATGTGTTATCTAACCCTAACCTCTTTCAAGTTAGTCTTTGTCAAGATGCATATGAATTAGAGTTTCACACTGTTAAAATCAAGAATCCTGTGGACTAGTCAGTCAAGGTTTTGGATTGACCTTTTACATATAAATTCTTCACATCATCAATAGGTTCATATCTTACCAAGAACAAGTTCTATTTGAGGTTGTTACCAAGAGAATTGAAGCGGTGTTGTGCAAAACCCTGATTAGGGTTTCTAGTTGAAAAAGTCAACTGTAGTTTGACTTTTGGTCTAAATGGGTTTCCGAAACTTGAGCCATGGTATATGTTGTTTCTATGACTTATTGAAGTCCCATCAAGAAGTATTAAAGGTTTAAAAAAACCTAGAACACCAAGGATCAATCCTGAAGATTTCAATTGTTCGGTTCGTCTGTTTGGAAAGTCAGCTTTTTGACTTTTAGGGTTTTGACTCCAAATTGAAGCAATCAAGGTTCCCAACACCATTTTATGCCTAACTAGTGAGTTTGGTGAATATTTAACCAAGAATTGATGGATAACTTGTGAATCAAGAAATTAGGGTTTATGAAAAACCCTAATTACAAGCTTATTTGGAATGGTCATAACTTTCAAACCACACATCCAAATTGAGTGGTCCAAAGCTGGTTGGAAAGCTCTTGAGAAACCCTACAAAAGTGTCCTAGAGGTTTGAGGTCCAAAAATGCTTATATTTTGAGTTGTGGACTCATCAAGTTGTTAAGGATTTCCATACTTAGAAAAATTTCTTGTTTCTTGGCTTGTAAGTCAAGTTTTGCAGCCAACTTCATAAGGACTTTTGACCTAGTTCCCTTTGGAATTTGAACTTTGGCCAAACATAAATGTTGTAGATCATATTTGGGGATTTTTAAAAATTACAAGAGCATTTTCACATCCTTTGTGGTTAGGGAGAATCAAAGCGAGCAAGTTAGGGATTTTCCATGTCACAAAACCAAGTTCAACATTAGCATTTTGATGCATAAACCACTCAAATCTCTTCTAATCACTTTTTTAACTCATTATATGATGTTTAGGGAATTAATTGATGAGATTATGATAGATTAACACAAGAAAAAACCAGAGATTGGATTTCTTAAATTGTTTATTCAAGCTAGTGGATGTAAGTGGCAAGGAGAGAGATACTTTTTGCATTTTTCTGCTGCACCTCAGCTACTGTATCAACTACTCTCTTTCCCTCACTTCATGTCAACTATTTTCAGGCCATTTATGATGTTGAAACACATAGGAAGGTTTCTCATGCTCGGAAAAGAAATCCCAAGTTGGATTTGCTCATTTTGCCTCCAAAAAGGATAAACTTGGCAAGTTGGCACAATCTGCCCGTACCTCTTGTAGCACCCCAAAGTTTGCCCTTTCGTCTTAAGCGTGAATGGCTTTTGTTTCTTTGCATATCATAGCATTTGTTCTCGAGGCATTGGATCGAGGTACTCATGTGGCTCAGTTTCATTCTGGCACAAAAGACTGAACAACGAACAACGAGCATCAGAGGCTCGGGCATTTATTTTGCCCGGCGGTCAGATGACCGGTTTTATTTTATTTTGCAGGAGAAAAGCAGTTCAGAAAGCAGCACTCAGGCTCATGTCAAGCATTTTTTACAGTGATACCGTTCAAGAACGAGACTCAGAAGCTAAACAGAGCTCAAAACAGTTGAAACAGGGCAAATGGACAGATTTCTCTCCAAAATGCGCCAAATTCAAAATTTTAAGGTGTTAATCGATTAACGTATATGGTTAACCGGTTAACCAATGCAAAACTAGCCCAGATTCAAAGTTTCAGAGGTGTTGACCGATTAACCTATATGGTTAACCGGTTAACAAAAGCAGATTTTTCCTTGCACGTGAGATTTCAAGCAATTTTCATTTGGGATTCATTGTTGGCCTTTGGAAATTCAAATTTTGCATGTGGGAAGGGTCTAGAACCTCTTTAAAATTCAGATTTCCCTCCAAATGCCCACTCCTCATTCCAAACCTTGATTTCCAATCCAAATTCCCAAACCTAGCTTTGGATCCAAACCAAGAGAGTACTTAAGTGATTTACTCCAAACCAAAGCATCTAATCTCTCATAATTCCATTCATTTTTAAGAATTCACTCTTGAGCTCTCAATTTTCTCTCAAAATTCTCCATTCCCAAAACCCTCATTCAAATCTCTTCATCATTTGGATTCATTGATCTTTCATTGAAATCAAAGAATTCTTGAGCATAAACCTCCATTTATCATCATCATTTGATCAATTTTCATAATGAATTTTCGTGCAAATTGAAATCTGATTTTGGAGCTTGAGTTGGAAGTGCTTATTTGGAGTGATTTGGTTTAAAAGTGTTTGATCTTCATTCCTCTTGCAAGAATTATTGTGGATCTTGAAGTTGTCCGGATAATCTTGTTTGGATATGCCCAAATTCAGTTGATCAACACTTACCGAAACAAATCTCTACTTCGAAGGTTGGAATTCTCGATCCGATTTGATTTTCGAGCTTATCATGTTAATCTTCATATTCGATTGAATTTTGGTTGATTTCAATTCGTTCGGATTATGATATTGCTGTATAATTGTGTATCCATGTTGTTGGATCTCTGTTTTCTGTTGTTAATTTCGTGCTTAAGTGATAAGTTGATCTTTTGGATTCTTGGATAAGCTGTTTTTGTGCTGGAAGTGCTTTTCTGCTGCTGTTTTGGCCTCTGTTATAGTGCTAATCGGTTAACACATATGGTTAACCGATTAACCATTTCAAACTTTCAAATTTTTTCAAACGTTAACAGTGTTAATCGATTAACGCATATGGTTAACCGATTAACCTATTCAAAATTCCAGATTTCCCAAAAATTTTAAGGTGTTAACCGATTAACCCCAGGGGTTAACCAATTAACATTGTAACAGTGGGCCTGTTTTGCTGTTTTTCAAGGGGTTTTTGCATACCGTTCCACTTCGAATCATCATAGACTAGTGTGATGCATTTAAAGTGTGATGTTTGGTATATATATATATATGTCGCTGTTCTTGATCGTTTGATCATGATTTTTGTCGACTCGTTTTGTTCGATTTCCACTTGAATGCATATTTATATATGTTGTTCAATGTGATGTTCATCCATGTTTGCTTGAGCGAAGAGCTATGGTCGAGATGCGCTTGTGGCGGTTGCTGCCCCACACTTATTTTCCTCCCATTTTCTTCGATGATTGATGGTCGACAGTTGTAGAGGATTGTCTTCTCCCGTTACATCTCATCTGCTCATTATCTTTTTTGCATTTGCATGTTCATGTTTGCTTGCATCTTTGCATGTGCATTTCATCTTGTGTTTTGCATCTTTGTTTGTTCCAAAGGGGTTGAGATGTGCTTGTGACAGCTGCTGCCCCACACTTTGTTCCTCCCTCTTTGTATGTTTTCTTCATGTTTGCATCTTCTACTTATGATTGATCCTTCCTTTGTTCTTCTTGTGCTTTTTGCCATGATCCCCATAGGATTCCTAGTATCTCCGTTTAGGATGGGAGTAGGAGAGACATTAGGTGTTCAATCCAAGCATGCTAACATTAGGGTAGATGTTCCCCTTTTCATCCAAACTTTAGGACCACTTTGCATGACAATGTTAGGGCCGAGTTTCCCTTAGACCTTCCGTGCATCTCTCTTTCTCATCTCAAAACCATTCTAATTCATCTAATAAAGGCGATGAACATTGTGCGCTACGAGCCTTAAGCTACACGGGGAATGATGAGTGAGGGGTCTCCTCTCGCTTATCTAGAGTGTTTAGTATACGTCCCGTTTGGGGGCGATATACGACGCATTCACCTCCATTTCATAGTCTTTAGTGCAACGTGAATCACAAACCGAATTAATTCACTTCACTAAAAAACACAAAAACAAAATTCAAACCTTTTTCCTTCGGGATTAATCAAAAATCCTTTTTTCAGAAAAGAGTATCGTTAAGCTTCAGTTCTACCGCAAACAGGCCTTGTCCCTAACTGCTGGAATGGAGGTTTAACCCTACTCGGTTAAAACACTTAATCAACCTGTGGTTTCGTGTCAGCCCGAACTACGTTTGCTCTGATCTTTCATACCAGATGGAAGTACGTAGGCACAAGACGCGATGTCTTGGCGAGCAACCTTCCCCCCTTTCTCCCGTAGTTAGCCGAACTACGTTGACTCTGACTTTCCCATTGCACGAGGGAATACGTAGGCATAGAGTGTCGATGCTCTGCTGAGTCTCTTTTCTTTTCTCTTTTGTCCCGTGAGCCTGTAGCGTAGATAGTTTAAACACACCCTTATATAGACAACAAGCGTGGATCCTGTCGAGTACGACGGATGTGAGGGGTGCTTATACCTTCCCCTTGTGTAACCGACTCCCGAATCCAGGACTTGGTTGCGATGACCTCGTCTTTTCCCTTTTTCGTCATGTTTTTCCGATCGTTTCCTTTCCCTCTCTCTGGGATAAATAACGAAAGGTGGCGACTCTTCTGTTTTCCGCCGGGTGATTTTCGCAGTTGCGACACCTCTTATTCTCTAAGCTTGCCTATAAATAGAACACAGTTCTAACATATAAATAACACCAGAATCAACTATAAACCAAGTTGAATCTCTCTCATTTCTCTGATCACCATCTTCTTGCAAGTGGTAGAGGTTGCTTCCTTGTGAAGAAAAATCTGCCATTGCAAAAACTCATCCAAAACCATTTCCAATCACTAAACCACCAAACAAATCACTCTAACACATAATAAAACATGTGTTATAGGTGTTCAAACCATTACAACCATCCAAAACCTGCTAGAACAGAAAGTCAACTCTCAAATCACCAAAACATGACTTTTCTGCATTTCCAAAGCCAAGTCATTGTCCAACCCTTTTCCAATCATTCTAACAGTTCAAAAACTCTCCATATAAGTTGTTTGAATTGTCCATGGCATCACAAAAGTTCTGTAACACCATTTCCTAGAGTTTCACTTAGAAGCTTTTGGTGTTTTCTTTCATAAAAGGCATTCTGTCAAGGCAGTGATCTTGGAGGAGTTCTCATCATTTGAACACCTTATTTGGACCATACTGGAGTTGTTTGGATCATCATCCATCAACTAGGTTTCTTATTTGATGCATTGACTTAAAAAATCTACAAGAGGTAAGTGTTCCAACTTGCTACTTTTGAGGTCATGTGGAATATTGATGTACATTGATTATGAACATGCTAGATACGTTTTATAGGTCATGTTTGAACCATTTCTTGATCACAAACTTGAGTATTCATGACTGTCCCTTTGGTTTGGCTTGTTAGCTTACTTAAATTGTCATTTCAATATGCAACTTGTTGATTTTGGTTAGGCATAGGTGATTGGTATTTGTAAACATCATTTATAAACACAAAAGGTCAGAAGGTCAGAAGGTCTTTACCTCAGACTGTACCTTAACCTTGATCCCATGACCCTAGCAAACAACTGAGATAACTTAGCATACATATACATAAAAGGTTCCTGTAGAGTACTACAAATGTTTAGGATGTGAAATAACTACCCTAGGCATAACCAACCCCCGATCCCCAAAACTCTAGCGTTGTTGTTACATCGCGCAAAAGGTTTTTCTTTCTTTACCCTTTCCTTTGGATAAATCAAAGCTCAATGGTGAATTCCAATGAATTAAGATTCAAGTTAATCAATTGCTTGATATCTGATTCTCACCGCAACAAAAATGGTGACTTCACTGGGGTTTGGTTTGAGGGTTTAGCCCACTTTGTGTGCTTGTATGCTATATCTCAGTATGTTTTCCTATACATGTATATTTGTGAATATATAACTGTATTATTTACATTGGATCATTTGGGTGATATCTTGAGTGGTGAGATAAGTCTTAACCTGGACTTGAGCGTACACATATGATAGGATGTGGTATGATCAATAGTTGACTGTTGGGAGTAGTCCTAACATGTTTGACATATGATGTAACCATACTCAGATGAGACCTTTTTGAGATGATTAATGGTGTATGAGTAGTCATGCATTTCATTAGTTGTTTCAACCTGAGAGTTCGTGAAATTGAGGAGGTTTAAATACCCACTTACCCCACTTGGCCTTGTTAACACGTAGTGCGGTGACTATGAGGGAGTAGTCCCGAAATAGTTTTTATGCGATACTACACTCAGACGAGTTTATCCCGAGAATATTTTTGACCCACGTGAGTAGTCATGTTGGTTGATAATATCCAAAGTATTTATCTATGACTCTGGGAACTCTTGATAGAACCCGTTCTGTAGGTACAATGAAAACCTTAGTACATGTCCTTTGGGAGGGTATACCTTGGCTTCATGCTCATAACCCCGAACCTAGGACCCTTGCTTGTTAGCATATGCATTTGTGCATTGTGTATACTTGTATATGTGTTATGTGTGCATCATATCATCATATCATGATGGCATCTCATCTTGTTGCACTGGTTTTGTGAAACTCAATTGTCTTCTTTTTGTGAAACCCTAGATATCATGGATTTTAGGAAAAGAAGCACAAAGAAATACAACTTCAATAAATGTGATACAACGAAGTTGAGAGAGCTAGGAATGTTGGTATTCGAAGATTTTGGGAAAACATACGGGAAACTCATGAGTATGGTGAAAACTAGAATGGAAGAAGAGTTCTTAGCACTTTGGTTCAGTTCTATGATCTGCTATACCACTGCTTCACCTTCCCAGATTACCAATTGATGACGACACTGGAAGAATACTCTTACTTCATTGGAATCCTTGTGACAGATAAGAAATCATTCAGCGGTTTGGAGAAGGTACCCTCGTCGAAAGAGATTGTTGATGCACTTCGTCTAGAAGTATCCGAGATCAAAACCAATTATGCTTCAAAGAATAGAGTTAAAGGTTTTCATTTTGATTACTTATTGGAGAAGGCTACTTACCTTTCCAAGGAGGGTCGTATGAATGCATTTGAAGCGATTTTGGCTCTATTGATATATGTGTTGGTGTTGTTCCCCGAGATAGAAGAATTTGTCAATTCAACTGTTATCACCGTGTTCTTGAATGGTAATCTTGTACCCACTTTGCTAGGGGATGTTTATCATTCCATCCATCATAGGACTTTTCATGGAGGAGGAACTATTCTCTGTTTTGCACCTTTGTTGTACAAATGGTTTGTCAATCATTTACCAAGGACGAATGCTTTCAAGGAAAATCCTAATGGATGGAGATGGTCTCAAAGGATTATGTCTCTAGCTCAAGTAGATATTCACTGGTATGATCCCGCCTATGATCGAGGAATCTACATTGACAATTGTGGTTCTTTTCCAAATGTACCACTCCTAGGAGTACAAGGGAGAATCAACTACAATCCCGCTTTGGCCAGACGTCAATTTGGATTCTCAATGAAGGATAAACCTAGCAACATCCTATTGTCTGGTTTCTTCTACCTTAACGCTGAAGCAGCGGACAACTCAAGGAACAGTATGATTGATGCTTGGGGGAACATCCAGAAGAAAACTAAAGCTGATCTTGGGAAAAGAAATTATGTAGCTTTTGAGCCATTCACTCAGTGGGTTCAATCTAGAGCCCGTGATCTCAAGATGCCTTACCTTCCTGAAAAGAATATGCATATTGTCATCGCATCATCTTCCGCCATCCCTATTGAAAAGATGAAAGAATACCAAAAGATCCTTGAGAGAACTAAGCTTGAAAGGGACACTTGGGAGGGCAAGTACCATACTCTTCATTCTGAGACGATGGAATTGAAGAGAGAGCTAAAAGATAAGTATGAGTTAATTGAGTGGCTCGAAAGACGCTTGATTAGTGGAGATGTCAAGAAAGAGAATTTATTTTTCCCTAGCATCAAGCCTACGCAAATTACTCACGAGTATTCAAATATCCCACCAACTTTTGGTGCCTAGAAAGGAATAGTAGATAGATTGGTGATGGAGAACACTGTGCTGAAAAGACTGAAGAGGACGTGTGGATAGGACTGTTGTCAGATTTCTTGACCATAGGGCCTAGTCTTCTCCTTTGATTCAATTTCATGTTTCTTTTATTGTATTTCAAAAGTTGTAGCTTTTCCCAATATAAATGAAATGAGGGTTTTGCTTCAATTTATCTTCTGAGTTTTGTAAAACCAGTTGCATCTAACATCTTTGCATTGCATTTTGCATCTTGCTAACCATTCATGTAATTCAAAATATTTTTTTTGCAGACATAGTAATGGATTAAAGAAACAGGTTCACATTCCCAAGCCTGAGGTTGGACAACTTGAGGATCTTCAGAGGCCTAGTAAGGAACTCTGCTGCTTTTGTTGCCAAGTATGGAGACCTGTTATCCTTACTGGACATGCAAGTAAATGAGGAAATACTGTTAGATCTCATAAGGTTTTATGATCCTCTTTACCATTGCTTCACATTTCCGGACTTTCAATTGCTGCCGACTATGGAAGAATACTCTGCGCATCTGAAAATTCCCATGACTTTTACACCTCACTATGGAAGAGAGAGAAGACCAAACAGGAGAGATATTGATGAGGCTCTACACTTGGAACCCACTGACCTTCTAACCCGTTTGGATATCATAGGTGGATTTACTGGAATGGAAGCCAGGCCATTTATGGAAAAGGCTGAGTTTCATTATGATCATGGAGATATAGGGACCTTTGAAGCTATACTGGCTTTCTTAATTTATGACTTATATCTATTTCCAGGTGGCCCTGAGTTCATCAGCTTAGAGGCCATCAAGTTATTCATTGTCAGAAATCCTGCTCCTACTTTATTGGCTGATACCTATTACACCATTCATCGGTGGAGGGTGTACGATCTCAGAAAATTTGCTTGCTGCACGGCGCTCTTAAGAAAGTGGTTTATTTCGCATTTCCCTATGACGTTTTCTCTATGGAACCTAGAAGATAATGATGCATGGGTTAGCAAGATGGCTTCACTCTCTCACTATGAGATCAACTGGTATGATCTTGCTCATGGAGGAATAGTAGCAATACATAGTTGTGGGGATTTCCCAAACGTACCTCTAATCGGCACCAAAGGATGTATCAGTTACAGCCCTATCCTGGCCCACCGCCAGTTAGGATATCCAACTAAGGAAGAACCGGATCTAGCCTTATTAGAGACTTGCTTCTATGAAAAAGGTAGTGACCCAGATTTCGAAGCACAAGTCATATTTTTCTGGCGTCATCCTAACTTATAAGGAATGCCTGACGTGGAAAACCCGAATTGTCTCGCTTCAAAGGCATATCTGCCTTGGTCAAAGAAGATAATGCTGAAGATGTTCTACACCAGCTCTTATGACACTTTGCCAGTCCTGGAAGAACTTTTGTCTAGAGGAGAGTTGAGGTTCACTTTAGTCAAAGCCAAACGAGAAAATGAAGAACTCTGGGAGCTGCTTCATCAAGACCAGAGGAGGACAAGGCTGCAAGAAGGAGAAGGATCATCTGGTTAGAAGATCTTGGCCTTTTAATTTCGTTTTGTTTAGTTTGTACCCTTAACGTTTGGGAATATGTAACCTTCATTTTGTAAAATGTTGTAAAAGTTTCATTCGTTAATGAAAACTTTATGCTTGTGAGATTCCATTTGTTAATGAGAATTTGGTTAAGCTTTCATTTGTTAATGATAAGCATCGCATTGTTACGTATTGATCCATTGATTTTGTTCGTAAATAAACCTTTTTGTTTTCCTTGAATGTGTGGCTTACATTTGCATCTGCATCCTGCATTTCATTTTCATTGCATCAGTTCTCCGGCTCATCCTGTGCTATTTTGCTGTCAGAAATCACGCTGAATACCCACCGATACAATACCAGAGCCAACACTCAGAGAAGAATGGCTGATCAAGATCAAAGAATCGATATAATCAAAAACGAAATCGAGGGGTTACGCGGAAACATTAGCCATATTATGGAAGTCCTTCAAGTGATAAAATAAAAAATGGACACGCAGAATCCAATGGTATCTGAAATCAATACAACGGCAGCAAATCCTCCCCCAGTAGTGACCTCAGCAACTGAACATCCGTTTGGTATCGCCATGGATTTCATGCCACCATTCGGTAATGCCTAACAATTCGACCTTCAGCAGCGCTCTAATCTGCAGACTATTCCGTTAATGACAGAATTCCAAAATCCTATCTACACTTAGGAAGGTGCTCAGGCATAGGTCCGACCGATCTTTAACAATCGTCAGCAGATATTTGATATACCTAACGGGTCTGAGGTTAAAGATGAGAAACACGAAAAATTAAGGGTTGAGATGGATATAATGGTAAGACAGATGAGGGCCATAGAAGGAAACAACGTCTTTGGTTCTGATGCTAAGGACATGTGCCTGGTTTCGGGTTTGGTATTTCCTCTTAAGTTCACGATGCCCAGATTTGAAAAATATGAAGGAGCGACATGCCCAAAGATTCACTTGATCATATATTGTCGGCGTATGGCCGCGCATATTGAAAATGAAAAATTATTAATCCATTGCTTCCAAGAGAGTCTTAAGGGTGCCTCTGCCAAATGGCACCTAAGTCTAGACCATTAAAAAATCAATTGCTTCTAAGACTTGTCTGACGCATTCATTCAACAATAAAAGTACAACATGGACTTGGCGCCTGACCATCGTCAGCTCCTCAGCATGACACAAAATAACTTAGAATCCTTTAAAGAGTACGTGTAGAGATGGCGTGAAACTGCCGCTCATGTGGAACCTCCCCTGCAGGAAAAGAATTGGCTGATTGGTTCATAGATAAAGTCAGGCCCGAATTCTAGGAGAGGATGATTAGTAGCGTCACAACAAACTTTTCTAATATTTTGGCCGTAGGCGTGAAAGTGGAGGCAGGTTTGAAGAACGGCAAAGTAACAAGCTCAGCTAGTAGTACCAACACTAGCATAAGGAAGAAGCCACCGAACAATTTTCATAAGAAAAAATAAGGGGAAACTAATGATGTAGTGTGTGATAGGAGGGTTCAGAGTAGAAGGAATCGCCCACAAAATCAACAACTATCTCATCTACAACCACAACAAAACTATCGGCAGTACCAATAACAGCAGTATGTGGCCACAGTCACGCCAGGTTTTCAACCTCAGCCATATCAAAACTTTCAACAACAGACGCCCAACGCCTATCAGCAAAATCATGATCAACATGCACAGCAGCAACAAAGAGCTCCGACTCCAGAAGAGAAGGCCAAGGATTCAGCCCATTCCTATGAGTTACACTGAGTTGTAACCCTTAATGGTGCAACAAGGCCTGATTCAGACAAGAAAATTGGGTCCTCCTCCAAATCCATTTCCACATTTCTACAATCCAAACGCACGTTGTGCCTTTCATGAAAATGCTGCGGGACACGACCTTGAAGGTTGTATAGTACTTCAGCATATTGTGCGCGAGTTGATTGAAAAAAAGATTCTCTCCTTCGAGGATAATTAGCCCAATGTGGAAAACTGTCTTTTACCAAACCATGGTGGTTTCCATGCCGTAGAGGAAGATTCTGATATGAGATTTGTAACACCCCACTTCCCAGAATTCAAATAAATACAATTATTTCAAAATAACATCAGAGTTTTTCCCCAAAGTGGGATATCACATCAAACAGTTCAACATATCTCTTCATTATATGATTTTCAAAATAAAGCAACGGAAAATTATTATTATCCATCATTCACGGCCATCCGCCAAAATACACAAAAGTATTCATTAACAAGGTTCACCATAATGATACGTCACAGGAATAAAACAAGTTCAACATAAAAACAAATAAACACCCAAGTCCCGTGCTACGTATCAGATCATCCTAAGAATCGACTCGCACACAACTATCCAAGCTAGCTAAGTACCTGGATTATCTGTACTTCCGAAGAAGCACAGACCACAACAACAACAAAGGGGTGAGAAAACATGATCAAAATTATCGGTAATAAGATACATGAATAAAAGGCAGTAAATATACAAATCATCACCCCACCAACATCAATTATGACCTACTGTCCAATCATCAAATACAACACCCAATAATACAATTATGCAACTCAACACCATGCATGTGGTACCGACTCATTGGTTCATTCAATCGAACCCCCGGATAGATCACATACACCCCTCCTTGGCAGTGATCTATCCCCACCATTCTCCACAAAGGAGTACGGATGATCGCATACACTCATCCTGAGCAACGATTCATTCCACCAAAATCACCATGATATGCACGACACCAAATACACAACAAATAACTCAAGCACACTAAGTGTACACGATCCTACTGATCACATTACCATACACAACCAATAAATTCAAGCATACTAAGTGCACACGATCCTCCTGATCTCATCACCATACATCATGTATATTTATACACCAACCAACCATGTTAATCAAATTAAAATACATACTACATAATTTCGCCTCTTTAACATCGGGCATACATTCTTCACTACTAAACACCATATCTATACTCATCACGACCAAAAGGGGTCCTAAGAAACGACAGAACAAACCACACAGTACATAAATCACAATCTGCTATCATGCTTGCTGGCTCATTCGCTTAGCGAAGCCCTAGCGAACGCTCGCTAGCTGCTCGCCTAGCGAAGGCATACAGTAGCTACTGGACATGTTCGCTACCCAGCTCTCCTAGCGAGTCCCTAACGAATGCTCGCGACCTGCTCGCATAGCGAAGGTGCTGGCGAACGTTTGCAATTTCACAAAATCCTCACTGTCCAGAAATGTCATCTTGCTCAATTCCAAGCCTATCATTCCCTATCTATCTGCTATCCTGTCATTACTGCAACTATTATACACCATTCTAACCATTTGCCCCTTAGATTTCCTCTCCAGAACCAATTTACCTGTACATCGCTAATACCTCAGAAGGTACACAGAACCTCACCCAAAATCATAACAACAATGTATGCACCAAATTCATCAATGTCATACACCAAATTCCCCAATATCAACAACAACAACAGGCATACCAACATGCAAATCATAATCATAAAATCCCTACGGGGTTAAGGAATCCCCTCTACCCAATTCATGCAAGAGTACGAATCTTAACCGTTTCTCCCTCTTACCTCGATTAGATGCTCAGATTGACGAATAACTCTGAAGAATTTGACAGCCCTAGCCTTGTCTCTCTTCCTTCCTTGTTCTTCCTTCTCTCCTTCCTCAAAACTGGTTTATCGTGTTTCTAACTCTCTTCTACCCCAAAAACCTTCTTATATCTCTAATTCCTTATTTTACTTATTCCAATAAAAATAATAATAATAACAATAATAATAATAATAATGATATTACTATCAATTATTAAATTATCACCACCATTAATCATATTATATTAATATTAAACTTCATAGTTATTAAATAATCCCCATAACTTAAGGGTACCCACCAACGCTCTCAGACACACCCCCACATAAGGATACACCCAAATAAAATAACACCAAAAAGACAATAATTAAAATGGGTGTTACAACTCTCCCCCACTTTAATTATTTCAGTCCTTGAAAATTACCTGATGGAAACAAGTCCAGATACGCTTCCCCAATCCTGCTTTCCAATTCCCAGGTCACACTGCCTCCTGCAGCACCTCCCTAAACCACTTTCACCAAAGATATCTCCTTCCCTCAGAGTTGTTTCATTTTATGATCTTCGATCCTCAACGACATCGTCTCAACAGTAAGATTCTCCTGGACTTGAACTTCATCTCTCTGAATCACATGAGATGGATCCGAGACATACTTTCAAAGTTGCGACACATGAAATACGTCATGCAGATTCGATAGTTCAGGTGGCAACACCACCTTATAAGCTACAACACCAACTCTCTGCAAAATCTGTTACGGTCCAATAAACTTAGGATCCAGCTTCTTGGACTTCAACGCACGACCCACACCAGTTAATGGGTTAACTCTTAGGAACACATGATCACCTTCACTAAATTCCAGTTCTTTTCTTCGGTTATCATGATAACTTTTCTGCCTACTCTGAGACGCTTTCATTCTCTCACGAATCATCTGAATGGTCTCAGTAGTTTGCTACATAATTTCTGGTCCCAATACCACATTCTCACATGTTTCATACCAACACAGAGGAGTTCTGCACCTTCTGCCATATAAAGCTTCGAACGGTGCCATCCCAATACTAGAATGGTAACTGTTGTTGTACGTGAACTCGATCAACGGTAAATGAGTATCCCACGCACCACCCTTTTCCAACACACAAGCTCTTAGCAAATCCTCCAGCGACTGAATAGTCCTTTCTGACTGACCATCAATTTGCGGATGGTAAGCTGAACTCAACTTCAACTTAGTACCCAAAGCTTCCTGTAAACTCCTCCAAAATTCTGAAGTAAACCTCGGATCTCTATCCGACACGATACTCGACGGAATACCATGTAGCTTCACAATTACACGAATATAAATCTCTTCCAGCTTCACCAACGAAAAGCTAATATTAATTGGCAAAAAATGTGCAGACTTCATAAGTCGGTCCACAACTACCCAAATAGCATCAAATCCTCTCACCGTATTCGGCAAACATGTAACAAAATCCATGGTTATACAATCCCATTTCCAAACCAGAACTTCAAACGGTTGCATAAATCCATAAGGTCTCTGATGTTCTACTTTTGACTTCTGACATATCAAACAGGCGTAAACAAATTGAACTATATCCCTTTTCATACCGGACCACCAAATAACATCTTTAAATCGTGGTACATCTTTGATCGCGACTTTCTATGTCTAACTCAATTAACTGCAAGTGCACAGTCTATCGCGTAGTAATAATAGATATCGATCCCACAGGGACTCGTAATCAAACTAGTATTTTCGGGTGTTACTGTGTTTAGCTAGGTTGGTAATATTTTAGGGGAATAATAACGAAATAAGTGCGTAAACTAAAGGGAACTAAAGCTTTTAATTAAGGTATAAATGCTTGAATCGGTATGTAATATGTTACTTCTTCAGGGATTCTATAGGTCACCGGTCTCTTTAGGTTTTCAAAAATAGTATAAGAAGAAAATGATGGTTTAAAGACCTTTGCCTCACGATGGTTGTTGACGCTAGTCGCAACTCTAAGGCGGAACGTATGCTGTCGCTATCCCGTTCGGGGTTAAAGTTACTTTTTGAAAACTATTAAGTTCTAATTCCTTTTAAAGCGTTGTCGCTGTTTTTAAAATGAATGCCTAGTTTTTACTATCTGGTCTTAGCCTCAGCTGTCGCTTGTTGGTTCGTACCTTTATGAATTTCCCACTGTCGTGGCAAAACTACTGTAAATAATTTCTCGCTGTTGCGACGAAGATTTATTTAGAAAAATCGATTTAAAAACTGAAGCCATAAATAAGTTTTTGAAAAGTTAGATATACACCGGTTAATTATTGAATCCCATCAGATTATTTATTACATACCGATTACTTATGATTTAGCCAGACATGGAATATAAATTAACAACACGTAAATAATGGCAGAAAATAATAATATGCATTACAATAGGAAATAGCAATTCAATTTACGATTAGAATAGAAACCTGTAAACAATTTGATTTGGCTTTTGGGAAATCCTCCAAAATGGCGGCAGGATTTAGTCTTTATGCAAATTACTCGTACAGAATAAAAACGGGAAGGTAAAACAACAATTGCAAGGAAGGAAAGAAAAAGGAAATAAAACAACGATAGGAAAATGGGAAACTGAATATTGCTCTGAAAGTAAATTGGCAGCACTTCGTCTCTTCAATGCGGCTCACTTTTTCTGGTACCAGCTACCTCCTTTTATAGATGGGATATTCAACGGTTTATTTCTTCGAGAAGTGGGAATGATATCAGAAAATATAGGAGCTAGCGGTCCACTTCTCTTTGGCACTTTCATAACTTGACAGCACGTGCAGAAAACTGCATTTTAACTCCATGACGGTCGTCGTGGACCTGTGACGGTCATCACACGCATCACGGTCGTCACACCCTTGTGACGGTCGTCATATCAACAGAACTCGTTTTTGCTGCTTTTGGCCTGATTCTCACCTGTAAATGCTTCTTTTCTTTGTCTTGCTCCATTTGAGCATGGTCTTTGAATACCTGCAAAACACTGGGCAAATAGTGTGGAAATATCCGAAATCGGAGAGAAAATGATCGCCGATTAGTAGAAAAGTACATCATTATATATATATGATTTTGCATTATCAAACTCCCCTAAACTTGAATCTTTGCTTGTCCTCAAGTAAAGGTAGGAAAATTTAAAGTTCGGCAAGCACGCGGCACGCTCTTCCTTTGATAAGATTTCTCGGACGCCAAGTTAAGAAGAGCCGGGGATCCAATGGAAACAAAGCGTATACGACAACGACACTTGATTGTAAGTCTTCGAAGGCCTCTCTTTTATGCAAGCCAGTCTCAATCATGTTACTGCAGCTCGGCTTCAAGTCTCTCGCGACAAATTTTACCCGGCTTCGTTCTGGCGCAGTCACATTAAGCCCATTATCCATACATGTTCATGGCAAGAAAACCTGTTGGTGATTTTGATCTCTCTGCTAGTTTGATTCTTTTTTTCTTTGCACATATGCTTATTCTGCTATAAATCCGCAAGAGTTTCGTACCGTTGGGCTAAATGCTCGGGTGAGGAGCACCTAACTTAGAAGGGACATATCTCTATATTCATGCTATATGGCTTTTCTTTTCTTTCAAGATTATTGAATTCTTATTAGAGATCATACACTTATTTGCATCGGCTTCTTGCTTAGAAGTGTTTAGGATGGTGCTGACTGCTCGTATAAACTAATGAGGGCTCCGTTCGAGTCGAAACTTGAGGCATTGGTACGAGTAAGTAGTGAGACTGACTCGCATAAACCAGAGGTCTAAGGTGTCAGGGCGTAGAAGCTTTGTTAAAATTTTCTTCTCGGAAATTCCAACTTGGTAAAGTTTAGGCATAACGCGTGATGCTTTGGAGAGGATAAAAGTTTCTCTGTATATGTCAGATGAAGCGCGGGGAGTTCACGTAACGGATATATATATATATATATATATATATATATATATATATATATATATATATATATATATATATATATATATATATATATATATATATATATATATATATATATATATATATATATATATATATATATATATATATATATATATATATATATATATATATATATATATATATATATATATATATATATATATATATATATATATATATATATATATATATATATATTTATATATATAAGAGCTTATTTGCCGAAAATTAAAATTACTTTAAATTGAAAATTCGGAAGAAAAAGTACAATAGGAAATGGGAAATAACAGGGAAAAGGGAAATAACGGTCCGCTCCCACACTATCTCAATCAGTGTCCTCACTGATTTGAAAGAATGCGGAAGGGAGGAATACAAAGGAAATAAATAAAGAAAACAAAATGACAAAAATGAAAAATACTACTAGTCCCTTCCTCTTCCTCGATCTCTACCTCGACCTCTGGCTGGGCCGTCGCGTGCCGCGAGGTTCACAGCTCCGGTGTGGAAGATGTAATCACGGAGGCCGTCGACTCGCACAGTGAGGTGTGCCAGCTCATCGACCATGCCGGAATGGACATCCTGCATCATCTGCAAAGATTGCCGAATTTGACCGGTTTGCTCTCTCTGCCATGCTTCAAATTCTTCAGCCCTTCGGTTCTGCTGTTCCATCATAAGCATCATCTGGTTCTGCTGTTCGATGCAGCGGAGGAGGGCCTCGAATGTGTCATCAGTGGCAGGATGGAGGCGGCGGCGCGTGGAAGGGCCTTCGGCAGCAGGTGCTTGTGATGGCTCAGGCTGGTCGGCTCTGTCTAGCTCCTCTTGAACTTCGTCCCTGGGCTCTTGGATATTATTTTATGTTGGGGCAGCAGGGGCCGTGGTATCGAAGAGCCAGTTGGCTCTATCCTCCGGATGCATTCGGGTGCGTGAAGGCATGATGATGCTCTGGATAGTGCGGCATCGCACTACCGGATGGTATCTCCCATCTGTGCGGGCCTTGATGAGGTGGAAGGCGCGACAGTGGTCGGTATCTAGGAAGACATGGGGCATCTGGCGGAGTGTCTGGAGGCGTTCGCCAAGGCCAAGGCCTATGGCAATGGATGTGATGATGCCACCGAAATAGAAAGGTTTTGAGCCGCGGTTACAATTGGCTTGAATGTGAGCCAAGAGGAACGAGGCGGCGTTAACAGGTTCCGAAGCGAACACGCAATGGAGGAAAAACAGCTCCTTCGAGTTGACCTTGTGGTTACTGTCACGAGCGAATATGGTGTTGCTCAACACGCGGTGGAAGTAGCGGATAGTTGGGTTGTGGATATGAGTGGCGTTCAGAGTGTCCCAACTTTCTGGAGTGGTTCCGGTCAGTCGGTTCCATAGAGGGAAATCATCTTGGTAGAACTGATCGGATATGCGGCGGTGAGCATCGTCGCTGTGAGGTAGCTGTAGAATGACGGCGATGCGGTCCTGGGGGACTTGATATTTGGTGCCGAACAGACGAAAGCAGGCGGCGTCGGTAAGTTGGTTGGTATCACCGGGCGATGTTGCGTATGCGAAGGAACTGAGAAACTCCATTGTGATTTTCTCGTAGGTGGGTTGGGGATTGGTGCAGAGATGCCAGATACTGGCTCTCTGTAACATCCAAGTTACGCCATCCAGAATCCCGAGTTCCGTCAGAGAATCCAGGTGAGCATATCGGGTCGGCTATAGCGACCGCTGATGGAATGCTAGGAAGTTGGTTTGCTGCCGTTCGCCGGCCTCGCCTTCTCGGAAAGTGATAGTGCTCAAATATGGGTTTGCACGGTTTTTTTCTGGCCATTTTGGTGAGAGAAGTGCAGAGGTTTGAGAATAGGAAGTTTCTGAGGATGGTGAGGTATGGGAATGCAGAGGTTAATATATAATAGTGGATTGGAAGTTGAAATGGTGGAGATTTAATGGGGGATTCAGAGGGTTTTTAGTGGGTTTTAAATGTGGGAAAATGGGGAATTAGGGGAGTGGAAGTGGAGAGGTGCGTGACCTCTGTTTTGGCAGAATTGGGGTTTTATCTGCGTGACGACCGTCACAACATCAAATTCTGCATAAATGCAGAATTTCGCTTGTGGGGCGTTTTAACAGTGGAAAATTTGATTTTTGCATTATGATAGACTGATTACAAAATAAGAAATAACAGGAAACATAATTAAGGGAGATACTGGAATGAAATGAAAATAACATTGAATCCAAAAATGAGTTTAAAGTAATACAATATCCAAAAAGGAACAATTGCAAAATGAAATAATGTGAAACAATGTGAAATGCAGTAAACTAAAATTAAAGAGAAAACTAAAATATCACTCCTTTGGTTTCTTCAAGTTGTTGACCTGGTGAATAACGTTATTAAATTGGTCGCTAACTACGTCCATGTAAGTAACGAAATCCATGTGAAGCTGCATTAATTCATCTTTGATAGTGGTTATTTCCAGCTTGAGGTCGTCCACAGTTCTTAGAACAATGTCCAGCTTGTCTGTGTTTTGTTCAGGAGTGGGGTCAGGAAAGTTATGGTAGTTAGGAGGGGTCTCAGGATCTATCTCCACTTCGGACTCATAATCTTGGTAGTACAAATAGTCACGTGCTTCTGAGATTTGGTCACTGTCATACATGTAAGCCTGGGGTGTGGAGTGAGGTGATGGGGGTCCCATAGGCTCATCCAATTCATAAAGCCAATTATCTCTGTTATGGATACTGGTTAGCTCATGGTTGGGCAATGTGAAAAGGTGGACAAGTTGATCATCTATGAGGTATTCGTAGGCTCCTGGTCCTAAGGTTCCTAAGATACGTCTGTTGAAGCAGAACTGGATGTCCATTGATCTGAGGTTGCCGAAACGAACGACTTTGTTCAGGTAATACCTCAGGCCAATTTCGTGGGCGATCATGGTGACTAGGCCTCCTATTAAAATGGGTGAGTGCGGTTCCTGATTGAGGCGTGTAAATGCCCTCATCATAAAAGGGACAACATTTACAGGGCGACCTTGTGAAGCACAGAGAAGGATGAACAACTCTTCCTTTGAGACTGTTGTAATGTTTTCCTCCTTCCCAAAGAGGGTATGGGCTAAAATCCTATGGAAATAGCGGAAGGTTGGATTGCGTATCTCGTTGTTGTGCATGTCATTCGGTTCTGGGTGATAGTTACCGGTGATGGAACCCCAGAATTGGTCTAACTCGAGATCAATATCCTCTTCAGTGGTGGTAAACACAAAAGGTCCGCTAGGGAAGCTTAGGATGTTAGCTAACGTGGTACGGTTGTGTGTTTGGTCCATTCCAAACATTCTAAAGGTTATGAGCTCTTTAGTGGATCCATAGCCATGTTCAGGTAAGTAACTTAAGGAGCTAAGGAATTCGAACGTCAGTTCGCGGAAGGTAGCAAATCGGGTCTTTAGAGCAGTTTGCTCCAAGCCTAATTGGTTAAATAAATACTGAATGCTATCCTGGATTCCTAGCTTGTCCATGGTGGGTCTATCATAGTACAGAGTCGAAGCAAAGCTTCTCTGAGTCAGTGCCTCAAACCTGGCCTTGTGAGCTAGTCCTCTAAACACAACAGTCGTAACGTCAATGTCGTCCATACTCGTTAGTCGGATAAAAACGGGAGAAAAGTAGAACGACTTTAAAATCCTGGAAAAATCACATTCACTCAGATCATATTTTTAAGAAGCAAAGGGTGATAAAAGAGAAAAAAAATATTAGAAAATAAGAAAATAGAGATTTATAGAAATTATAAGTTAAAAGAAAAACATAGTTTTAATAAATTTAGAAGGTAAAAAATGGGGAAAATTGGGTTGCCTCCCAATCAGCGCTGTCTTTAACGTCAGAAGCCTGACGATAGCTTGGATATAAGTTATTCGGGAAGCTCGAGCAATTTCATATTGCTCACGTGGTCGTTGTGTTCATTTTGATTATAATGTTTCAAACGCTGTCCGTTTACTATAAACGGTGCGTTGATTTGATTTTTGATTTCAACAGCTCCACTCTTAAGGACTTTGGTGACCTCAAAAGGTCCAGACCATCTAGATTTCAATTTTCCAGGGAAGAGTTTTAATCTGGAGTTGAATAGGAGCACGATGTCTCCCACACTGAATTGTTTCCAGATCGAACGTTTATCATGCCATTTCTTGGTTCTTTCTTTGTAGATGCGTGCATTCTCGTACGCGTCTAATCTGAGCTCTTCCAATTCATGAAGGTTCAAGATTCGTTTCTCTCCTGCCGCAGTGTAGTTGAAGTTTAGCGTCTTAATAGCCCAGAAGGCTTTATGCTCTAATTCTACCGGCAGGTGACATGATTTTCCGTAGACTAGTTTAAGTGGTGTGGTGCCTATTGGTGTCTTAAAGGCGGTCATATAAGCCCATAAACCTTCGTTCAGCTTTGAGGACCAATCTTTCCTGGAGGTTGCGACAGTCTTTTCTAAAGTTTGCTTTATTTCTCTATTCAAAACCTCCACTTGTCCACTAGTTTGCGGATGATACGGTGTGGCTACGCGGTGTTTGACTCTGTATTTGGAGAGGAGTTTGTCAAAGATTCGCGATATGAAGTGTGAACCGCCGTCACTAATGACGAGTCTGGGCACACCGAATCTAGGAAAGATTGTGTTTTTAAAGAGTTTAACGACTACTCGCGTGTCATTTGTTGGAGCGGCAACGACCTCTATCCATTTCGATACATAGTCGACAGCGACGAGTATATATTTATTTCCAAAAGAAGACGGGAAAGGTCCCATGAAGTCGATTCCCCAGACGTTAAATATTTCTACTTCTAAAATTCCTTTCTGAGGCATTTCATCGCGTCGTGAGATGTTGCCAGTGCGTTGGCACCGGTCTCATTTTAGTACAGCGATATGGACATCCTTCCAGACACTGGGCCAAAATAGGCCAGATTGTAGAATTTTAGCGCACGTCTTTGAGGTGCTAGCATGACCACCATAAGGTGTTGAATGGCATTGGGAGATGATGTCTTCTATTTCTTCCTCTGGGACACAGTGACGGTATAAGTTGTCGCCACCTCGTTTGAAAAGTAGAGGTTCGTCCCAGTAGTAATGCTTTAAGTCGTGGAAGAATTTCTTCTTTTGTTAATAAGTCAGTTACGGTGGAAGCACGCCTGCGGCCAAGTAATTAACGATGTTGGCAAACCACGGCAGAGTGGCTTGGGCATAGACAGCTTCCACGGCTTTTTCCAGTTCTGGTTCTTCCGAAGTTGAGTTGGACATATCGCTTTCCAATTTGGCTATCAGACGTTCGTAGGGAAAATCGTCATTGATAGGCACTGGTTCTTGTTTGATGCCCTCTATACGGGATAAGTGATCTGCAACTACGTTCTCGGTCCCCTTCTTATCTTTAATTTCTAAGTCAAACTCTTGTAATAATAGGATCCATCTCAATAATCTGGGTTTGGCGTCCTTTTTTCTTATTAGGTACCTAATGGCAGCGTGATCTGTGTATATGATTATTTTGGCTCCTACCAAGTACGAACGAAATTTGTCAAGAGCAAACACGACTGCTAGAAGTTCCTTTTCCGTTGTGGCGTAGTTCATTTGGGCAGGGTCTAATGTTCTACTAGCGTAATAGACAGCGTGAAGCTTCTTGTCTTTCCTTTGTCCTAGAACTGCGCCTACAGCGTAATCACTCGCAACGCACATGATTTTGAATGGTAGTCGCCAATCTGGGGGTTGCATGATTGGTGCGATGATAAGTGCTGACTTTAGAGTTTCGAATGCCTCTAAGCATTCTTTGTCGAAGATGAACTCGGCATCTTTCATTAATAAACCTGTAAGAGGTTTTGTGATTTTCGAGAAATCCTTTATGAATCTTCGGTAGAATCCAGCGTGTCCTAAGAAGCTTCGTATTTCTCGTACGATTTTTGGAGGTTGGAGATCCTTTATGATCTCTATTTTGGCTTTGTCAACTTCGATCCCCTTTTCAGATATGACATGTCCTAAAACGATGCCTTGTCGGACCATGAAATGGCATTTTTCCCAATTAAGGACAAGGTTCACTTTAGCGCATCTTTTGAGTACCATTTCTAAATTTGACAGGCAGCTTTCGAAGCTTTGTCCGCATACAGAGAAGTCATCCATGAACACTTCCATGATGTCGTCTATGTAATCCGCAAAGATTGCCATCATGCATCTTTGGAAGGTTGCTGGAGCATTGCACAGTCCGAACGGCATTCGACGATAAGCAAAAGTACCATAGGGACAAGTGAATGTTGTCTTTTCCTGGTCATCGGGGTGAATAGGGATTTGAAAGAATCCTGAATAACCATCTAGATAGCAGAAGTACGAATGTTTCGCTAGTCTTTCCAACATTTGGTCTATGAAAGGTAAAGGGAAGTGATCTTTCCGAGTCGCCTTGTTCAGCTTTTTGTAATCGATACACATCTTGTTTCCGGTCACAACTCTTTGGGTTATCGATTCGCCTTTTGCATTCTTCACTACAGTGACGCCTCCTTTCTTAGGTACTACATGTACTGGGTTGACCCATTGGCTGTCGGAGATCGGGTATATGATTCCTGCGTCTAGTAACTTTTTCACCTCGTCTTTGACTATAGTGCTTAGGATCGGGTTTATCCTCCTCTGATGTTCTCTTGAAGTTTGCAGTCTTCCTCCAGCATGATACGGTGCATACAGATGGAGGGACTTATGCCTTTTAGATCGCTTATATTATAGCCTAACGCAGTTGGGTATTTCCTCAGGACTTCTAATAGTTGCTCAGTTTCTGACTGTCCTAAATTGGCGTTGACTATTACTAGTCTTTTGAATTCTGTATCTAGGAATTCGTACCTGAGGGTTTTAGGTAGCTCTTTAAGTTCTAAAGCTGGGTTTTTCGGACCTGGCATGTGATTTGGAGTTAGTGCTAAGATCTCGCTCAGACTATCATCTTTGTACGGTGCACGCCAGTTGTCGTCTTTATGAATAGCAGGGATCTGGATTTTCATGATTTCAGAATATGTAGTTTCCTCCTTCTCTAATTCTCGTATGCATTCGTCAATGACATCTACTATATAGCATGTGTCATCTATAGCTGGTGCCTTCAAGAACTTAGTAAGGATGAACTCTATCTTTTCTTCTCCTACTTTGAATGTTAGCCTTCCTTTCTTTACGTCTATGATAGCTCCGGCTGTAGCTAGGAATGGTCTTCCTAGGATAATTGGGGTAACAGAGTCCTCTTTGATGTCCATGATTATGAAGTCGGTTGGGATATAGAATTGGCCTATGCGTACTAGAACGTTTTCCAGTACACCGATGGGATATTTGACTGATCGGTCAGCCAATTGTACGGACATTTTAGTTGGTCTTAGTTCTCCCATATTCAGCTTTTTGGATATAGATAAAGGCATTACACTTATACTGGCTCCTAGATCGCATAGAGCTTTGTCTATAACGAACTTTCCTATGACGCAAGGTATGGAGAAACTACCTGGGTCTTTTGGTTTAGGAGGCATGTTGTTTTGAATGATTGCGCTACATTCGGCAGTGAGTTTCACTGTCTCGTTATCCTCTATTTTCCTTTTATTAGACAAGATTTCTTTAAGAAACTTAGCGTATGACAGCATTTGAGTTATCGCTTCTGTGAACGGGATAGTGATGTTTAGTTGTTTCAGAAGTTCAACAAATTTCTTAAATTGTCCTGAAGTTTTGGAGTTTAGTAATCTTTGAGGATAGGGGATAGGTGGTTTATATGGCGCTGGAGGCACATATGAGTTTTCATCTTTGGCGGCCTTTTGCTTGTCACATTCCTTCTTTTTTGTTTCAGACTCCTTTTCGGTTGGTTTATCAGATTTCTGATGCATTACTAAATCTTCATTCCTAGGATCTGTTGGGCCTTCCAATTCTTTTCCACTTCTCAATATAACAGCGTTTGCGTGACCTTTCGGATTAGGTTCGGGCTGGCCTGGAAATGTTCCAGTTGGGGCAGCTGCAGAGGCTTGTTGTTGAGCCACTTGTGATATCTGCGTTTCGAGAATTTTATTGTGGGTGGCTAAAGCGTCTACTTTTCCGGTCAGCTGTTTAATCTGCTCGCTAGTGTGTATGTTTTGATTCAGGAATTCTTTGTTTGTTTGAGCTTGAGTAGCTATGAATTTTTCCATCATCAATTCGAGGTTTGATTTCCTAGGGGCAGTCTGGGTAGCAGCGGCTGGTTTTTGATATCCTGGCGGAGCAGCGGGTGCTTGCAAGGCATTATCGTTCTTGTAGGAAATATTTGGGTGGTTCCTCCATCCTGGGTTGTAAGTGTTCGCGTAAGGATTTCCTTGAGCGTAATTTACTTGATCTGGTGGGATTCCGGCCAACAATGGGCACTCGGGTGCATTATGAGTGGCGATTCCGCATAACTCGCAGTTTGGAGTTACAGCAGCTATGGTTGCAGTTGGGTTAACGGTTAGACTGTCGATTATCTGTGCTAGAGCATCTACTTTAGCGTTGAACTTTTCAAGGTTGCTGATCTCGTACATCCCACCTTTCGCTGCGGGTTTCTCTGCTGGAGTTCGTTCGCCTCCCCATTGGCAGTGGTTCTGAGACATGTTTTCGATTAGTTGATAGGCTTCGTTGTATGGCTTATCCATAAGTGCACCGCTCGTGGCAGCGTCTACCGTTAATCTGGTGTTATACAGAAGCCCGTTGTAGAAAGTATGGATTGTCACCCAGTCTTCTAGACCGTGGTGAGGACATGATCTCATCATATCTTTGAACCT